>JAEAOA010001358.1:4352500-4887500 GCA_016746295.1 Potamilus streckersoni
TAGACAGAGAGGTCATGTAAGACTGAATTTGAGGTTAAGAATGAAATCTCACTTCACCCAAACCAAGCTTTCTTGAGTGGAAACTTGGTCACTCTATGATTGTTTCTACTTGTCATTTTGTAAAATGCTTGCCATTTACGTTCCTTATTTCAATGACACCTCTACATGGGCATAAAGAAATGCAGGAATTGTTTCGTGACTCATCAGAACTGAAAATATAAGTGAGACAAATATGCAAACTTATTTCGTCCATAGCTACCTTCCACATCGGAAAGGGTATTAACCAATTAGAAACAGGTATTTGTTGATTCAAATAGGTACATTACTTGGTAATTGCCAATATCGGTGCATTGCCTAATAATTATCCTTATCAATAGTCCAATTAATATCAACACATTCATTTAGATGAGGTTGAAATGATAAACTTGCTACAGCAAGTAGGGTTTAATATTAGATATACTGTCTAATTACATGACGTGGGATTTAATTTACATTTTTTAAAAATTGAATTATTTGAATGACAGAAGGTAACAATTTGCCATGCTATAATAAATCTTAGATCAATACATAAAGATGGACTTGAAGATATTCCACCCAAAATTAAACAAATAAATAATTAACAGATAAAATTTAGTGTAACCGTTACTTTCATTAACTATATTTGGTCTAAATAGAACAAGGAAATATTTTTTCAATTTAAATCTTGTATGAAATTGCTTTATATTTGTTGCTCGCGACTTATCATCTTGAGAATTACTCAACTAGCGAAACAAAGATTAGAAACCCGCCTGAAAGAAGAAAATATTAGGAATGTATGACGATAAAGGATATCTAGCGAAAATATAACAAATCAATTAATACAAACTTTACCTGGCCTTGAAGTCGCAAGCAGTACCCCGTTTGTCAACTAGGCGTTCCACACTCACATTTTGCTGTTAATGAACAGCACGGTGGAGCAGCGGAAGCACAAGTGGTAGAGCGTTGGTTTCGAGGGTCAAGGATTCGATACCCACCCATGCAAATCAAGGTCGGATGCCTCAATGTGCCCTTATGAAAGACACATACTTCTCAATTTCTCAGCATGATATAGAAAGTAATGAACTAAATGTGCTCTTAAAACAAGAGGAACGAAAGCAAAACATTAATCAAGTTCACCTGGTTTCTTTTGAAATAAGACTTAAGACCCGCTTCAGTAGCATATAAGTAAGCAGACAGCGTACTTTATCGTATTCGAGAAGGGGTGTTTAAAGTACTGCGACAGAGTAACTACTGTTATCAGTTGACCCTGTAGTTTCCAAGCGGCACCATCACTGTACAATCAAAAAATGGGATGAGCAATCGAGCCGCATCGAAAAAACTTACGAAATGCGATATGGTTTTGATCCGTAGGACTGTCCTCGTCAAGTTGGTTGCTGAGATTTTGAGTGCTAATATGGCGTTTAAGAAATTTAATATCTGCTTCACACTGCATATTTAGACCAAAACATGATCTGTCAAGAAACTCTCTCATCTTTCTTGTCTATAGCAAGATGGTATCGAATCAGCAGACTGGTTCGTTGTTTGAAAAGGCTTTGCCTTAAAGTGAAACTTGGGTTACAGGGAACTCGAAGATCCATGGTGAACATATGGCATCTGCTGGATAATTGTGCAAATGAGTTCCCTGCCCGACCAGACCGGATAAATGGCTGTGATGTTTTTTCTGGGAAGACCGTTTTATCCGATTCCTGGTATGAATTAATGTTTTGTGTTTGGATATGCCGTTAAACACCCATAACTCAATGAGTAAGTTCAAAGTTATGTGGCTACATTTCCCGTGCATATCAGATTATACCAAATTGGATTCAGAGGTAATAATGTTTGTCATATTTATACAAGATCGACGCTTCTAATCTTTCAAGTGCATGTTTCATATCTTCTTTCAACATGTCTGCCTTGAAAGCTTCTAATCTTCCCGGATAATGTTTCATGTCTTCTTTCAACAGGTCTGAAGAAAAAATATCCTTTCAATCAATTGCATAAAATTAGTTTCAATACATGAAATAAAGGCTTTTTCCCTTCTTTTTAAAAATAAGATATTTCACAAAACTAAAGTCTACAACCTTGCCTAAACGCTAGATCAATTAAAGGTACTTTGTTCAATAAAGGTTTGTCAGCCATTATTTATATGTTACGTGTACACGGCGTTTCTGTCAAATACACACTGGGGCCCACTTTGGCTCAAAAAGGAATTGTCTGTAATGACCTATACAGTTTGCACGATAGTGACGTCTCAAATTTTGTTTAGATATATTAGTTTCATGTAATAGTCTTATACTATACAATTGACGGAAATGGCTGTCGGTCTGTACTTAGTAAGCATTTTCGAATCGTTCAGTAAATTTCTTGACATCTTTTACTACTCTCATTTTGCCATCAGTGGGTTTTTCAAGTAAATTTAGCCAGCAAATAGATATAAAATCTAATAGGAACAAGTACGTCAAGAATTAGCATTCTAATTTTGACAACCATAATTTATTATTTTATCATTTGTGGCAAGAAGTCAATCGTTGTATAACAGAAGAATGTTTATAACTTGGTCCATTTCTCTCTCTCTCTCTCTCTCTCTCTCTCTCTCTCTCTCTCTCTCTCTCTCTCTCTCTCTCTCTCTCTCTCTCTCTCTCTCTCTCTCTCTCTCTCTGTGCAAATATATCATGTCAAAACAAAATAAATCCACGTTTTGTAAACTGTATACAAAACAAAAATTGTCTCTACTCGCGGATGTAGTAAATTCGCAACAGTGGTTTCTACATTTCCCAATAATCAAAATCAGAAAAAATGTCGGGCCTAGCATTTCAGTTGAGAGGAAATATAATTTGTCATTTTTGTTTACTTTTCTTCGCTTTTATTCTTCGCCGTGAATTTCCTGTTGTGTGCAATGTGTGACAAGCAGTCAACGTGTACTAGACTGCAATCTACGTGATATTCATTCTCTAATTGTGTGTATGAAAATTGTGAAGATTTACCGATTTTATATGGGATGCATTCCTGCGCTGTAAAAAGAAGCGATGAAAATTTTATATTTCAAATACAAATTTTCCGTTGAATTTTCGTAATTGTGTCAGTTATGACTGTAAAATGAAATTATAAGAACTGGCTCTCTTCTTTTTGTGCTTTTAGCGTAGTATGAATTGAATGGTGAATACTTTACTGAACTTAAAAATAAACGTTAAATTTCAATTGGTTTAAAATTATGAATGGAAACAGTCATTTATTGACCTGGTCAACTTGTTTTCAAGCTTCTAGACATGGTTATTTTGATTTTTGTTCGAAAACAGGTTTTCGTTTTCACAGATGGATAGAGCATGAACCAATTCGTCGTTGTGCAAAATTTGGTTAATATTGAGTGTACAATATAAATTTTATTTTAATTTGAAAATTGAGAAGAAACAAAGTTGTCAAGATACATAACGGGTACAGTCTGTGCCCCACTACGCTCTGGTGGCCTATAGAATAGAGCGTACGCCTCAGATGCGGAAGATTGCGGGTTCAAACCCCGGATGAGTCACATTTAAGACTTATAAAAATCGTTCTAGCTGCTTCCTCGCTTGGCGCTCAGCATTAAGAGGTTAATGTTAGGACCGGTCGGCCTGTTGTCAGGATAATGTGACATGTCTGCGGCATAATGCTACAGTTCTGGACATGACTATAAATTATCACACTGCAGACATCATAGTGATATGACTGAAAATTGTTAAAGCAACGTTAATAACCCCCCACCCCCACACTGTGCTCTATATAACCTAGTCCGTGTTTCCTCTGATCCCTACACCTTATCTTTGACATTTGGACATTTATGTTGGGGTTTAGAGTCAGAGTCCACTGCGTATCGAAAATTTGGAATTCGACGATAACATTTGGTGTCGGCATAGGGTAGTCGCTTACTAGCCGGTCTAGCAAACTTTAACGACCTTTCATCGTGATATACCTGTATAAAATTGACAGGAATATGATTTATTTTCTCAGAAATTGCGAGTATAGCATTCGTTATATCTGCAATCCGCTGACAGACTAGTCGAAACTATTGTGTTGATGAAATTTGATCTGGAACTCTCCAATTGCATTTTGAATTACATGACTATGCAATTCTCGCGACCTACACGTCAATGACAACAGAGTCTGACCCTACATCCCAACATAAATGTCCAAATATCAAAATATCAAAATGGGGTGGAAAGATAGTTAGAGGCAACTCGGACTACAGGTGACCACTGGTCTAAAGCGCTCGCCTTTACCGATCACTGCCATCTTACCTTTGTCCGAGTGGGTTCGAGTCTCGGGCTCTATATATCTGGGTATATGAGATGATTGTAAGTAGCTTCCTGTGGGTCGTTCATTCGTCTTCTGGTTTTCCCCTGACCCTTTCTCTGCCAGTTTAACTGCTCCGGTGGCCTAGTGGTTAGAGCGTCCTCCTCTGATGCGGGAGGTTAGAACCGCGGCCGAGTCATACCAAAGACTTACAAAAATGGTACCAACAGCTGCCTCCTTTGGTGCTCAGCATTAAGAGGTTAGTGTTAGGGCTGGTCGGCCTGGTGTCATGATAATGTGAATGGGTGGGACATCATGCCACATGTTTGCAGTTAGAGATCACTATAAACTGTCACAGTGCAGCATTGTAGCGATATGACTGACAAATTGTTAAAGCTACATTAAAAATCTACATCACACACGCTTTTCTACCAGTTAGACATCGTGTTTAGCCTATCGTGTGCTGAAAAATAGAGTTAAGCCCACAACAACTAGTCCAGTCATAAAAATCAAATAAAATTGTGTGGTTGTCCGCTTGGAAATAAGCGGTTTAAATATAACATTAAACGCACACTATATGCTGTTTCATACACACAGTCTTGTCTTGAGACGGTCCAATCCCTATTCCCAACTTAGTAACCTGATTGGTGTAACTATTCTCTTTTGTATTGTATCCCCTTTCAAAATTCATGTTTGCAATTCATTGTCAGTTCATTCGATACAATCGAGGGTTTTATTCAAATGAAGGCATTGGACGCTGTTCACCCCTAACTAAAGTTGAAAATGAGCTTTGGGTATTTTGTTAAATACAGGTAGTTGCTGGATGGATATGATTGAGGGTAGTGTCATTTGCTCGGGGACGCCGTTCGTTTAACAGCGGTGCTAACTTTGTATCAAAAGCTGAAATCTTATTATTGTCAGCGCCAGGTAAGTGGCGTTCAAGTTCGATCATAAATATTGTGCACATACCACTGTATGGTGCTTGCAACACTACCACAACCTTATTCGTGAATTTCATGTAGTACTTGGTTGTAAATCTTGTTAACCAACTTGACTCATTCGACATATAAGCTATGAAATTTGCAACAATTCAAACAAAATGTCGGAAAGTAATTTGTTGCTGTTAATAAATAATCATTAATGCGACAGTATGCCTTTGTAGGAATCCTTAAACTTTTACTGACACGATGCATCTCTCTCTCTCTCTCTCTCTCTCTCTCTCTCTCTCTCTCTCTCTCTCTCTCTCTCTCTCTCTCTCTCTCTCTCTCTCTCTCTCTCTCTCACACACACACACACACACACACACACACTGAAATCTGCAACACTGAAACAGAATGTTCAGGGCAGGATAAAGGGTAGGATCCGAAACCCCTCCACGATACCCCCAAATACCCCGTGTACACATAAATTGTACAGCTACTTATCACTTGAAATTTTACTTCCGTTTTATTCTTGCATTGGTTAATGGGTATTATGCACTCTTTGAGTAATTAGACAAAAATACTTTTGCTTTGATGTCATTTTGAGAAACGTAAGGACCCTATTGAAGTTTTGAAACACACTCCTCCACACACACACTTGACTAAATTAGTCCAGAAGTTGGGAGAGTATTTTGTTATTTATACTAAACAATCCTTAAGGATGACTTTGTTTTGGTTGGGAAGAATTAAATACACATACATAGTTACACAATTGAATTTGAACAAAGTGAAACAATATTGTTGTTGGAGTATTACCATTCTCATAATGAATAATATGTAACGCGATGCTACTGGTCCATACATACATACATACATACATACATACATACATACATACATACATACATACATACATACATACATACATACATACATCCTTCCTTCCTTGCTTCCTTGCTTGCTTGCTTGCTTGCAGCTTGCTTGCTTGCTTGCATGCATACATTCATACATACATACATACATACATACATACATACATACATACATACATACATACATACATACATACATACATACATACATACATACATACATACATACATAGTTTTAGTATCGATACTTCCATATGTTTACGTTACAATTATTGATACTTACGTCTGTGTAAATTATAATTATTGATACTTTTATATCCGTACCTTACCAGCCTTGATTTTTACAAATGTTTACGTTACAATTATTGTTACCTAGATACGTGTACGTTACATAGTTGATACTTATGTATGTTTACGTTACAATTATTGATACTTATGCCTTTTGTGCACATATTTATGACTGATATTTATCTATGCAAATCTTTTAATTTTATCAACCATAATCAAAAACACGAGTTTCAAAAACGTATGTTATTGATCAGTTATTTAGTTGGAGATGCGACAATAAATTCAGATACATTTCAATATTATCATGTGATGGTAAATAACAAACACACGTACGTACATGCATACATACATACAGACAGACCGACAGACAGACAGACACGTACGTACATACATACATACACACATATAACATACATACATACAGACAGACAGACAGACAGACAGACAGACAGACAGACATACATACATACATACATACATACATACATACATACATACATACATACATACATACATACATACATACATACATACATACATACATACGTACGTACAGTGTTGTACCTAACAGAATACGGGCAAAGTATATGGTGTAACCGATCCACATTAACAGGGATTGATAAAGTTTCCAAGGGTCACAAGAATATTAGGGAAGATCTTGAATTTTGTAATGAAAAGCTGTTTACTATATACAGATCTTTTTTTAAGTTTTTCTCTGTCTTCTGTTCAGTTACTAAAACAATTCTCTGTCTTTTTTTACTCTCCACATCATAAGGGCAGGTAAGAAATTATAATTCTCTTTTTCTCCAGTTAGACAGATTTTCATCAAACACTTCAATCTTTTTTTCGACAGCCTTTTGCGTTTTACTGTCTTTTTGACATTTCGTGTGCTAATCATTCGCTTATATCTATTTGGAGAGAAACGACAAGGACAAGATATATTAACGTTAGTTTGAATCACGTTTGCCTGCAAGAGTTCTCCACAGGGCTGAAAGTGAACTTGGGATAGTTCTCACCTCTAATTACGTCTTTCACAGACTTTCATTCCGCAGGTTCCAATTTGGCATCCAGCACTGGCTTATATTGATATTGTCCTATGTTTTTCACAGCACCAAGAATCATCTGAATCTTTTCATTGCAATGTAACACTAAATCATCCTGTTAAACAAATGAAGATGTCTCTCAATGGTAATGCTTCCTCTGTATATGCAAACGAGAGTCACAAACAATCTTTTTTAAGATTTTCCTTCAGGTTTGCAACAAAAATTTGCACTTGTAGTTTAAAACTTGAGATGCATTGTCTACTGGTTATTTTGGTTGCATTTTATAAATATTTCCATAAACTTGTTTGATCTTATCATTTTCAATCTTCAAACAATTCACAAGTCCTAGTCATTACACCAAGATCACGCAAAGTAGTTATTACACTTAGACTGATAATAACTATTCAAAAGATATTCTCAAAGAAATTTCATGCTCAAGGTTGTAGTAAGAGCAACGATATCCATCAGGAAATGTGACATTGCCCAAAAGGTTCACTGTGCTTTTGCATCATTGGCAACTACAGAATCAAGAGTTTCAGCAAGGTATTCCCAATAACCACATTTATTTTTTGTTGGGGGAAATCATTTGTTGAGGAGAGTGGCATCAAAAAGGCAAACATTCTGACCTCATATATCTCCTTCATATGCAGCTAAGAGAATGTAAACATACATGTATCTAAGTCTTTCTGTTCTGAAAGATGATGATTTAAAATAGGAATAAAGAGAGGTTAGTTTCTTTTGTACGTCTTTATTAGGTTGACCTCATCTAATGCCGGTCGGAAGCATAAAACCAGTTTATGAGCAGCATACTGAACGTGAATTATGCAACGATGTTTCTGTTATAAATTTGCCCAAAGACCAGCTGCTTTGAGACACTGTCGTAACGACAGTAACTAAGATGTCAGTTTTCTAGATCTTATGCTTTTCTTTAATTTCTCAATGATACCAAAAGTAGTCGTGTCCTGTATGTCATGGTCCCCAAGAAAGTAGTTGACACTTTCAAGTGTGCAAGTGTCAACAATGCTTACAAACACTATCAGTCTGCAAGTCACAAATATATGTAGTTTCATCACATCACGGGGTTTCTGATCACTGCCATCTCACCTCTGTCTGTCTCGGATTCGTCCAATGTGGATATGTGAGAAAGCTTGCCGGTAGTTTCTCGTGGGCCGGTGGTTCTTTCCGGGGTTTTACTCGCGTTCTTCCTCCACCATTTATGCAGGCTGCCATGTATAGCCCATCTTGTGCTAAAAAAAATACGTTAAACCTTACAACAACAAAATCATTACAAAATATGTTTTGTTCAACGTCGTGATCATAAGCTCGGCTTCAAGCAGTCAAAGCCTATACAGCTGTCCCAAATGATCTGTACTGAGCATGTGGCGCCAGTCAGAGCTTGGAAATCAAACAATTAAGTTCCAACAAATTGATAATAGACCCATATCTTCTTATAGGTATTTTCTCCTTTGTTATTTAATATACAATTTGTATTTCCACGACCACAGTATCATTGCTGTAGTTAAGCAATGGACTCAAAACCTAGTTGCATGGTGCATTTTCGCATCACGTTCAACACACCTGTGATCAGCGCTCGCCTCCTGATTAGTAAGAGTCAAGCTTCTCGAGTTATTGCATTCCTTTTCAGTCAAAGGGAAGCTTGAAATTTGTATTTATATTGCATATTGCTGAATTCATTTGTTTTAAGGTAAGGAAAGTATGTTTCGCACCGTTTCTGGTAGTAACGGTTTTCATTGGTCTGTTTTAAACGTCTGATTCTAGACTACTCTATCATTGGAAAAAAGATTTGGGTGTCTTATTTGACTGCTCACTGATAAAATCTTCTCTTGATTCACTCACTGTGACATTAAAGTAACGAGAAGGCATCGTCTGTTTGGATGGTTTCAACATTGTTGTTATAGTCACGTGCACGACCAACTTGCGCTGTGTACGCTTACATTATTATAACAAATATTCATAACACTCTTCATCATCGCCTTAAATTAAGTTGTTGTTATGGGGTTTAACGCCATTTTTTTAGCACAAGATATGCTATACATGGCGGCTAGTATTAATGGTGGAGGAAGAACCCTGGAAAACCACTGGAAGATCCACCGACCCACGAAATGCTACTTGCAGGCTTCCTCACTTACCCACGTTAGCCGAGCATAGGCTCGAACTCACGCGGATAGAGGTGAGATGGCAGTGATCCGTAACGGTCAGCGCTTTACTCGGCCACTCGGTGCCCCGCCTTAAAGTGTCTCTGCTATCTGGCGATTTACTTTTCAGTTTTGGATATTATCCCATACCCCGCCCAGCTACTTATACATGTAACGAAATAGTTCCAAACATTGGCCCTTTTACGTATTTTGTTGTGATGACTTGCTAATGTCAATCTATTGAATGTCTTGAATGTAATTTCTATTAAGTAAAATTCTTTAGAAAAATGTTAACTTGTATTTTTGAAAAATATAAATTGGCCAGTGCTCAAAAGAACACTGCCGTTGTCAAATTTTCAGTTTACGAGGTGCGTAGTCTATGCACTTTGTCAAGATCTTTGATTTAGGAGTTGGCATGAATCGCACATATCCCTCATTGCTAGTATTGTTTGGTTGACTGATGGGTTGTTTTTGCCGTTATGCAAATTCGATTCTCCAAATAAAGCTAGGGTAACAGTTTTTGCCCAATTACAGAGATCAGTATTTGTAGTAATTATATAGGAAAACCATGCTTTCGCCAGCCGATTACGATATTTTAATAACAAATAACACTCCTATAAAATTCAAATTTATCCGCGCTATTATGAACGTTAACAGGTGATATAGGACTTGGAATTCGGTATGTGCAAGTGTCTCAGTCAATTTTAATGTACACTCGTAATCGACTTACACCAGGGGAATTTAAGATTTTTTTTCCTCCTATAAACTATAAAAGACAAAAAAGCGCGCCCGAGCAGAATTTAGGGGATATCGAACAAAACATTCCGCGTTTAATGTACAACGATACATACATACATACATACATACATACATACATACATACATACATACATACATACATACATACATACATACATACATACATACATACATACATACATACATACATACATACATACATACATACATACATACATACATACATACATACATACATATATCAATAATAATAATAATAATAATAATAATAATAATAATAATAATAATAATAATAATAATAATAATAATAATAATAATAATATTTTAATGTGAACGTAAAGCACACCTCCCTTATCCCGAAGAAGTGCAGACTGCGTGAAAGCTCCTGGGGCGACTACTTTATAATAAAAGTCATTCCATTCTTCCTACCTTGCACAAGATTTAGGCGTTATAATGAACAACGGTTGTAATTCGCACCGTAAGCTGTAAATGCCTGGCACTAAACCGCATTTCTCTTGACCCGTGAAACCTTATCGGAAGCAAATAAAAAAGAAATGCTCTTAGAAATTACTGAGACGGTATTTAAATTTTAAGCTAGCCTATTTTACTTTGAGTGTGACCTATTGGTTACTTATGACCCATGCAGCTGTCATTTTTCATATATTTCAGTGCATTCCTCCCAACCGACAATAAACTCTTGAACTGCCATGCGTGCTATTTGAAAATAACATACATTGTTCTGCTGTTAACTTTCAGCTTCTCACTTTTGAACGTTTTCAATGAGAGCTAATTACGACAGAGTTCAATACGTATGGAAGTGCGAAATAAGATCATAATTTAAAAATGTTTAATCTCAAGGTCTCCAAACTATGCCAAGAGTTTTACAAGTGCGCCAGCAAAAGTGTCAAACGTGTTTATTACAATTTTCTCCTTGCTTGTCAAAAGAAAATGCCATTGACAATAAAAAAAATTCAAATTATAGAAGCACAGTTCATAGTTACCATATAATGTTTTTTGTGTTTTTTTTTAAATCGCTTTTTTGGTGCAAATATTTCGTTCTTTGGATTTTACCGTATTTTTCATGTGTTGTAATCTGACGCTCCTGTCCAAAATGATTTTATTTTTAGTAAATTATAAATGATTTTTTTTACGGGAGATCGATTAATCATAAATAGAACAAACATGCATCCACCCAGTCCACATGGAACCCAGTGGCTCAGTGGTTACAGCGTTGAGTATCTGACTTGAAGTATGCAGGTACGATTCCCCAGGGCCGACCTGGATGATGGGCGACCTGAGATATATAACTGGGGTCAGGGCTCGTAAGAAGGCCCGAGACGTACAGTAATTTTTAATTTTATAAAAGAAAAATTTTGCTTGAAGAAGAACTAGGAGAGGCCCGGATGTTTCAAACCCCAGGGCCGTGATAGCTGTCAACGGACCTACGATTCCCACAATCACGTCAGTCTAGATCGTCTACCGCTGTCTGTCATTGAGCAAAGCATTTTACTTGTCTCAACACGATATAACCCGCCTGCCTTTGCAGCATTGTAAAATAAAACAACAACAACATCCGACCCGGCGCAAAGTAATCCCAAATACAGTTTATACCAAAACCGACCTGTTAGATTGCATGCTTGGGTGTTTGGAGGAAGACATTTTTTGTGATCCAGCTTTGGGACTGTGTTTACAACTGGACCCGGACTTTTAAATATTAATCACGACCGTACGGTATTTGATGCATTGTATAAACTATTACGCTTATAAATCGGCAGGTATCTATACTGACAGCAATGTAGTATTACCCAGGAGGTTCCTTGTTCAAACTACAAACATTCCAGGTGTGAACTATTTTTCAGTTTCTTCTTGTACATAGATTCACATTGGCGTGTAGCAGAGTATTTAAGTTAGGAGTGCAAACAGTGGAGGGACATTGACTTTTCCTCTTTACCAGTTCTAAGGACTCCTTCCTCAAACCTTTGATCTACGAAGGTTTGTTTAACTTGTGTTACTATCCCATTCGGACGTGTACGGTTTTATTCACCATGATTATGTTAGCATACAAGCCCACACACTGTTGAAACGGCTTTGTTTGCGACGCTAACCTTCATAGGTGTATCTATTGATTTTCCCTCGAGATGTCGTAGAATTTGGCGTGTACAGCTGTCTCGTTACATTAAGAAGAGAAAAAGAACTACACAAAACTAAACATGGTTTTATATTGTTTACAATCAAGCATCTTTGACATTGTTCATGCAGAAACTTAGTAATGGAGGATAAAAGTTGACTCAGGGTGTAATGGCTTTAGCCTACCTGCAGACAGCGACTGAATTCGGAAGCCCCAATACTGGCAGAAACAGGTATGTTTTTAAAGGTATTATTGTTTAGTTAACTCGCTGTTAATGTTTACTCTGTCATTTCGCTATCAGTTATTAATTGCCTTAATCTCACAAGACACTGATTTAAAATTACAAAATCATTATCACTTCCGCATAATATTCACAATACTCTCACCCCCGTTTTAGATCCGTAGATCTCTCTCTCTCTCTCTCTCTCTCTCTCTCTCTCTCTCTCTCTCTCTCTCTCTCTCTCTCTCTCTCTCTCTCTCTCACACACACACACACACACACACACACACAAGTACAAAAAGATATAAGAGGGTTGTCAATGATTCGATGTAGGTAACATGAATAATATCGATACTTGAGATAAGTGCACCCGACAGAGGATACCTGTGAAAACTGCGTGCAACCCACATGTACCCTGTCAGTGGGCATATTCAATATACCGACACTTTTCGAGATTCACCCTGGTAAGCAGTACCATTTGTGTGCCAAGTACCATCTCATTGCTTCAGTACTCTTAATTAATTGTATAGATGTGACGAATATTGGTTGTAGATTTTTCGTTATTCAAATTTGCCAAGTAGGCATTATATGCCTAGGATTGTAATATTTACAGCCAGGACATGGAATTATGGCTGGTGTATATCACAACCGGTACAATCCCACTCCCCCATAATTTCAGGGTAAGGTTTTGATTCTGGTTTCCTTACTTCCAGACATCATAAACAGGACTGTGAGTAAAATACCTGTAATATGCAAGGTATTAATTCAACAGAAAGTAACATAATTTGGTGTCTTCCCAGCTTGTGCAAAAACTCCTCAGTCTGTGTTTGCAACGAGTACCCAGTCTGTGTTTGCAACGATTCCCCATTTTGTTTTTGAAATGACTTCCCAGTCTGCGTTTGCAAGGACTCCCCAGTTGTGCTTCAACGACTCCCCAATCTGTATTTGCAAGACTCGCACGTCTCTGTTTGCTACGGTTCTGATTAAGTCAGTTGCTTTTTAAACATTTTTATCATAATTGTTTAATTTGCGGAGGGAGAATTAATTCACGGTGCAAAATAAATTGAGTTTGGCTTCACCCACGACAAGAATTAGACAGACACCAGGGCAGAGATTTGGGTCATCATAATTTTTATGCTATTGGCAAATTAAATATAGACAGTTTCAAATGTTCAAAATATGAGCCTTTTTATCCCTGACCTTTTCTTGGACTGTAGTTTAGACATGCCCTTGACGTTCATTTTGTGGCATGCATACTCTTTGTGTGTGTGTATATATATATATATATATATATATATATATATATATATATATATATATATATATATATATATATATATATATAAATCCACTATGTATACTGAGCATGATTTAATACATTTGACTTTGCTTTAAATTTTAATGTTGAAAAGAATCGCTGCCAATATGCTGCTTTCGGAGAAACATTAACCCGAAGACGGCTTTTAGAAAGAGAGGTAGCTTCTTTACCCATGAAATGCCCATATTTCCAGAAGTATTCTATGTAAAGATAAGTGGGCTTGGGTTGAATAATGCATTCTTATATGCCGTTCTTTCTTGCAATGTCGTAAAAAATTTTGAAGTTGAAGTCCCAAAACGTTCACTGAATGTTCCTTCAGAATTGAAGGAGTATTATGAAAATTCCTACATAAGCTACATAAATATTTGAAGGGAAACAAAACCAAATGCTTCCCAAAATATACACTTCTCACTTGAAGTATGTTAACCACAACATCACGACAATCAGTAACCAATTTCATACATTTGTTGAGTGTGCTGAATACTATCTTTGTATAATAACAGCATACTATAATATCCGTAAAATAACATTTCAATCTATGCTCTTTGTGGAAGAAGTTTATGGGGTCTGAATTTGTGGCACTATTTTTGTAATTTTACAAGATATAATAAAAGCTATTGTTTCTAAAGTTTACGCTCAGACGTGAGTGCATTACAAGTGGATACGGTATTAAAAGTTTTATTTTTAAAATAACAAAAGCCCGAAATTCATTAAATCCTTTAGCCCCGTACTTGTCATCGACAAATATGCGACTCAAATACAGCACTATACTTGAATTAAAATTAGTGTTCTCTTTGATTTCATCATACCGAACATATCAGAACATCTGGATACTTGCCCCATATTAGACTGCGGTTTTACGCCCAAATTTGCAATGAATGAATTATTTTGTTCGCATGTTTAATGTCACATCAGTCAATTCACGATAATTTCAAATTGACAAGTTGTTTTAGTATATAATACACTGCTTGTCACTTCTTTGAAATTAGAGTCATTTTCCATAAATTGGATCTTTAATTAACATTTGAAGCATGCCGCTGTCAACAAAGCAACGAATTACATATTTAAAAAACACAAACCGATTTCAACATTCCTTTAATGTTTCATTATCATTCAGTGTGGTAAAAGAATTTAAATACATTCTAATATGATTGGATGACTGATAACGTTTAGATTGACAGACGCTTCAATTACTTAACAAAAACGCGTACTATAACAGGCGTTTTCAGGTTTTCTCACAGTGCCAGCAAACAGCCGTGTACGGATGAACACAGTGTTATGTATAAATGTTTATCATAAGGATACTGCATCTTCGCTAGCCAAGATTCCGATATGTTAACCGTATATACACCTTGTCGGATCGATCAGATATTTGAATGCTTTTTCCTAGTGACATTTATTAGATTTCACGACATGCCTCATTTGTACGTAATGCCAACTAAATATTAGCGTGTAACAACAGTGTGTTGTACATCGGCCGAAAATGGTAGCGGCAATTTATTTCAAAGGATACTTTTTAAAGATTAAAATCGAAAGTATGACTGCGTACCAGAGAGAAGCCATTACAGGTGCATTTAAGTGAATGAATATTTCTTTTTATAAAAACGGATATGCAGTGGAAAATCAGCCAAGGTGTTAAGATAGGGTTAAGATATAGGAACCTTGGCGTGCGAAGAGGATGAAATCAGTGGTTTTTAAACACCCAAAAGTTTGTGCTTTCATGCCTTATTTACTTTCTTACCTTGAATGCTGACGTGACACCCTACGGTAATTAAAAACTCAAAACCAATACATTCGGACTCATCTCACACTACATCCTTTCTGTAATTTTTCATCTCTTTTTCGTTTGTCTTCCTCTGAGAGATCTTAAGGTCTTCGAATTAAAATCGCAATGAGCAACAACTCTGGGTATCGTAATAACCAGGACTCTGATTGACTGCTGGAGCCTGGAATGTTTTGTTGTAGAATAATCTTTACATGTAGTGCCATTTAATCAGATTTCACCGTTTATTTGACTACTTTACAGGTATGTAAAATCCAATAATATCGGCGACTGTACTACACCAACCGCCGTTTTTCGGTTATAGATCGAATCAAACTGCAAACGACGAAGATCCAGATTTACAGTAGCATAATGTGCCTGCAGACCGGAGTATATGCCATTTGTTCTACTGATTACTCCTAACTAACTGCACAAGCTTAGATCTGCTGGCGCGTTATGCGACGGCATATCTGGGTCTGTGCAGTTTGTATTTGGAATCGTCTTATAAGCGAATACAGATGGTATGGCCAAAATAAGGCTTCTGGATGACAGATAAGGAAACATTTCTCAAGTTTTGTAGTGTTGAATGAAATTTAGAACTGAAGTTTGCAACTTTTCTGTGAGTTTTCCAGCTTGACTATGTCTTGAAGCTTGAAATGTTAGAAAATTATTCAAGTGCATAATACCACATTATCCTTCGTGAATTATTAAAACGTTACCGTCAGAAAATTAGCAACATCTTTGAAACTGATATCGTGAACCGTGAAGGCTTTATCGAACTCGGAGTATACCACTAAGTACAATACTTAGTTGTTCTTTTTTGCGTAAAACGGCATAGAACTTGAAGCCATTGATGGAATAAATTGCTAACATGATGTGTCATTGTATAGGTCTGAAGTTTTGTTCATTTGTATTTAGTCTTGTTCAACCAGACCTCTTGCACATTTTGTTTTAAAGATCTACTCAATGCATGGATCTGGTAAAGATTTATGATTCTGGTCTGTAGTTTCGCAACTTTGCACAGGGTTTAAAATTTATAGGAAATATATTCTCATACTTTTCCACTGCCATATTTTTTCCTATGATAAAAAATAAAATAATGATATCTCGCGGGACGTTTAAAGTACCTGCAATTTTCTTTATTTTGATATCTGTGCGATGGGGTTGATTTGGGTTTCACAGATATTTCCTACACAGAATTGCATGACACAGACATTTTCTACACCGAATTGATTGACGCAAACATTTTCTATACAGAATTCCATGATGTAGAAAAAATTCCTGTACATAACTCCATGACGCTGACATATTTCCTGGACATGATTCCATGATACAGAGACTTTTTTGTACGTAATTCCACGACACAGAAATTTCCTTTGCAGAATTCCATGACGCTGAGACATTTCAAATTCAATTACCATTCAGTAGTTCATCTGGCACTTGTCTAAGAGTTGTTGTTTTCACAGCTGGCGATTGTTGCGGAGTAAGTGGAAACCCTGATGTGAAAATAGGTGTGTGTGTGTGTGTGAGAGAGAGAGAGAGAGAGAGAGAGAGAGAGAGAGAGAGAGAGAGAGAGAGAGAGAGAGAGAGAGAGAGAGAGAGAGAGATTATTTGTGGCTTACGTTGGATAGCATGATAAAAGTTCAAACATAAAGACAGCCATTTATCTGTGCACATCCACAACATGGAAATTTTTTTTTTACAAGCGTGAATGTTTACAGACTTCTTTGGATTTTGGTGATATGGATACGATTTTGGAAACGTAATTAACATTTTAGTTATATTTAGCTTAACGGAGTCATTATGAATGATAATAGAGGCAAGAATAATTAATCAGTCGACCGTATTAGAGCGATGGTTTTCGTTCTCGTGTCAAGAGTTGGAATAAAGAAAAGAAACTCTATTTTGTCAATTAGAATATTCAAAATAATCTTTCGAGAGGAGTAAATAAAAACTGAAATTTATGCACCCTGCACTACCTCCCCATTTGTTGAAGCAAGCGGAGGTGATATTTGTTTTGCTTTATTTACAATTTGATAAGATTTAAACAGCAAATTTAGCTTGCGAGTGTTTTTTTTTGTGTAGCAATTAGTCGTTTAGGCATTTATTGGTATCTCGCTATAATCAGAGTGTTTTTTTTTTGTGTAGCAATTAGTCGTTTAGGCATTGATTGGTATCTCGCTATAATCACGCTGTAGCCAATCTAACATGTTATAGAAGCTCAGAATATTATTCGTGGCAAGTTTGATATGAGAAATTGGTAACAAGAAATTGTAAAGGTCCTAATTAGGCTAAAAGAAAGTTAAAAATTGCTTAAAATTCGGGCCATATATATGTAATTAAAAAAACACGTCCATGGATATTTTTGGTCCTATAAGTGTACTTCGAACCAAAAAGCATGTCCATGGATACTTTGAAACTAAAAGCACGTCCGTGGATATTTGTGGTCATATATGTGTACTTCGAAACAAAAAGCGCGTCCGTGGACAATTTTATCATATGTGCGTACTTCGAAACAAAAAGCACGTCCTTGGGTAATTTTGGTCAAATATGTGTACTTCGTAACAAAAAGCAGGTCCACGGATTCTCACATGTAAGATTTGTTTTGTTTGTAGATAAGAACTGTGATCATTTCCAGGCAAAGAAGTTAAAGAAATAGAGAAAGGATATAGCATTTTGCTTGTTCGTTCTCGTTAGTTTGATCGTTCGTTGTCTATACCATTCATATGTTAGACCATGTCGTCTACAATCATAAAAATTGTTTGTCAGTGCATGTTAATTAGAATAACTGAATCATGCAATATTTTATGAGCCGTTAATTAGTTATTCAATTTATAAATGCATATCAAGAAAAAAAAACTGAGCCATATAAAGAATAATTAAGAATAATTAGCTGTTAATTATTAGGTCAATGAATGTCCACAAGAATAAATGAGCAATATGATGATTAATTAGCTGTACATTAGTTTGTTAATTTGTCAACGCATGTCAACGAGAATAACTGAACCAAATAAGAATTAATTGGCTGTAAAGTAATTCGGTTGCTTGAGTTACTTTCAATCATTCAGTCCTTCTTTCTTTACATACTCCATATCTCGGACGCTATTGGTTTGTAAACGCATTTTAAAAAAAGTAGATCAACAATACCAAAATATAGTCATTGTGACCCATTTTTCACCTTCGAGAGACATTTTCTTTTTGTTAGTTTTTCGTTCGATACCGCCTCAGTTGTTTAGAACCTATTTCTCATACACTTATAAAAATTGTTATGTGGATGAATGTCTATTCTTTGACCATAGCAAAACTAGGTTCCTGAGATCCAGTTTTTATCATTTACTTCATGTATGTTCAGCTATTATTTGTTACACACTCAATATTGTGTACCCTATTTCCCTTTATCAAGCAGAGCACTGTATAGATGAATCAAAGAGACTAAAATGCCATACCGAAGGTGCATCTCCGTGATCCATGTTTTATGTTTAATAAATTGTAATTTTCAGCTATACATTCAAGTCTTCAATATTGCGGACATTCACCTATATTCGTAAAATTTTGTATATTTCTTTGTACGTATATAGAACTTCAGGGCACATCTGGATGATAATGACTACATTGTGTCAGGTAAATGTAAAGCTTTAAACAAAATGGAAAATCAGTTGCAAAAAGTTTCTGAAAAATAAACCCTTCCAAATAAATGTAAACATGGAGTACAATATAAAACGTTGAAATTTTTAAAAAGATAAATGTAATACATATGCAATCATTAAAACATGGGACAATACACGCATATGGATGTATCAAAACAAGAGAGACTTAAATATACCATATAGGTCACTGTAATCAAGATTTTTACATTAGATTAACTTGAGTGCGCATCGTAAGAAGAGAAATTACCTATACAATACCTGTCATTGTAACCAAACTTAACGATTGAAATATTTTTGCTTTTACGGCTATTAAAAGAAGGTCATCGTGACCTACTTTTTCACTTTTGTGACTTATGTTTCAAACATTTCTCAGATCCGTTGTATCTAGAGCTCTCTTACATCCAGACTATTTAAGTTTTATTTAGACCAACACAGTTGATATTATTTAGTTGCTAGCATTCTATACATATTTCCTTGCCACAGTTGGCATCACATGTTAGACGCATTATGCTGGAGTCCTCCAGGATCCATTTTGGGACCCATATTATTTGTAATTTTTATCAACGTATTTTAGAGCATAAACAATCATCAAACAGACTATTTGCTGACGATACGGCATTATGCATTATAGTTGACAATCAGATCACAGTTGGTGAAATCTTCAAGGTTGATATTTAAAAAAATACATTAATAGTCCAAACGTTGGCAAATTACATTTAACCCGGATAAGACTGAATCAATGCTAATAACACAAAACGGAACCCAGAACTACCATCCTATATTATGCATGACCGAATCAAACATACAAGAGGCTACTCAGTCAAAGATGTTGGCATTATATTTAAACAGTGATGCAGCTTGACACGAATATATCAAATGCATTCCGCCAGAGCTTGGGACAATTTTGAAGTGCATTATAAAGAATTCCTAGAAAGAAAAAAATGTTGAGGCGATGAGAACGATAACGGGTGCAACCACAAGTGCTTCTCCTTCACAATTGTACCATGGAACCAGCAAGGAAAGTCTAAACCCTCGCCGTTTTAAGCCTAAACTGTATCAGTTATTTAAAATTTACCACGGACTAGCTCCCGCATATCTCCAAGATTTGATTTGACTTTTATTTACAGAATACGAGGTCTACTCCATTCGATCTTTAAATGATCTTCGACCTACAGTGTGTAAAATGACATTGTTATAATTTATTTATGTCATCTACAATTTGAATATGGAACTTGTTACCCGTTTAAGTAAGAAACAACCCTTCCATATTATTAAAAACCTATCTGAACCGCGATAAAATTCTCACTCGATGTTACTACTACACTGGTGTTATAATATTTCAGATTATGCATGCTAGACTAAGAACAAATTTCAGAAACTAAAATTATAATTTATACACAAATCATGTATCTAATAATTGTATTGCTCCTGTGATGAAATTGAGACTGCAAAATACTTTCTTCAATACTGTTGCAAATATTCAAATCTTAGAGATTAAATGCTATACACACTCCCATTCAATCTTACGATTGAAACATTATAATCGGCAATCGATGTTAACAGTAGAAAATATCACACAAATATTTTTAAATGTGCAAAATTATATTAGGATGACCAAGAAAATCAATTAATTGACTGAATTAACAAGCGTTTGAATCGCAATTAATTAGTTATTATTCTTTGTTATGTTTTAAGTAAGTTTATGCACATTTTCGGTATAACCTTTTGTACTAGCATCGAGATTACTGTTGTTTTTTATTTACTGTTGTGCTAATAAGCTTATACTATCTACTCAATACCCCACATCATATTTGTTATTGCATTTGACAAAATTTCTCAAATAAATATGGTTTAGCCTAAATTACTTACATCCCCTTGGCACCATTCCCCATGCCGATTTATATATTGACATAGGGTCTCTCTTTGCATGGCCCTTAAATTACATTCCATGGGCATCAGTCCCCATGCCGAGTTATATATTAACATAGGGTCCCTCTTTGCATGGTTTTTAAATTACATTCCATGAGCATCAGTCCTCATGCCGATCTATATATTGACATAGGGTCTCTCTTTGCATGGCCCTTAAATTACATTCCATGGGCATCAGTCCCCATGCCGATTTATATATTGACATAGGGTCTCTCTTTGCATCGTTTTTTAAATTACATTCTATGAGCATCAGTCCTCATAGTGGTCTGTAGTACATTGTGATTTAGTCTCTTTTTGTATGGTACTTAACACACCCTCGGCACCAGTCCTCATACCGGTCGATTTAATATCGAATACTCAAAATAATGCCTTTGTTGGCGAGGAGATTCATTTTCCTGTATAAACACATTGTTTTAGTGACCGATAAACAAGTTAAATTTTTCCTCCTAACATTTTCACAGCTGCACATTTACATAAAATGAAATGCGATGTAGGTAGCATGTATAACGTACATATTTCAAGTAGTCGTGTAAAAATGCAATTATTTCCCTTTGGTTGACGTTTAAGAGATAAGAATATTTTTTAAATATAATCATTCCGAACCGTAATTTGATCTCATCATCTTGTATTTATCTCATTCTATTTCATCATTCCAACCTCTAAACTATTCCAAATTATTCTTTACACTCAAGCTTTTTCCCACTATTATCTTCGTACACATTCTCGCGCGACAAAAATGACTTCGTTTTTCTTCTTTTCGTTTTGTAAATTACTGGTCTTTACAAATTATGGTTGGTAATTATATAGAGAACAGTAATTGAAAGTAAGTAAGTAACAATTTAACGATAAATTTTAATAATCAAACGAGTTAATGAAGCATTATGGCTCCGTGTGTATTATATGTTTCTTGAAAGGTAGTGGCATCTTCGAATATTTATACTAGCCTATAATACTTAGAGCTGGTATCGTGATACGTACAAAGGTATTCCGAAATTATATTCGGAATTTGGGGGCATGGACCTGACACGTTTTTGTTTCATTTCTGTCTGTCAATAGTTGTGAAAATATTTTGGTCTGATTGATAGCAAAACAACATATTATAACCATGATATTACTTGGAAAAATGATATTAATGATTATTAATATTATATTATTATTAATATTATATTATGAATTATTAATATTAATGATTAAATATTAAAAAAGAAAAGGAAATATTTCAGCTCAAAATAAAATCACGTTCCTACCCCCTCACCTTATATGACATGAATTTGCTATGTCTAACTGTTGTATAAGTTGAAATCTAAAATCTGTAACTAAAATGTCATGACTAAGCTTACACTAAAGCTGATACTGTTAAAGACATCGTGCTAACACTCGATAGCCTAATTATAAAAATAGTAATTGTTGATACCGAGTCAAAAAATTACTAGCTACATTATTGGTATAATAGGGACAAAACGGTAAACATGAAGCACGCTTGCTCAAAAATGGCCCGCCTCGGATGCGGGAGGTAGAGGTTCGGGCCCCAGCCGAGTCATAACAAAAATTTACAAAAATGGTATTAACAGCTGTCTCGTTAGGCGCTCCGCATTAAGAAGTTAGGGTTCGGATTGGTCGGCCTGGTGTCACGATAATGTGACCGGTCGGATAACGATGCTACATGTATGTGTGCTAGACATCATTAATAACTGCCACATTTGCAGATATCGTAGAGATTTGACTGGAAAAACTGTTAAAGCTACGTAAAAATCCAAATCACACACACACACACACACACACACACACACACACACACACACACAAGAAAATATTTAGTGGACCTAGGAAACTTTAGTTAAATTCAGACAGGAAACTAGTGCGCAACTGAAAATCGTAGGATGATTAACTGCATATACTTAACACATTCACATACACCAGCAAATAACTAAAACATGACGTGTTATTTGTTCATCTTTATCCGAAATTTTTTTGTAAAATTGGATTTTGCTCGAATATGCTCGAATATGTTTCACAAAGTTTAATTTGGCCAATGCGTTGGTACACGTGACTCTTGTCGAACATGTGATTAAAAGAGTATAGATATATAGACAAAACTACATTTGTATTTTGTTTCGAGTGGGCGAAAGAACGAGTTTGATACGGCGTATGAATATGTCGAGGTCGTCATGCGTATTAAACGAATTCTTTCCCAGACTCAAAATAAAAACACTTATGTGGTTTTATTTTTATTGCATACTCATATTTTAGTCAAACATTCTTTTCATTTATTGTAATTTATACTTTTAAATATATGAAATAGACATTTGGCGTTTTATAAACAATATTGTACAACATCTGAAAAATCCTTTATGTGATGTGATGTACATAACTGGGGCTAAGCCTAGATATATGCGGTGCAGTTGTGTAATCAGTCTGTCTGCAATGCTGAGATGGTGATTTAATCATTAGCTTTCAATGTTTCAAAAATTTATGGGATCTATGAATTAATGTAAACGATTTAAAATATTGTTTAATATCTAAAATCTCACGATTTACATAACAAATTGTATTCCACAGTGTGTGTGTGTGTATATATATATATATATATATATATATATATATATATATATATATATATATATATATATATATATATATATATATATATATATCAGTGATATTACAATTATCTAAAACCAGGAAAGAAAAAATAATCTTACTGGATACTCCGCCTTAGAACATTGAAACCAATCGGTTAAAACCAAGAAGACTAGAAAAAGACAGCCATGCAAGAATATAATTATCTTTTGCAGCCGACACATTTTCAATTTTTTCTAAATTTGCTTAATAGCTTACAAGTACTGCTATAACAATGAAATATTCGGGATACAATTTGCTCTTACATAAATATATCTAAACTAGCTGATGTCGTAATGGTTCATTGATTTCTAGGTCAATACACATATTTTCCAGTATACGCACCATGTTGGTGTAAACTAGTTGAAATAATACATTTGAAAGTTTAATTCCCGTGGAAACAGCCATGTTAAGATTTTTTAAAAACTTTACGTTTTTTTCTGTTTTCTTGGTCTTGTTTATGTTTTGTATATGCCTTTGAAAAAGACTCATCAAGAGTCGAAAGCGCTCAGACTAGTTAAATACTAGTTTTGTACTTTTTGTCGACTGTTTATTGCATATATCTCAATCAATCCCTGACACACCAGTTGGATCCAGTTCGCTTGAAAGGACTGTTATTCGCCATATGATGTGTACTAATATATATATATATATATATATATATATATATATATATATATATATATATATATATATATATATATATATATATATATATATGATTTTTTGTGGTTTTGGTGTTTAGCTGATTTACATTGTGGAATGACTTTTCTGTGTCATCAGTACTGCAGCTAGGAACGGTGTGCATGGATCAGAAGTAAAGTATTTGCTTCTCCGATGTATTAAACCTTTTTGTAGAAAATATTTGCGCTCAGAATTCAGCACTTTGTAGCAATCACCAAAGTCATCTGAATATCAAATGCTGTCTCAGTAACTACTGTCCCTTAATTATCAGTTAATAGTTGTGTTGTAATTATTAAGACTGGTTCTATGTACACATCTTTCGGTTTCATTAAAGTAATTACTTGTGCACCAATTTAAATGTTTAATTAAACAGGGATATAATTTTCTCCGAACGTAGAGGCATTTCTAACCATGCCGTTAATCTTGACATGACTTCCCGAGTCTTTAATTTTGTATGGATTTTAAACTTTCAATGCAAGACTTCAGTGACAGGAATACTTGGTCTATCCTTCTCTATTATGTTTGGTGTCAATGGAGAACTCACTGTCAAACATATTGCAGAAAATGTCGTTGTCAGTTTCAATTAGTACTAATTTATCAGCAGTAGATACCGCGAAATACTCATAAACTCTACTTAAGGTACTTTCCCTTTATCCCAAGCTGCAAAAGCACCATTTTTCACCCAATATTAAAATTACAAACGCGTATTGTCATTATTTTAATAGTTAAAAACGTATAGCAATAAATCATTATAGACAGTTTATAAGTGGACAATTAATGATTATTTCGAGCTGTAAATGACGGAAGTTGAAAAAAGCGTAGACATGTCGAGCCCGTCAGGAATTAAACCTGTGAAACAGTTTTATTCCAATTTGGGGCATTTCTAACCATCCCATGTATGTTGATATGACTTCCTGAGCAGTTATTTTGTCTGAATTTTAAAATTTTTATAACTTTAAATACAAGATTTCAGAAGCAGTGTATTTATTTATTCTCACTCTCTCACCAACATACATTTACCAACACACACACCAACACACACACACACTCACGCACACACGCACACACAAACACATTTGCTCACTGTCAAATATGTCCAGTATAGTGTTTTCAACCTCAGCTAAATTTCTCAACCTACATACCGTGATATGCCAATAAACTGCTAGTCGCTCCTTAAGGTACTGTCACATTATCCACAGCATGTGACAGATATGAACATATTTTATGTAAATAAAGGCAAGTTAATTTGTTGAGCTATTTGTTCATGAATAATGAAAACACGATGTTACTATCATTTAAGTTGTAACAAAGATTCATCGGGAATTTTCTCGTACATTACTGACTGACGGAAGCTACCGACGTACCGGTGTAGTGAAAAAGTACCGTGGTATATACCACTGCATAAAATTACCTCTCTTCTCGTTCACCAATCTCAATCAGCAATTGCTAGCACCTGCGGCCAAATAATATAATGAAAAGATACAAAAATGTTCATTTTGCTGCCTAGGAGCCATTCTTTTGTCACACTTAAATTTATGTCTCTCTTTACGCGTAGAAAATATAAGAATGCGATTCGACCAGTCATCACTTGTCGCCCAAACAGAATTGTACGAATTCTTGGTGCTATAACTTCTAGTGAATTAAAATTGTATCTGACTGATTGTGCATAAAGCGGTAATAGACAACTGTCAAGCTTGTTGTCAGACATCACGTTATTTCAAGAGAAATGCTGACACTTCATCTCGAAGAGTTTTCGTAGGTAAGAAAATAAACGTGATAAGTTACACTTTTAGATATTTTCAAGTTGATGCGTTTACAGAGAACTAACTTTAAGATACCACTCAACACACTTTTCTCGTCACTGGGTGTATGAAAGGAATTGGTGGCTGTGCCGATGGAAGAGAATCCTTATTTCTCATGTCTAGGTCTGGTTATTACAGTTCCGTAATCGTTGGCTGGTTACCTTGGCTTCCGCACAACGTATTGACGACATCATAATGTCGTACGATGACGCACTTACATGATAACATCTTATCAAGAACAATTTGGGTATGCGGTCAAAGCAAGTCGATATCATAGTGGAATAAAGCATTTTTTTTTTTAAAAAAAGTTAGATGGTATCCACAAAGACTTAGATAAATAACCAAGCTTTTTTATATGCAGTAAAGCTAGAAAGTACTAATAGCCACCGCATCCTAAAAATAGATTGGAGATACCTGTAATTTTCCTGTGATATTTGTTGGTTTTTTTTTTATTTTGTAATTACCACATCCATTTGGAGCAAACAGTTAAGCAGTTGATCAGAAAATGTAGAAAAATCGCGTGTATCAAATTATAAATGTGATCATTTTACAAAAAGTCTATATGCCGCAGCTACAACGAAAACGTCATTATACTGCGAAATGGTAAGTGAATCCCGTCTGGAAAAAAAATGAGATACTAATATGAAGGTTGTGACATCGAGGCAAAGAAAGTCTATTCACACGATCACTAGATTTATAGCAGTTCTAGTGCCACGATTACTTGACATATAAATACACGATTACTTGACATATAGATACACGATTACTTGACATATAGATACACGATTACTTGACATATTGATACACGATTACTTGACATATTGATACACGATTACTTGACATATTGATACACGATTACTTGACATATTGATACACGATTACTTGACATATTGATACACGATTACTTGATTTATTGAATCTCAGTTTTCATGCCAACCCATCATATATTCTATCGTTGATGATTGCATTGAATGGAGGCTCGAAAATGCATAAAAACAACACATGGCCAAAACTGTCAAACATTAGTTCTTCCATTCCTGCTTTAATAATTTAAAACTTCTATTATCAACACCAATATCATTATATATATATATATATATATATATATATATATATATATATATATATATATATATATATATATATATATATATATATATAATTTGTATGTGTGATTAACCATTGTCCATGATTCAGTTAAGGAGTTTGGGCCATTCTGACTAATATTTTTTTAAAAAAATAACAATGTATAACAAATATTTGTATATGATTGTAGATTATATATTAAGATTATTATTGTTTGTTGGTTAACATGTTTACTTGGATTTTAGTCCAGCACATTGTGTTTTCCATCGGGAATCCCATGAGAACATGATATTTATCATGTACTATATTTAACGTATGGTAAACGACCCAATCATATTGACAAATTAGAATGTTCCCGTAATGATCTCAAGACCCACATCGTAGTCCTCTTATTATATCTTTGGTTTTTATATTAAGGGTATTATTGTGAGTTCCTTTTGAGACATTTTAGATTGTATCATTTTGATACATCAAGACTGTTAACACATGAACACTTCCAAGATATTGGTAAATAAATAAATTCAAGATTTGCATTCCGAACACCATTGGAATTCATTCTGAATACTCTATAAGTTTATTTTAAAGTTTCATTTTGCATTCTAGGGAAATACATTATTTGTTGAATTTTATTAGACTTGCTGGCTTTCTCTGTTTTCTGTTGCTTAGTTTAAGACTTTGGAGTCGTAACAATAGAAACTCATTTTCCATTATAAGAAATCATTTTCTGCTGTCTTTTTTAAATGGGGAAATTAGAAAGAAATATTTGATAAGAATATAGAAATTGAGTGTAATATAATAAAATTAATTTGCAATATTAAAGATATATTAAGAATGGCTATTATAATATAATATTTTTAGCATTTGAAATTGATTTCAAATAGTAGAGAATAAATTTCTAATTTAATAGACAAAATTATGTTAAAGCAATAGCTTTCTTATATATGAAAAATAGACTAGAAAGAACAATATTAATTTTATCATATATTACAAATTACCAATTTACGAATATTGGAAAATCTTTTTTTTATTTTAAAAAAAAGAAATTGTTTTGATTTTTTAATATTAACGATAAGGTTTTTTACCTTCTAATATTACGATGTAATTTTCTAATACAAGACAATATGTCTGATTTTTTAATGGTAGAAAAGAAATAATTTTTCATATGGATAAAATGAATATTAAATAATATAAGATTTTATAAAGAATTAAAGATTTGCTGATGTTACAAAACCGCTGTTTTACATTAAAAAATATTTTGATTTTCAAATTTTTAGAAAATGATTTTTTTTACATAGAAAAATATAATACAAATCATTTCTTGTCTTTGAAAACTGAATTTAAGAATATTCTTTGCATTTTTATATTATTTCAAATTTCTAATTGTCTAATATAAAAAAGTTCTCATTTCAGTATTTTTGATTTTCTGATATTTAGAAATGGAATTTCTAAGAGTAGAAAGGATATCTAAGCTTGTAAGGTTTGATAAACAAAAAATATTTTAAAAATCATTTTCACATCAATGAAAATATGAACAAAATAATATACAGTGTTTCTTTATTATATCAGCAATTACTAAATCGCAGATATTAGAAAATAACATTATGATATTGAATATCATAATATTAGAAAAATATTTTGTTTCTGTCCACAACGACTCCGTACTTTAGGGGGTTATTTTCCTGACCAAAAACAATACCAACCCCAACCCCATCAAGAACCACACATGCCATGATGTCAATTATTGTCTCATTTGTAATCTTTGCTTTTGTAAATAATCGATAAATGACACTGTATACGGTTCAAAAATAGATTGTATATGAAGAATTACTGCCACAATATAAAGTAAATAACTTAAAAAGTACGCTGAGACATCGGGACATACTTACACTCGCTGGTAAAATAGTTCTTACAACATGACGACAATGTAAACATTACGTGTGCCTTTAACTTTGATTTCAAATCGAACGCACAATATTTGCTTCAACGGGTTGAAAGAATTATAAGAAATAATTGGACTGATTGATTTTAACAGCCAATCGCACAGGACCAGCATCAGACTGGAAATACCTTCGTGCTATTTTCTCATATTCCTAACTCGTAAAACTCGACAACTGCATGCACAAATTCCAAACGACATAATTAATGAAAGAAAGCTATAAAAAATTGAGGAATAATATCACGTACGCATTAGCTGTCGGTTGTCTGACAACTTAGTTCATGTATTGTACATTGTGGTGCCGTGTATAGTTACTGCTGCATTGAGTAGTCATTTAAACGGAACGCCTAGTACGATATCTACAACTTTAGCTGAGGGTGGTACTGGTTTCATATTACACGGTTTACCGATGTACGGGTTATCGCAATAGTACCTGGAATTGTTTATGCCACTCTTGACACATCTTTTAATTAATAAGGCTCGTAGGTACCCTCCTCGAGAGGTCAATTGCCTAGGGCACCAAAATGTGACTCGACTGCGTATTAAAGTGGCTGAAGGAAGGCACAACGACATACTTAACTCGCAGATTCTTTTTGTGAAGATAATTGCTGAGTAAAAATAAGTACATTGTAAATGTAATTTAATATTAGCTTCAAAACAACTGATGAAACAGTGATCAACCGACTGTTTTTTGTTTTGTTTTATTCTTAGACCCAAAAGAAGATCAGTGTGTCCGCCTATTTTTAGCTCTACTGGTGAAAGACAAGAAGATCATGTTATTGTTCTTCGTCCGACATCAATTAGTGGTTGTTTGTTATCGTAATTGCTCCTTAACCCTGAAAGAAAATGGTGTCACACTGACATCCAATATGGTTGTCGTTGTTACCATCTTAGAACCTTTTCACTGCTTCTCCTGAACCAAAGATCAAATCGACATGGCATTTTCACTATCAGTTCTTATGGTGGTTCGATGTTCATTAATGAAATTGGTGCTGATTTCACATACAACGTGGACTTTTTATAATATCTAGTTGGTCATAAAGAAAAGTAGGGTAAGTCTGACACGATGGTTGATATCGTTAAAAATTACTACTTCTAAACGAATGGTTGTATTGACGTGTGGGTTTTGCTAAATGTCTTTTTTTTTTATCTAGTTGATCGATCCTAAATGAAAATGGTTCTGATCTGACTAAAAGTATAACTTCCATATTCACCATCTGTAAAATCTTGTTGCGGTTAATTCTTTTGAACTGCTGTTTGCATAAGGATGGGGTTTTATGAACAAACTTCGATTATATATATATATATATATATATATATATATATATATATATATATATATATATATATATATATATATATATATATATATATATATATATAGTTCATCTCCTTTCAAAATGTACCAATCTAACTTCACAAAATTGCATCAGAGCAAACATCTTAAAACTTTTGCTTTATAGCGGATTACCACCTGAACTGATGGTAGGGTTGACATAAGATTTCCCAAGTAACATTTAACATTTCTTATAATGCGTGGTTTGTCCGAACCGTGTATTGGTTATCTAAACTCACAAAATTGAATCCACAGCGGCCATCTTTATTTTCCTTAACAGATAGTCTTATCGACAGGGGTTTTCGCTAAAACACTCCTCGCAGTATATTTAATGTCCAGTGTAAAACTAGTGCCAATATCTGACCTTCCAAAACCTTCCTGCAGTACGGATTTGTTCCTATATTAAAATGATGCCTACTGAACTTTTTAATGACAATTTTGAAGAACATTTCATGGTTACATCAGTTGAATTGATGGTCTTATCAACACTAAAACAATGTAACAGTATATAGCTGGTCCTGAAAGATATTGGCGCTGATTATACCACCTACATTACAAATCATAGTGGCCATTTTATAAAGGGTTGTGTTATCGTTAGTTCTATTGAATGTATGTCGGCATTGACGTGGAATGAACTGAAACACTTCATACAGTATGTAATTTTTCTTGAATGAAAACTTCCCAGATCTATCCACAAGCATGTTAAAGATTGGTGAAAAGTACACCTGACTTCCTTAACCATGAGGTATAGTCAAAGGTTATTGTTTTCATTGGCGTACTTATTAAGTTCATGAATACAAGGTCACTTACATATACAAATGGTTGTTTTACTAAGCCGTATATTTAATTCTTTTTCAATAAGCACGTTGAAAGTCAGTGCTCAGAAATTGATTGGTTGGTCAAGACTCGAAATTTTAATTGTAACGGTTTATGAACGTGCTAACAGACATTTGTTTTTAGAAATCAACTCAGTTTATATGTGAAGAAAACAAGGAATAACGCAATTTAGTAACTTGGACTTTGAAAGATTTTTGTACTACATTTGTGTCGTGAACTTGTGAACCCGTAGGTAAGAAAAAATAGTTTTGTTACTAAATTTAGTATTTTGGATTTTTTTTTATTAATAGTTGTGTTCTGTTTTAATACTCTGCAGTTGAAAGTAATAAAAGTAAAGAAAACAAAAGACATCCTGCAAGTATATTTTGGCATGTAGAGCACAGAACATTTTGAAGTACGCATGTTTGAGGTTCATTTGTAGAGTTTTATGAAAGAAATATACACTCTCGGCACTGATTCCTGTTCTTGGATATTTTAGAATTACGGTTTATCGCTCGCGTGAAATATTTCACTAAGCCCATCCTATATCTGAAATAGCAAAAATTAGACTTTCATTTTTTAAACGTTTCTTACAAACTTTCATTTTAATCTCATATTATTCTATGGAATATTAACTAAGCTTGTTTGAACAATATATATATATATATATATATATATATATATATATATATATATATATATATATATATATATATATATATATATATATATATATATATATACATGTAAAGTATACATTTTCGCAAACTTATGTCTTTTCTAATATATTTTTTATTTGCATTGAGCATCTGTTGAAGTCTAGTCCAAACATTGAATATTTGACATGACATATGAAAACTTATGGATCATTTCAACAGGCATGGTCGTAGGCATTCATCTCTACGATCGGGGCCTTAGTGCAGACGAGCAGCATATATTATTTAATAACAAATAAATACAGCGTAGAGCAATTTCGTTATTTAAAGCACAAAAGAATTTCAGTACACATTTGTTGGATATGTGTATCATTTCAAAGTAAACAAAGCAAAAAGGTTTGCAACAGTGGAAATAGTGGCAAAGACTTTTCTGTCAATGAAAAAAGAATCCGGTCCGATTAGATTATCAAAACATAGTTTAGACATTGTGGTCTGAGAATGCGCTCAGTATCCACGTTTAATTATGCAATAACCACGTATTTCAATAATATGTTGAACAAGAAATGCATGTAGCTCATTTAAAGTTATAATTGTGCACTAGTATTCACCATCATTTTGAATATTACATGTAAGAAATTTCTAAGACTACGACACAAGGATTAGGTAATAATGTTGTAAGTTATAATTGATATATTGCTTGATATTTACTTCGTTAAGGGATGTTAAGGGTCGGTGAGGGAAAGCACAGTTTAGTGCATAGCAAGCAAGAAAACAAGATATTCAGTGTGAATGGAAGTTAAACAAAATTTTCCTGCTCGGGAGGTTGCAAGTGGCAATACATTATCATCCATACTTCCCATTTGTTTTGCAGATTGCTAAAAGGTGGTTGTGCCTAGGAACATTACAGGGCAGTTTGCGAGCATAGTGAAATAGAAGACAGGCAAAAATATTTACCCGAAAAAAGATAAAACATAAAAAAATTATCCTGGGCATATAACTTGGTATTTCAGTGGAGAAAGCTTATTGGGATTTGTGTTGTTGTTTTGGATGTGCATGTCACCAGGAACTAGTTGAATTAATAATGAACACAATGAAAGAGAGGTTCATTAATGTTTAAGACGTATGGGTTTTCCATGAGAGCCAAAATGTAAATATTAAGAATCAACTGTATTTTTTGTTGCAGTTGAATTCAACTAGGATTTGTATATTTTACCAAGTATATTTATCTTCGTGCATTTCTACTTTCTGTTTTCAACGTCACCTCCATTGATTTGAGTAAAGATATCCTTATTCAATTATTTTGTCTTTCAAAAAAAACAAAGGCTTGCTTTCTCTGTTGGAATCTGTTTTCTGCATTAAATTGACGACACCTATGACATATGACCTCTTTACCGGCAACTTGCGATGAATAGGAAATATTCCTAAGCAAAATATTTTATCAGTACTCTTGTTATTTCTCTGATAGTTGGAATGATTGGGACGATCTGTATACCAAAGACCATGTATGGTTTCAGTTCTCTTAGTTTTGCTTATTGGACAACGTTCAGTACCTCATCGGTCGACAGGTGACCAGGATAATGTTTCCTTAAGGATAAGCTTTGTAGATTGCTCATACATTAATTCCTGAAATGAATTTAATCGTCATGTCATCAGTATGATCAATCTGTAGATCACGTTGTCAGTATGATTAATCTGTAGAACATGTCGTCAATATGATCAAGCTATAGATCGTGTCATCAATACGATTACTCGGTAGATCTTGCCGTCAGTACAATCAAATTCAAGATCGTGTCGTCAGAGTGATCAGTCTGTAGAATATGTCGTCAATATGATCAAGCTATAGCTCGTGTCATCAATACGATTACTCAGTAGATCGTGCCGTCAGTACGATCAAGTTCAAGCTCGTGTCGTCAACGTGATCAGTCTGTAGATCGTGTCGTCAGCGTGATCAGTCTGTAGATCGTGTTGTCAGTATGATTAATTTGTAGAACATGTCGTCAGTATGATATGATGGTGTTATCAATACGATTACTCAGTACCATCAAGTTTAAGATCGTGTTGTCAAAGTGGTCAGTCTGTAGATCGTGTCGTCAGTATGATAAAATGAACAAAATAAAAAAAATTGAAACACACAAAAATATAGATTCTTCACTCTTATGTTAAGTGTAAATGTCTTACTCGACTAAAATCTTGCGTAGGTATCAAGACCCTATGGCCTTTTATGTGTTTTAAGTCTTTTATCGCGCACACCACTGTGCCAGATCCAATAATAACTCTAAGACCTTTTAGGTGGTCTTGAGCATTGCATCCCTCTACCCTCGATGCCAGGTCTGATAACAGTGCACTCTCCTACACGATTGTTTCTCTTTGACGTCTTTTTTTTAATTTGTCTTCATTATGTTAATTGACCGAGCTTAGATTTGGCAACATAAGTGAAGTGAAGGCTTTAAGTTAAGGGATTAACTGACTGACCGAAGTTTAGGTTCTTATTCAAAATTGATCAGTCATATTATTTAAGTCCAGACTTAACTTTAAGACCTACGGTCGTGAATTTAAGCCTAGTCATAATTTGCGTATCAAAGATTGAGAGTATGTTTGCAGACACGCCCCATTTCCGAATCATTTGAGCTGATTCGGTGTGCAAAGTTTTATGAAACCTTTCTTTTTATTGCGCCATTCTTCATTTTTTTTTGCACACATAAAGAATATAATGTCATTTGTATTTTATGGCATGGTTGTGTAACTTCAACTTTTACTTCTAAAGCTGTCCGGCATAACTAGGACAAAGCTGACATGGAATTGAAGATTATGGTTGTATTTCTGGAACATTTGCTTCCATTTTTTTGAGCGTGATTTGGCAGAATATTAAATAATTTACAGGAAAGTTAAGTACGTCTAAACAAGAAGTGTTACAAATTGAAAATTAATTAACAACATTCGAGATAAAGGATATAACAATAGATTACAAATTCTGTTCTTCAGTCGTAGGTTTTGCTATTGGAGAAGAGGTGTTTACTTGCTCAGTTGCTAGTTTATCGTGTATATAATTAATTACTTACACATAACACACTTACCTCTCCAAAAGTGAACACTTTTATTTGGAAAAAGAAATATGTCTGACTCTATCGAAGTGATATTGTATACTTTTAACTGGAAGGTCTCTTCGTTTGTCTCTGTTCATCTGATCAGAGGGCATGAATGATTGTTGAAGATGTTAGACTCTTCGCAACTCTTAAGAAAATTATTTCACAGAAACGGATCGTAAGCTAGCTTATTTGCCTCTATTGGTGACATGCCAACGGATAGAAGATAACAGTCGTGTGAACTATTTACCGTCTTATAAGGCAATCATAATTTCGGTAGAAAACCATAATGCCTTCTAAAATATTTAATTTCAAAGCCATAATATATCAGATACGCGTAGTATGGCAGTATCAGAAAAATAAATTGTGTCCCTCAAACCCCGACGTTTAACTTAATCATGAACCCTTAGCAATAAAAATGTTTGATGCGACTTGTGGACCTCTCTCAGGTTACTATGTCCACAGTTTGTTTGATACGAGTCATTTCCTGATGAACTTCGTGTTCTGGGATTTTACGTATTTTAATAGTTACAGCTCGCGATTAAGGTGGAAATGAAATACACATCAAGGCGGAAAATGCTTTTATTCTACTCTAAGGACGAGTGGAATTGTGTCTGTTTATAAGTTAAAGAAATAATCATGTGGTGTATTATGAATTCTTTTAGTGGTAATATGCAAGAGTCAATAATTAGCATTGACAGAAGTAATCTCGACTTGGGTATGTTCTGTGTAGTCACATTTCCAAAATGTTTAGATTTTATGTGTAAAAAAAAAAGAGCTTATACCCGGTCATTTAATAGGGTAACCGGTCTTCCCATATCGAACTTTAAGGAGGCGAAAGGGGGTTGCAATAAATCAAGATTATAAAGTAGTGTCGATTAGGCAATGCAATGAAAGCGAATGCAAATGTGACAGGTGGTACACGACCATGTATTCACCAGTGTAACCCAATCGAACTGCAAGTAGCACAGAGCAGAGTCTGCCATCACGTAATGCACATAAAAGCAAGGTTTTGTGCTGTCCGTTCTAATACTAATTTAAAGCTAACAGCGTAGATCCCAATATACCAGCATATGCTAAAGTTAGTTGCGTACTTTACGTGGATAAATACGGTACTTGAAAAAATTTTCCTTTGATTTTTTTTGTACCCTCCTTCGTTTGGCTACCACAGCGCAGATTGGATCCCCCTCCCTTAAATACATGATCTTTTAACAACAACCTAAGTGAAACATTTTCAAGGTTTGCTTAAGATAAATGTGCAGTTAAAGCAGGACATACCATCAGACGTTGTTTTGTCGCCATAGTCAAGTGCTGTGAAATGCCACTTATTGTATATAAATGAGTTTAAAACGTGTTAAATGGAGATACTAAAAGATGTCTGAATGACAATCTTGACGAAACTATTAAAGGTAGCGGTGCTTTGCCGGTATGACATCCAAACGGACAAGCATTCATTGGCCTGACCTAAATGAATTATCCTATCGATGTCAGGGACCGTTTTGCAATTATCGATACAAACTGCACGGTAAATTAGCATAGAAAAAATATTGATATACACGTAAAGAGGCTGATGTAAATTTGATCACAATAGTTTCGTTGTCACATTAGCTTTTGGGATATGGGATATGGAAAGAAAATATGTGGGTCATAATATTTATCTATTTTATCGGTCGATTTTGTTTGGAATAGTAAATAAAGTACAGTTAAATTGAACGAAAGAGCTGTTCATTACTTGCAGATCATACTTGTGATAGTAAAACTGCTCAGCGCTTCTAAAGTATACACATGAAAATCAGCTTCACATTTGCAGTTCATACGTGTGACTGTCTTCAAAGATAGGATTTTTCCACACTTGCAACCAAACGTGCGACTGTCACCAAATTAAGGAGATCTGATCTATAGTCGCAAATTATATGTATGACTGTTCAATACTCACAGTTTTAAGTTGTGATTGTCTCCAAAGGAAGGAGATCGTTTAACGCTAGCTGTAACTGCTGTGTCCAGAGCAGGGAGATTTGTTCAACACTCACAGTAAACATGTGACTGTGTCACCAAGTTAAGGAAACATGTTCAACATTTTTAGATCATACGTGTGACGGGCTCCAAAATCGGAGAACCGTTGAACACTTGTAAATTATACTCCCAAAGAAAGTAGATCTCCTCCACACTTGTAAATCATAACTGTGTTCAACACTTGCAATCATACGATTGTCTCTCTTCAGAGAAAGTAAATATGGCCTTTACTTGCAAATCGTAAGTGTGAATATATCCCCCTCGCAATTTTTTAAAAATCTAAAAATGAAGCGGTTGAAGGTTACAGACGAAGCCAAAATGGTGCCAGCAATCAATGTCGGGCGCTGTCAAAATATTGAATATTCATTCGACAGTGCTCAGTTGTTTTGGACTGTATCATAGTCATCCTCACGATCTCCGTACGCATGCAGGTACACGATCTCCGTACGCATGCAGGTACACGATCTCCGCACGCATGCAGGTACACGCTCAACCAATTTTAGAACATATAGCTTAAGCGAGTTGAATTAATACATAGTAAAAAAAACCCCCAACATTACCAACCGAATCATCATCTTAAAATTAATAACATATATGACTGACAAGATAGATTGTCAGCCCAAAGACTGGTATTCAGTTGCGGTTGTATTTGGAAGCGGATGATGCTGTTGACCAATGTTCAAATACCAGGGGATTGCCATTTGCCTGCTGCGCTCCAATTTTATACCTGTATGACGCACTGATTACTTTGATCATATCTACGTTTGATTTACATGTGGAAGGTTTATATTTTTCTTTACTTTTCAAATACTTAAGAGACCCTGAGTGACCGAGTGGGCTAAAGCGCTCACTATTAAGGATAATCGCCGTCACGATTTAGATGTGGAAGGTTTATATTTTTCTTTACTTTTCAAATACTTAAGAGACCCTGAGTGACCGAGTGGGCTAAAGCGCTCACTATTAAGGATAATCGCCGTCACATCTCTGTCTCTGTGGGTTTGAGTTTCGGGTTTGGCCAATGTGGGAAAAAGCTGAAAAAGCTTGCTAATAGCTTCCCGTGGGTCGCTGGTTCTTGTCGGTGTTTTCCTGGGTTCTTCCTCCACCAGTTATACTGGAAGCCATGCATAGCTTATTGTGCTGAAAAATGACGTTAAACCCCATAATGAAATTACAAACTAATTAATGCAGTGTCATTTATGTAGTTGTCCTTTAAGAGACCCTGAGCGGCCGAGTGGTCTCAAGCGTTCACTGTTAAGGATAATCGCCGTCACACCTCTGTCTCCGTGGGTTTGAGTTTCGGGTTTGGCCAATCTGGGTACCTGAAAAAGCTTACCAATAGCTTCCCGTGGGTCGCTGGGTCTTGTCGGTGTTCTCCCGGGTTCTTCCTCCACCAGTTATACTGGAAGCCATGTATAGCTTATATTGTGCTGAAAAATGACGTTAAACCCCATAATTAAATTACAAACTAATTAATGCAGTGTCATTTATGTAGCTGTCCTTTAAATCAGATGTCATTGAACATTTAACGATTTATCAACTTTTTGCACAAAGAACAATGAATCGTAAAGCCTTCAGCCAAATGGAATAGGATACATGATATATTCACGAAAACATTCTCAAATGGTCAGAAAGAGACTTTGGCACGACACCGTGAGTGTTGGGTGTTAATGGTATGCAGCTAGATGTTGGTTTACATCACTATTTTTCCTATAGATGTATGTTTCTTTATTGCTAACACATTTATTATTAACATTTAAAATGATTTATATGCTCTGTTCCTATTCAGATTATTGATATTACAACTAACAACTTTTGATATCAAGCCCCATCACACATTACTCAACGTTATTCATTGACTTATTTCTTTGTAACTTTTAAACTGAATCGTTTCCACTCATACCTTACTGTGTTCATAATGCCCTTTTACAAAATGAGTAGCAGAATTAGAAACTTTGATCAGAGTTAAACTCTAAAATTTAGTATAAAAATCACAATAATTTATTATAATGTGTGAGAAACTTTTTCGTATCGAATAATTTTAATACAATTTGTGTAGATAATGTTTCTCAATAAGATATTACGTATTTTTTATATGTTATAAATTTCATAATATTTATACTAGGCAGTGCAATTTTCTCCAATGTGCGGACCAAACAGGCATATTGAAAGCCACACGCTATAATGTATATAAGAGGATAAAACCATATCACTCACCTGTCCTGATCACCGTGCTGTAGTTAGCACAAGTCAGATTTTTAAAATACTCATGTTTATTTTCTGTCTGATATATGCCGTGTCAGTTTCGTAATTTTAGTATTGTAGTTTAGTCCCGTCCATTTTCGTAAAAATATTCCGGTGTTTATAGTCTCCATCAGCACCCGTTTTAATTATGGAATCTTAGAATTGCTTTTATTCCCAATCATTTTCATAATATTTTGTTCCTGTCATCCAGAGCCTATGTCATTTTCGGAATTATATTATTTTTTGTCTCCGCTATTTTCACAAAATATTAGGATGGTTTTATTTTCTCTCCGCTAAATTACATGTCAGTTTCGGAATGTAAAAATTACTTTTAGTCTAGGCCAGTGGGTGCTATCTTTGCTCAGTAAGACTGTGTGATGGTCAGTAAGGATGTGTGTTGGTCATTAAGGGTGTGCACTAGTCACTACATGTTGGCGTTGAACATTATTTGTGAGTGATGGTCAGTAAAACTGTATCTTGTTAATCAGGTGTGAGTGAATTTCAGTAGATGTGTGTGTGTGTTGGCTAGCAGGTATGCGTGTGTTTGTAACCAGTGACAAAAACTTAAATTCTCATTTAACACTTTAGTGCTATCTAATTTTAAACATGTACATTTTTATTATTAAATACCCCTCCTGCCGCCTCGCCCCATTGAGCAATTACTTTTCAATTTGGTGGCCTAAGATTAACTCCCATAACCGACAAATTGTAATTTTTTACCGCCATTAACTACTTGCATCTTTCTTTGCAAATTATTTTCATGTCATTGTTGACCTTTCATTTAAGGATGTAATCAAACCGTGATGCAAAGAAAATATTTACGAACTTATGTGACGAATTCGGTAAACTTAAGATTCTTTGAATGAGTTCTCCTAGATTTAAGCAAGATAATAAAAAAACACCGTCTTAAGTCTGCAGCAAGTTAAATAGCTCTATTACATAAATGGTGAGCATGCTGTTTGTGACGTCAAAGAAATTAAGATTTATCTTTGAAAGAGTTAATGCCATACGATACTAATGCATATTTTTCATTGGCCTTTGCTAGACAGTCGTCACAAGTTTTAAATCTTCTCGTGGGTCGGTGGTTCTTCCCTGGCTTTCCAGGGTTCTTCCTCCACCATTAATACTGGCCGCCATGTATAGCCTATCTTGTGCTGAAAAATGGCGTTAGACCCTATAACAGCAACAGCAAGTTTTAAATCTGTGGACAAATTTCCAATTACTAATGATTTTTTCTTCTGACTCTCCCGAAGCATTCAAAATATTATAATGTCCTCTTTTAGCACAGTTGGGTAAGGGACAAGTTTGCCAAACCAAACCAATCAGATAGAATATCAAAATTACATCTGAGAATTTCAACGCAAATCGTTAACAATACCCACCTCGACGAATCAGTGTAGACAGTGTTTCATTTAGCTTTCCAGTTATCGTAAAACCTTCTTTAAAAGAAGTTCCACACAGAGTCCACACAGTTCCTAACAGAGGCCACTAAGTTCCACAGAAGCCACGATTTAGCAGAGGATTATATTCTGAATAACTTATTTGCCTGATTGCCTGAATAGATTTAATTATGCTGTACAGTCTTTGATGCTTTAGGGAGACTCCAGCCGAGTTTTTACTTCTATCAAATGAAGCAACGAAAGCCTAGAAGGCAGGAAACATCAATACTGGCACCAGTTGCGCGATTTTAATTCTGGGGAATTAACTACTTGGTTATTTTTGAGCTTTGCAATTTGATCAACACTTTTCGGCCACTTGTGCCAGATTTGGTAATTGTCTGAAGTGGAGCCATTTAGTCCATTGTTGCAAGAGCAAGGCTTACAAATGGGATCTCGAGCCATTGTTATTAATGTCAGTTTTGTGGTAATAGCATTCTGTTAGTTAAATTGGCTGCGTCAGATTTCGTGTTAAGCGTCTCGCTGATGACAACGTGCTTTAGGGAACTCTTGTCATCCAATAATTGCCTGACAAACAATGTGAATGGTACACCGTTTTTAGAAGTGCATTGGACGCTTTGTCGGGAGCATTTGCTCAAATGTGCTTGTTAAAACAGTTCGATACGCATAAAGTTGACGGTACCGTCTCTCTCTCTCTCTCTCTCTCTCTCTCTCTCTCTCTCTCTCTCTCTCTCTCTCTCTCTCTCTCTCTCTCACACACACACACACACACACACACACACACACACACACAAAACATGTTTTCACATATGGTATTTCCACTATTCCCGATGAATAGGCACACTTTGATGAGTGTTCATTGGGTTCTGAATATTGTTATTTTCTGATACCAAATGCGATCAATATATTATCAACAGGTAAAGGGTTAACAGAGAACACAATAGGAAAACAGTTTTCCTTTGGATAATCAGACGTTATTATCATCAGGTACAGGTAAATTTATCATCAGTTACAGGTGAATCAATTGGAATGTCGTTTCCGTCTGGACAGGTACAGGTAAATAGATAGCACAATCGGCTCTGGGACTGTCAGATTATACGTCCTCATGTAGGGGTAAATATAGTGCACACTCGGAGTACAGTTCCCTCACGAATTGTCGTATCCTATTATCTTCGGGTAGTAGTAAAAAGAGAACGCTAAAAGAATACAGTTCCCAATCGGACATGTTTGATGTATTATCCTGAATACAGGCAAACAAAGAGAACAATCGGAGTACAATTCCCTCTCGGAGTATAAGTCCTTTTTATCTTCGGGTTGGGGTAAATAGTGAACACAGTCGAAATGCAGTTCACTCTCGGACTATCAGATCTTGTTATATTCGGGTAGGGGTAAATAGAGAACACAGTCAAAGTACAGTTCATTCTCGAATTTATTAGATTTTACTATTATGCTGAAAGTAAATAAAACGCACAATCGGAATACAGTTCTTAATCGGAATGTCACATCTTATCCTCTGTTATGGGTAAAGAGAAAGCGCGATCCGAAAATATTTCAAACTGTCAGATTTTATTATCATGTACGGATATGCAAGTAGTAGTGTTTTATGGTACATCAGCACAAAAATGGCTATATAGTGCCGAGAAAGGGTTAAGTTCAAAAAATGTAAAACTGAATGGGAAAAGATTGGAAATTAAATCCTTGAAAAAATTTACATAAAAATTGAGTACAACAGTATCAAATATAAACACTCAAATTCATATGTATGTATGTATGTATGTATGTATGTATGTATGTATGTATGTATGTATGTATGTATGTATGTATGTATGTATGTATGTATGTATGTATGTATGTATGTATGTATGTATGTATGTATGTATGTATGTATGTATGTATGTATGTATGTATGTATGTATGTATGTATGTATCGGACTATCAGATCTTATTACCATCGGGTAGAGATAAAAACAACGCGATTAAGAAATAGTTTCCTTTTGAACGGTCAGATGCTATTACCATCAGATACAAGCAAATAAGGAACACAATTGGAGTACAGTTCCGTCTCGGAATGTCAGATTTTTAAGTCTCTGAACTGTCATATGTAGACCAGTATCAAAGGGAGTGTTGGCACCAAGTTGATCAAAATCTCTGATACATACTTCCATTGAAATAGTGTATTGTGGAGATGTCTTCATTCTGAATAGATTTTGAGAGATTTGTGATTACAAGCAAACATACAGTTAACAGTTGCGATTTGCAATTATAGGTACAACGTATGGTTTGCTGAGATTTGTGAATAAAAAGCTCATCAACAGTGAGATTTGTGACTAAAAGTACAATGTACAGTATGCAGAGTAAAATGTGTATCTGCCAAATGTTGCCATCCTTTTCTTTTCGCTCACAGAAATTATGTATGAAAATGTTCGACTCTTAAAAAAAGGACCAATTACACAGTAGCGGAACCGGTGCGACTGTGTAATTTTTTTTCCCCGGTAATTGTTGGTATTGCCGTCTTATTTTGGTACTCTGTGTAGCAGATTTATCTTTTTTCCATTAATTTTTTATGACATTTTGTCGTTTGTTATCTCACAGATTGTCATTAAGATCGACAGAAGGTCGACACATCTACAGCGGGAAGAGAATACACGCATACCTGTTCGGATACTCTGAATAATAAATTTTATCCCAAGGTAACTCTCTCTCTCTCTCTCTCTCTCTCTCTCTCTCTCTCTCTCTCTCTCTCTCTCTCTCTCTCTCTCTCTCTCTCTCTCTCTCTCTCTATATATATATATATATATATATATATATATATATATATATATATATATATATATATATATAAACTTCAGTTCAGTTCATTGCCGTTTAGACACTTACAGTTGGTGTGTGGGTGTGTGAGTTTATATACATGATGGTGCATATCTGCGAGTCAGAACTGCACTATCCATCCATTTTATTCAGTTATTTTGAGTCTACTTGTCCTAGACCAGAAGAACATGTTCTGGGATGGTCTGTTGCCAGACATTTGTTCACCATCGTCTGTCTTTCGACGTCCATCCGTCCTTTCATCAGCACAGGTTTGTGATCAATATTCCTCCTAGACTATTTGCACGATTGCTTTGAAACTTTACACACATTCATCGGATGATTTAGTTGGGCCTTAAGGAAAATTGAGCTATCCGGATATCCAATATGGGAGCCACAGCCATCGTGAAAATATTGACATCGCTTTTACCCCTGAGCGGATGGTCATATCAACAGATAGATTTACTAACAGACGTCCAGTGATGTCTAGTTGGTCCTGAATGAAAATGGTGCCAATATAACGTCCAGTAAGGCCATTATTGCAGCCAGCCTGAAAATCTTGTTATCGTTACTTCTGAATGGATGGTGGTTTCAACATGGTGTTTTCACTGAAAGACTTCTTATGATGCCTAGTTGGCGCTATATGAAGTTATGCCAATATATTGTCCAATATTGCTGCCACATTGGTCGTCTTAAAAAATATTGTAATCGTTACTCCTTCTGACCTGAATCAACGGCCACATCAGCATGGAAGTGTCACTGAAAGACTTCTTATGTCTAGTTGGTCCTAATGAAAATGGTGCCGTTCGTTATGTTTTCAGTGGCAGCCAGCCTGAAATCGTGTTATTGCTATTTCCACTAAATGGATCATTATATCAACATGGGGGCTTCATCGGAGTATTTCTTCTGATGTCTTGTTGGCGCTAAATTAAAATGATGTCAACTTGAGGTCCAATACCGACACTACATGGGCCATCTGAAAAATGTTGTCATTGCTTCTTCTCCTACATGGACGATCATATCAACATGAGTTTTCTACTTACAGATTGTTATGGTGTTTAATTGGTCCTAAATGAAAATGTTGCCGGTCTGACTGGCAGCCATCTTTAAAATCTTGTTATCGCTACTCAAGAATTGATGGTCGCATAAATATTGCTTGAACTAAAGGAATCACGGTACTAATTCAGTCCACATAGTAAGCCTATGCAAACACCGTGATATTAAAAATTCAATAACTTCAATTTTTTGAGAGCTCAAGACCAAACATATTTTTATAAGTGTAAATGAAACTGGAAGTCAGCTTCTTCACTTCATTGCTATTGCTGCCAATGCCATCACCGCCACCATTCCGCACTCCTAATGCCTAGATATATTTCAAACAATAAATTGGGGAATTAAAAAGTGTCTGTGCATCTGAGAAATAATAACATTCACAGATTGCCAATATATTCACAGTTAAGCATTCCCTTTGTGTTTACCAGTCTTATCTAAGTAATAATACGTATTGATGACTTATAATGAAATCTCGTCTTCATTTACTGGAAATTAATCCATTTTAAATATCCTTCCTGTTAGATCGATTGCTCTTTTCGGTTCATTACATGAGGAGTATGAGCTCATACCCAATATATACCATATCTTAGTACGCATAATGCACTGAACTGCGAACAGCAAATTGATTAATATATCTCCATTTCATAGGGAGATGTTTATATACGCGTAAATACTGTAAAGATCACTTCTTATCTGAAGCAATTTTTCATACCTGAGAGATCGATTAAATTCTATGCATTAAATCACAGTATAATTAAATTCGCTCTCGGTGCCCTTTACGATCCAGTAAGTGTGTCACCTGGACTGTTTCACATTTCACATGTACTGGACCATGCGTCTTTTTCCAACGAAGCCAATTACATTCAGTTTTAACGCAAGTGTTTGAGAGAGATCACTATATAAACTTGAGTCTGGTACACTTAGGCATAGGAGTATGAAGTTTTATCAATAAAGCTCGACGAAATTTCTGACAACATGAAATCACCTTAACTGTATTATAAATTAACACAAGGAATGCAACGGTGACCACAACCCTCCATTCGATTCGACTTTCTCACGCGTCTTTTATCGCTTCAGAATCGTAAGAAGACTGAAAAAATACACATATCCATTCAAAAAACAGTAACGTATCAAATTATCACTCGGACGACCATCGCATGAACCAAGTCCGGCGAATTAACCTTTATTTTCACCATTACGGTCACAAACCCTGAACAGCGCAGTCATTACAGGAAGTAGCCCATTTCTACCGCGGACTGAATAACGTAATTAAACTAATTTTACAAGATAAAATGTTTAACTTATTTTTTGAAGTTGCATCATTTAATATTTTTTGTATAAATTTTCATAACAGAAATATGTAGTTAAAGTTCTGATAGTACAAATAAGGGTTGATGATGTCATCACATTCAAATATTAGAACCTGTTATTAAAAAAGAACAGATTTTGCGCCGTGTTCGGAACGATTATTAGACCCTAACGCATATTTACTGCAGGGTAATAACTAGTAGAAATGGGCTACTTCCTCTGCTCCGCCTTAATTAAAAAATATTCGTGAAGAATTTTATGAGGCTTATTTCAAATGACCAAAAATTGTTTGTGCATTGTCTCAACTTTGTCATTTTCCGCTACTTGACTCTACGTTAACATTAGCTCTTATGTCTGTTAGACCACCATTCTAACAGACTCTAATTATAATACAATTATACCTCCAAACAAGAGAAATCAGCCATCGCAAGCTACCAATTTATTGCGAGCCTAGTCAATTTTTATGGTTACTTGTCACGATGACCATGACAAGAAAAACATCTACAACAATGTTACACCATTACACCGTCTTATTTATGACATACCTGTAGTTTTTATATATCCCGTTTTGCACATGACGTATCTTGAATTTTTGCATATCCCGTCTTACACACGACATGCCTTGAATTCTTACATGTCCTTTCTTAAAATCGCGTATATTGAGTTCTTACATAACCCTTCCTATACATATTGTGAGATCTTACACTCTGAAAATTCGTCCATATACATAACCTCAGAATGTCTGAGAATATTTAACGCCTGTCAGGACAAGGTATCAAGTTTTGAGGCACTGTCCACCAAAACCAAAGTACACTTTAAAGCGTACACATTTGTGAATGAACTGTAAAAGGACTGTCCATATGTTATGCATTGCAATATCTGGCTTTCAGAACATTATGTTTACCAACTAAAAAAACAAGACCCATATATGTCGTTCATTATGCTAGAGTAGATCTTAGTCTAGGTTGTTCGCAGTCGGGCTAGCGTTATTACGCTATCAAATAGGTACTTTATGTGACCGATTGAGTAATTTTTATTTGTTATTAAATAATGTATATGCGAAGTCTGTATATACAGTAGTATTTAGAAACACAAGCAGGGACTCTTTCACATTAAACTGCTTTCACAAGCTCTATCACGCGTAGTTTTAAGAAACATCGTACCAAGGTTTATCCTAAGCAATCAAATCTTCATCCAGCGCAGTCTGTTTATATGTTGTGGTCCCGGCTTCCGACGATTCCAGGACTTCCGCCGGAAAAGAGTATTAGGTCCAACTGTTGTGCAGTTACGCACTGAATAAATTCGAATACATTTTTGGATAAATTCTCACCGAAACTGCATGAGAAAACAGTTCTCAGACATATTCGATGAACCGCATGATTCACAAGATACACCTAGTACAAATATTAGTACCCTTACTTCGTGTACAGGTTACTAAAACGAACCTATATGTATCAATGGAACGCCTTGGTGTTATTCACACACGGTGCTTTTGAATTATATTGTGAAAACGTTTGAAGATGTTCCATACCTATACTAAAAGAATTAAATAGTCCTCTTATCTAAATCAGATTTACCAAATTTCCCTGAAGTACGTGTAAAAGAGCATTTACCTTCTTTATCTGATATTTTTTTGATCGTCCGTCGCTCATCTAGTAATTATTTTCTTTTTCAACCTCGTTTTCTCGTGATATTACATTCTTGGTAAGTTAAGCAGATCATAGTAAATATGCTATGAATCGAATAACGTATAACAGAATATCCAAATATGGTATATGGTATAACAAGACTTATTAGGATAACGAATTAAAGCGAGAATCTAGTGTTATCTATCATGGCCAACATAGTACGGTTAGCGTAAATATATCAATATAATTTACCATATATTGGCTTAATACATTATCATTAACCAAACTTACTGAAAAAAATAACTTGACTTTGGTTGCAGATTTAAACTGGCGTCATCTTTCCTGGACAATAGATTCATTTACTCCATTGCAAGGTATAGTATAGCTTAGTAGCTTCGACCACGTCTGACTTTCGAGTAATCAAATTGAATCTGCCATTTCGAGCCCACGAGAACAAATTGTGATATCCGTTGAAGCAATTGTCTCCATCCTAATCGATCTCGTAAATTTTGTTTTTAAAACGCGTGTTGTTTTTTTTTGTGGTAGAAAATAAACATTACCAGATGAATTAATTCAGTACCACAGTCGTAAACTTTCGAAAGGTTCCTTCCCGATCAGAAAAAAAAATTGTATCGCAAATATAAGCAATGTCACAAAGATATATTTTTATTCGAAGGTCACGAGCGAAATTAGTTGAAACGAATTATTATTAAGCGTCGTGTCGTATTTTCATGAACCTATACATATGTTCAAAGAAATGAACGAAATTTTAACCTATCTAATGTAAATGAAAGGCAGTATTTATTTTCATTAACCTTTTTAATGCTGATAAATTCTTATTCATTTGCACGTTCCACAGTACTTTACGAAAGAAAATAATTCATGGTTAGAAAAGAATGAATTTCCCATTTTTAATTTTCTTTAAAAAATACTGAAAAAAAAATCAAAGTACTTTTTGTCTTAAATAAAATCCTTGTTGATTCGTATTGGTCCAAGATTGACTAAAATTATGCAGAATCACATCAAACGCAGGTGTGTCGAGTAAAAAATAAACAATCTCCTTGGCATGATACATTTGCACCTGAAATATAAACGCCTTCTTTTGTTAATAAACAAAACAAGTCTGAAAGTTTTACTTTATCATCTCGACCATACAAGAAAACTTCTCTAAAAATGAATCCTAGAAAGTCGATGGTATTTGTGTGATGCAGACCCACTAGTTTGTCGACTTAAAATTATGCACTGTCAAACCCGATTTGTAGTCCATAACTGAAAGTATATAGAGGTTATTATTGAGAATTGAAAACATACGCTAAGCAGAGCGGAAAGTGCTATCTCTAGATCCAACCGGAGAATGCTTGAGAGAATATATATATATATATATATATATATATATATATATATATATATATATATATATATATATATATATATATATATATATATATATATATATATATATATATATATACATACATACATACATACATACATACATACATACATACATACATACAGTTTCTCTGCGAAATACATTATCAGGTCAATGATAATATGATGTTATCTTGTTCCTCTTAAGGTTGAGCCTTTATGGAAATTATTTTTTTCACTCATAGCAAATGTTCTCATCAACCAAGTACGATTTGTAATTTTTTTAAATTGAGACTTTTTCTAAAGTTTTCTTTTCTGGACAAACTTTGTTCTTTTCAGTCTGTTGCTCAGTCGTAATCTGTCAAAAAGTACCAGTACAGACTTGTATACACGAGTACTTGGTCCGATTTTAAGTCCATTCATCACCCGCTTCTCCAGAGCACTTTGCCGTGTAATCCCACAATGTACGACGTCGACCATGGTTGTTCTGATGAGGCAGGGCAATAAGGCATTCAAGTATTTTGAACTGTTTATATTTCCTGAAGTTAAAGAGTACACTCTCGTTTGATTGACTTCCACAGTTTCATAGCAGAAAGATGATTTCGGCAAGTGCGATGTATATAAACTTGTCGCCGACATTGTGTTGGGCAATGATGTAATTTGTAATTATACCATAATCAGATTCATAGTGTACCCAGTTATCGCAAAGTAACACAAACGGCAGTTTACGTGACAAGATTCTATTTTTTTATGGATGGTTCCCTTTTATACTTCATGTGTTTGCATTGTGAACATTTTCATAAACTTCTACTTTGGAATTTTTTGTTTTGTTTCTGATTCGCAGTGTTTAAATGTTTTGAAATTAAGATTGTGTTCGGTGTATAAAAAAGAGCTGAAATTCGCATCTGAAAAGGTCAATCTTAGACAAACTTATAGGTTTTGCCGTAAATATTTCAACACCACTATGAGTAATATGGTCACGTGAGGCTTTAAAGCATAGTATGAATCGCGCATACTTGTAACTGCTATGGATGAAATAATAAAATAGTTTTCTGCTCGTGATGTTTTCTCGTAGGAATAAATTAGTTTCGATCCGTTGTTTATTTTGGGGTAATAGATGAAGCAAATCATTTTATCGTACAATTCTCTCTCTCTCTCTCTCTCTCTCTCTCTCTCTCTCTCTCTCTCTCTCTCTCTCTCTCTCTCTCTCTCTCTCTCTCTCTCTCTCTCTCTCTCTCTCTCTCTCTCTCTCTCTCTCTCTCTCTCTCTCTCTCTCTCTCTCTCTCTCTCTCTCTCTCTCTCTCTCTCTCTCTCTCTCTCTCTCTCTCTCTCTCTCTCTCTCTCTCTCTCTCTCTCTCTCTCTCTCTCTCTCTCTCTCTCTCTCTCTCTCTCTCTCTCTCTCTCTCTCTCTCTCTCTCTCTCTCTCTCTCTCTCTCTCTCTCTCTCTCTCTCTCTCTCTCTCTCTCTCTCTCTCTCTCTCTCTCTCTCTCTCTCTCTCTCTCTCTCTCTCTCTCTCTCTCTCTCTCTCTCTCTCTCTCTCTCTCTCTCTCTCTCTCTCTCTCTCTCTCTCTCTCTCTCTCTCTCTCTCTCTCACATTCATGCAGCTCAGTTTCCTAGACAATGTTGTATGCATTTTTCATTTAATTGCTTGTGTGAATTTAGTTTTCACCCATGTTAATATCCATAAAAGTAAATTGTGGGTTGTTTTTTTTTTTTTTTTTTTGATTATGCACTGAACACATACCTTCACTTTTACATACAGTTATAAAAGACGAGAAAAACATTTAATTTGTGTCGTTTTATGTATTGGAATTACAGTAAAAAGTGCAATATTTAACTTGTATTCTCTTTGGTGTATCCATTTTAGTTTTCTACTATTCTTACTTTGGTGCCTTTTTCCTCACGTTAGGAAATCCCAGTGCAGTGGAGCGATTGGTTTCAAATTTCGTCACCATTTCATATTTAGTATTGGAGATAGCACTCTATTTTCTTTAGCGAAACGAATATATGAAGATACAGCCTAACATCTTTGGTATCTTGTTGTATGACCTAAACCAACAATGCCATAGCCACATACAGCGATCTGTTTTACCTTTAGACTAAATATTGTCGAAATGGGCTTCAGACTGTTAAATATTCTTGAAAACTGGCTTGCAGTTCTTTGGATGAATCGGTTTTAACAGTGCTATGGAATATTGTCTATTATTCAGTAAGACATGCCCCCACCCCCTTTCAAGATCTGTCAGGGTTGAAAGTACTGTTGGCAATGAGGCAAATTTTTATTGCAAAATATGCACAATATCAAAACAAATGATTGATCCACGTGTATATACAAACTCGTATCAGTTCATTCAGTTGATGTGATCAGTCGTGCCGCCAATGAAATATGGTTGCATTTAAATACTAGGCTCAGTTCCTGATAAGTGTGTGCAAGTATACTGTATAAAAGTACTCGTGTCCCTACAGAATTATGCAAACTGGGGTAATTGTAGGGTGTTTTAATCTTGCGGTGAGTACGGCGAATAAATACGAATCGCTAATTTTGTCTTCTCAAATACTTGACACATCGGTGTCTTTCAAATGTTGACAATAAGATTAATAAATTGCCAGGTGTTTCAAACCTTTCTCTGTGCAAAGGCGAATGCAACTAAATTCAGAAAATTCTCCCCTGGGGTAATTTAATTATAATGATTTTATTAATAAACGTAATAAAAGTGTCAATACTTAGGTATGTATCTATATGAAAAGACGAACCGACATGTAAAAGCTTGATCAATCCATCGAAAAAGTGTTCTTATCGTTCTTTTGCAACTTTTAAAAATATGCATGGTTGCTAACGGCCATCTTACGCTGATGTATAATTTTTTTTACACAAATGTACGGTCTGTGTTATACCTTTTACCAGTGCCATTTGGTCAAGTTGTACCCGTATCAACTCCACGCAGCTTCATAATAACAACAGCAAACCTACTCCCCCATCAGAATCAAGCAAAGGCAATATCTCCGATTACGTTCAATCATTGCAATCGCACAACCCTTTTTGTACCCACATAGTAGCCTTGATAGCCAGACAGTAGCCTCAATAGCCAATATAGCATTAGTAGCCGGAGAGTAGCCTCAATAGCCAGACTATTCTCAGTAGCCAAACAATAGCCTCAAAAGCCGAACAAAGCATCAGTAGCCAAACAATAGCATCAATAGCCAAGCAGTAGCCTCAATAATCAATCAGTGGCCTCAATAGCCAAACAGGAGCCTCAAAAAAACAAAAACAAAGCACAAGTAGCCAAGCAAAGCATATGGCAGGCTTATGAGCAATTTACAATTTTAAATTACTGCATGTTTTCTTCGACATTGTGTTTTAATCGGATGTCATTGAGGGCAAGGTGAATATATTTTAAGGGCAGCAGATCTTACTAAAATGAAAAAGAATTATTTTTTTGTTGGAACGGTTAAAGTGCATAGAAACCAGGACCAGTGAATACTGAACATATGAATTATATTTGGTCAAGCTGAAGTCATGGATTTACTGTTGTGTTCGCATTTGTACTTGCTCGGTTAACGTTAACTTCGCTTGCCATGGGTCGCTGATAAATACTTAATTATTATAATTTACACATGCGGTGTGCACCAAAGTAACTGCGGATAAAACCACAATTGAGGGATATAAAACTGAAAAGGATTCGCTGTCGAGCTAAAAATGTCATCTGTACCCTGAAATGCAAAATCTGTACCATTCATTATGTTGGCAGAACCGTTGATTTCACACAAAACCAAAACAGATTTACAACAAAATCAACGGGAAACTCTCTAACCACCACAATTTATCTGGACAATAGAGATGGTACCGACAGAGTCTAATCTGGGTTGCACCAATATATAATGCACACATACGGAATTTGCCCTAAATGAATGCAGGTGGTGGTGGTTGGTTGGTTGTAAGGGCACTTTTAACACGTTATTGGTTTTATCATGCCAAAGAAATAGGAAAGTGCTGGTCTAGGCGGGTATTGAACCCGAGACCCTTAAATTATGAGTCCGACGATAACCCAGCTGAGCTACCGCGGCTGTAACCTTCCCAATGCAGTCTTACCAAAATGCCAGTCAGTTAGCAGATTATCACCCGTGCATAAACCTTGCGACAATATCTACCCAAGTAAATATTTATTAACTATTTATATTACTAGTACTACTATTAGTACTTCTACGCTCTACTGGTCATAGATCAAAAGAGGATATGGTATAATCTGTTGTCTGTCCTTCGTGTCTTTGTCCTTTAGCTATTACTCCTGAACTATTTGGAGAATTGCTTTGAAATATTAAATGATATTCATACCTTGGTCTAGCTGGTCCTAAATGAAAATTGTGCTGTTTAAATATACAATATGGTTGCTACAGTGGACATCTAGAAACTCTTGTTATCACTACACCTTCCGAATGGAAGGTCATATCAAGATGGGGTTTTACTAAGAGACTTATTGTCGTGTCTCGTTTGGCATAAATGAAAATGGAGCCCATTTAATGTCCAGTTATGTCGCCATAGCAGCCATCTTGAAAATGGTATTGCTGCGCCTCCTGAATAGATGGTCATACCAAAATTGGTTTTCACTAAAAGACTTCTTATGATATCTGGCAGGCTCTAAATGAAAATAATTTCAATCTGATGTGCAATGTGGCCACAGTGGCAGCCCTGTTCAAAATCCTATCACAACTTTACTTGAACAGAAAACCATCCTGACATGGGCTTTTCACCAGAGAACCACCTATTTTATCCGGTTTGTCTTACATGAAAATGGTGCCGATATGATTCTCAGTATGGGTAGGAAATCAACTTTCTTAAAAATCTTGTCATTGCTACTCCCCCTGAATGGAAAGTGATATCATGAAAAATATTGTTATCTACCTTGCAAATGGATGACTATATCATGATCACCAATAGATTTCTTACGATACGAAATTGGTCCTAAATATAAATGGTGCAACTTTTAATCCTATGAGGCAGCCATGAAAACTGTCTTAAAAATCTTGTCAGGACTCGCCCTGAATGGATGAACATTAAGAAAGTGGATTTTTACCGAATGATTTCTAATTATATCTAGTTTATCCTAAATCAAAATGGTAGCTTACATCCAGCATGTATACCACAGCAGCTAATTTGAAATCTTGTTGCGTTGAATGGTTTGAAAAGGAAGAACTCGTTTTATCTTGATATCCAGAAAACTCTTCGCCTAGTAGAGCGCCAGTTCCTCTGATTCACTCAATTATTATTATTATTTTTGTTGTTGTTGTTATTATTATTATTATTATTATTATTATTATTATTATTATTATTATTATTATTATTATTATTATTATTATTATTATTATTAAGTTGTTTAGCATCCATATGCCATATACTCATCACTCATTTCTTTAGCACCTCCTCGACGCATAACTTTACCAGGCTATATTATCTTTAGTGTCTCTCATTCAGTATCTGGTCTTAGATGGCATTTATTTTCGTTACGCATTTTTTTAAAAATTTGCCTAGGCCTGAAAATTATGTCAAAACAATGATTTCTCCATACGAAAAACAAAATTTTACAAACCAGCCATCTTGGATTATTCATATAACAGTTTGTCATTATGTCAGTAACACAAACTAGGCATATGGTTTATTCTTTTAAAGACTATTTTTCAACCGCGTCATATTTAAACTTTTTTTTAGAACCCCTCACTCATTTGGATATGTCATAATACAGAATGTATTGTTTGTGTTTAGCATTTATTTCGTTCTTGTAATTTGTTTCTTCCCTTGACAAAGACCTTGACAGGCGCTCAGGCCATATGTTTTTGCCAATGAAGGTGCGCAATCTATATGAATACATGAGGACAGGGCTTCATATTCTTATGTTTACAGTTATCAGGAATCTTTCTTTATACTGGACGGCGAAATTGAATTTCAAATGATACGGAACAATGAATCTAAGTGTTCCATCTTCACTGTTACTTTTCTTTGAAATGTAAGGATCAACTGCCTGCCACAACTGTCATGCTGGGAACAGTTTGTGGATCCCATATTTTAATAGTGTCGGCAAGTTAAAATCATAATCAATTTAAGCTGGACTTCTGTCTTTTTTATAGCAGGGATGTTAGGTTTGAGTTACATTAATCTGAATGTGTTCAGTATATCAATTTGATAAGGATACACAATGCTCCAGTATGGTTCTTTTTATTTATGCACGTATTCACACAATAAGACATTAGATACAGGTGTAAAGGGATCTTTAAGATTGTTTTAACAAAGGAACAGTATTATTTACGACTTAATATCTGAATCTTGGTTTATTATTTATATTAATATACCTCCATTATTCACCTCTTTCAGGTCACCAATTCTGCAAGGGTCACCGATTTTCACCAAATTACCTCCTTAGAAAGGCTGGGACGCGGATGATTGACAGTTCCTCGATGTTTATCACTGTGTGGACGGCGTAGGATGCCAAAGTGCTCAAGTGCGAACTACCAGAATTGTCACTGGAATTTAGATATCATATCAGATCATGAAATCTGAGTGTAGGCCTTTAAACTTGATAGTGCATAATGAAAATGGACGGTCCTTTTGTATCTCTTGGCAAATTTGTGATAGAATAAAAACAATTGTGTTCTGCTTAAGATAAGAATTACATTGTGCTCGAATCGAGAAGGAGATTACCGAATGGTGAATAATTAAGAGAGTTACTGTGGGTATCGACGTGTTCAGGACCGATGTGATGATTAACTCCAACATTTGTTTAACTGCACAATCTCGATGCAGAATGATCACAATGATTACAACCTAAAAGTAGCTACCTGATACCTAGCTGTATAAAACTTATTATATATTTTACTCGGATATAAAAAATGTAAAAGAATTGCAGAAATGATTCATGCCAAAACCAAGTTACACAAAGAAAGCACCCCCAGTGTTGACATTCTTCCAAAAGGAGGTCAATAATGCAATTGTAATGGAGTATTCCGTCGATGTGGCAATGCCCAAGTTCTGATTTTAACTATGTTTATTTTTCAAGAATTCGAGTTTACATGGAATGCTTTTTATATATACAACAAGTAGTTGATGATCTATTTTTGTTGAATAGTATTCATTTGCAAAATGCATATTTCATTCCCATGAGTTATAGTCCTTTTTGTGGCGATGAATCATTATCGAGTTTTATATCGGATAAACAATGGGTACTTCGTAGAGGAGGAAACGATAAATACGGAAATCTTTCAGCAAGTACAGTGAGTGGATCCCTGCCATGGGGACGCTGTATATGCTAATTGGGTCAATACTGTTTGTTGTAGAGACAGCTCTACAGATCAGTTCCATCGCTCAGCACCGAGATTTGTCAGAGGTTCTTTTCATTCTGTTGTTAACAATTGTCGTGACGCCTCTCATTATTGTCAACTTTATTTCCGCCACGCTGGTCACAATTACGCAAGATTTCACAGACAAGACATGTGGACGGGCAATTTGTATTGTATTCCATTCCTTCCAGCTCGGGTTGGTGTGGAGAAGTTTGAAATTAGTGATTCTTTTCGAAGAACGTGATTTAGTGGAGTACTTGAACTTGAAGCTGATTCATACTGGATTTCAAAGTCTTCCTTTCGCGATCGTTTTGTCGTACAGTCTTTTAATACATGAAAGCGACAGCGCACTTCTTATCATTACCATCATCATCACCATGCTATCAAGTGCCATTTCACTGGGGACCTATTTTTATGGGTCATCACTTTATGAGTCTGAGGACTTTGAGAAGACAAGTATTAGACTTAAAAGAACTTCAGGGGTTTTGCTTCTTATGACCAGTACGCTTCTAGTGCTCATATCCAGATGCTCTTCCATAGTGCTTTTTACTCTAGCTGAACCTTATTGGTTAGCTCTTCCGTTAGGAATACACTATATTACTTATTTTCTGTGTACAACATTACATTTGAAATGTAAAGGAAAATTGACTTGTATCAAACTGCTACAAAGAATTTACGTTTCTGTTATTAATATATTTGATCTCATAGATCAGGGATTCAGGGGAGTGCAATGTAAATATGTATTGTTCTACACGGCGGTACTCCTTCAGAATATCGTTATGTGTGCAATATGGGTGCTAAATTCAGATACTGGGTACGTATTCAAGTTGGGAACCATCACGCTTGTGCTGATGAGTTTTATAGTTGGGATGATAATTAAGCTTGCAAGCTGTGGTTGTATCCACGATGATCATACAGAAAATCTTATTGAGGATCCGGATGCAGATGTTCGCATTCCAATCGATGGTACAAACGCTCTTTCTCAGGCAAACGAGCTACCCCATTCCATGCCTGATCATTCTAGTCCGTCCTTAGATCCATGTGAACGATTAGATATTGAAATTCATAGGAAAGACAGACTTCGAAGTGCAAGGCGGAGTAATTCATCGGAAAGAAGTAGTGTTACGTCTTCGAACAGGGACAGACGTGTAAATGTGAGTCAGATCATGGTCAATGTTCACCATGACAACCAAGGTTACGTGGAAGACATTCCTCCTGAACCTATTAATTCAAGTAGTTCTAGTACAAGCAGAAAGGATAGTACTATCACTGATTCTAATCTTAACTTTAAAGATCTTGAGAAAAGAAAGCAGAAATTTTACTCTAGAAGTAAAAATGTGCTAAAAACAACTGATAGTTTAGGTGACATTGCCTCGTCCAATAGCAGGAATACGAACACGATTACAATGAGTGTAAAGAGCTACTACAATAATAGTTTTGAAGACCCATACAGAGAACGTTTCAGGTTGCGACAATCAGGGGACCGTAATCACTATAAAACTAGCAGACTACACGATAGGTCAGTGGCCAGGAGACCGATGTCAAAAATTGTTTATGTTAATGGCAGCGCTACACAACTCCATGGATCCCAGTTGTATCCATTTCAAGAAAACGTTAGACAAAGTTCGCAATTGAGTGAACAGCAGATTGAGACTGCAAGGACGTCGAGATGGTTAAACCCATGGAGAGGATCAATCAGTACAACAGACTATGGTTCACATAGTGGCTACACAACAGATATCTCTAATTCGGACTACCTCAGTATCAATGACGGCACGATGGAAGACTCGAGCGATTGGTCCGAGTCTTCCGAAACTTCTGGTGCCCTAACGTGGCCACCCTCCAATGCATTCAATGCAGGCAGTATATATAGTTTGCCAAGTGATCAATTATCAACGACTGACAACATCATACATTGGCTAAGTACTCTAGATAAGCCAGATCAGAAACATGAACAGAACAGTGCTCATGAAATGTCGGCTCAGAATGGAATTGACCCTCTTCAGAAATTCAGGGTAGACACAAAGAGAAGAGGAAGATTAAAACGATTATTTCCAAAACCAAATGGTATGTTTCTAAAGTTTTGTAGCCTTAATTACAAACATAGACAAAAGACAACTAATAAAAACGAGCCCACTGAGTTTCCCATGGCTCGTCAGCCCAGTCATGTTCAGTCCGATGTAACGTCGGGTGACTCAATCAAACGATGGAATAATCACGGTGATCTGTCGGTATCTAATGACATGGGAGGAGGAGGAGGAAGTACTGATGCGCACACAGACTTTGTACAAGAATCGGTAGTTTAGTTTGACGTAGTTTGGGTTAGATAAACGTTTACTGCAGTACTCTGCAGAACTGAGGACCTTTCTGGCAGGATCCCACATCAGCATTTCTATCTGCGACTGTATTAATCATTTGGCATGTCTGCTTTGGCAGTTTTACGCAACTTAATCCTCTCGTACTCCAACTCAGCTAATGATTCCAACATCTGATTGGCTGACGTCTAATAACTGACCAAAGAAAATGTTATGTTGAGTCCATGATTGAACATGGGGATGGTTTTATAATTTTGAAATCTGCTAAGCATTAGTATATTGGGGGAAAAATGAATGTCCCAGAGAACATTAACTCAATGAATTCTTCGTGATATAACAAATTTAAAACATCATTGGAGTAATGTGAGAGTAAAAACTTGAAAGAATCATGAATTGAAAACCATGAATTTGGGACAGCATTATTCTCCAGTAGATCGTGGTCTGTGGCGTTCTGTGATAACAAGTAAACGTCATAGATCTTGACCTGTTACGTTTTAAGGGGGCTATGATGTTCGTCGTTGGGTGGAAAGTCTATACGTGTAAATAGGTACTCTGGTTGTTGACTCTCATAATATCAAATAGTTTCTTGACTTTCTACCAATGACCTACCTTTAAAGGTATTTTGCTGGACAATATATAATAACAACCTAAGAAATCCTTGTTCATTTGTTGCTGATAATAATATGATGTAAAAGTTACTAGTCTACTATTTCATTTTATATAAATGCAAAACGTTATATCTTTTCATAAGTATTTTGTGAAAAGCACACAAACATAGAAAATTGTTTGTGCAGCCAGATACTATAAATGAAATACATACTTTTAGGAGACAAATCCTTACCGTCCCCACCACAAATAATCGAAGTAACTTTGGCAGTGCACGTGTATTGAATTTTGCCTACGTTTAGACTGGTATATTCTTTACATAAACATCAAACCATTGAGAGAAGAAACAAGATTTCTGATTGAAATAAATAAATGAAATAGAAAATCTGTATATACTAGTATTAGGAAGGGTAGAACATCAGTTGTGCCGTTAGTATCTTGCGTTACATCTGACGTTAGGTGACCTTTGTCATCTTTATTTGTCTAACAGTGTTGGAGTTTTACTTTTCTTGCTATTGTGCATGTGGTCACGTGCACTTTTAGTGTATACTCGCATCAAATAAGTGAGACTGAAACGAATAACTTAAAGGTCACTGGCCATACTTAAACATTTTTCTTTTTACATCAGATTTGCATTACATGATTAGTAGTTATACACAAAAAGAATCGAAATATTATCAAATGTAAAGAAGAAACAATAATTTAATTAATAGAAATAGAAGTATACAACACAGTTACTTTCCCTTAGCTACGATTTTCCACATATAGAGGAAGCCAACCGGAAATGATGTACACTTATACCCACAAGACCAAATACATGCTTATTATTGTCGAAAAAAAAAAAACCACTATAAACTATAGATAAGGAAAATTTAGATGAAACTATTGAAAACTAATTTTCTGTTCAGCCTTATATCGATGTACGTGCACGACGCACTAGATTCTGTCGATTTCAAAACTGGTTCAATATTTCTTTTTATTTTCAAAATTCCCGTTAATACGGGTAACAAGGAATGAATGTTGGCTTCCCTATGTCAGCCGAATTTGTAAAAAAGAAAGTAGAAATTGGAATACTTTAAAGAATCCATAAGAACCAATGTTGGCTTTCTTATGTTGGCTGACTTCATTAAAAAAAAAAAACAATCGGCACACTTTAAAAAACCTGAAGACAGTTTCCGGGATTGGCTTGTTTTGTAATAAAATAACCTTTGTATTTGATATACTGTTGGTTAGCTTAAGCAATGATTTTATTGCTCGCTCCTATTTGTTTGCCTTATGTAATCATAATTGACATAAACGGGCATTGATGCTTGCATAGTAAATATTACACACAGCAATAACTTGCTTTAATAATACTTTGTAGCCCATGCTAGTGAAAAGATTTTCATTTGCACTCGCAGTGAACGTATTTTCAAATAATGATTTTTATTTGTGAAAAACCGTCGTATAATTCATTTGGATACAATAAAATCTTGGTCATTTTACACCCTATAACGTATCATGCGTGAATGACATGTGCCTTCAAGCAATCTTGTGATATTCCCGTCTCTTTTACGATTTTGTTATCTAACATAAGCGATACACGCTATAGTAAGGATGCACACGCCAGCATGCATCCGCTACATATTGGTGGTTTTACTTTTGTTCTTCAAAAAATATCGCATTATGAAAAAGAAGGAATAAATGATAATAATATAATGATAGTTTCTTTCATTTTATTTTTAAATAGGTGTTTTCTTTATATATTTTATTGTAGCGTGCAGTGTGATGGGGGGGGGCACAAATGTAACACAATTTTTTTTTAAAGTCTTGAGACATATACCGTGATGGTAAAAAAAATTTACCATAATTTTTGGGACAGGAAATAAAATCATATTATCGTTTCCCGACATATACGGTAAATAAGATATATATATATATATATATATATATATATATATATATATATATATATATATATATATATATATATATATAAAACTGATTTTACAGACTTGAGCACCTATAAATGATAAGCGTCTTAGAGTTATATTTTTAAAAAAATATCCTTATGAGTTCATATTGGTACAGAATTGCTACATAGTTTAATCAGTCTAAATTCTGCACATTCAAAAACTATTATGATTATTTTAAACAATGTTTTACATCTAAAGTAACGTTATTGTACTGTAGTCGTTATTTGATATATTTAGTTACGTTCTTTCTATCCCAATTCTCGGATGAGAATGCTTAAAATCTGTAGAATAAGTTATATATATATATATATATATATATATATATATATATATATATATATATATATATATATATATATATATATATATATATATATATATATATATATATAAAACACTTGAAAGGCTAGGTTAAATAAAAGGGATAAATGCATGGCATATCCGTTTTTGGCACGAGGAAATTAGACTGTTCAGTGAGATTGCTGAATATTTTTATTTTAAAAAAATGATAATTACATCTACCGGTAATTAAACATTCTTAATGTGGGCATAAAATATCATACGCTTGTACAATATATGTGGCTAGTGACCTTTAACATTCGATTTAGTAAACATTTTTTAAAATATTCAAAAAAAATTTTTTTTAAAAAAAAAACTTCGTTTATTTACTAGTTGAGTTGGGCAGCAATTGGTAAAAAATAAACGAGGAGTAAAATAAACTATGCAATGTTGAATTAGTTGGCTAGATACCGACTGTTGAATTCGCCTAAAAATCACGCTTCGACTCAAAAGGTAGTGATAATGACAACATTCTGTATATAGTCATTGCTCACAACATCGCTATTTGTATCCACTGTCATAAAATGTTAAATTGTAATACGGCAAGTTGATGAAGATTATGGTATAGAATAGGAGTGATTCTAAAGTCAACACACTATTTACGGAGCTATCAAACTGAGCTCCGAAAAAATTTGTGAAATGTTGTTTGACATTCTTTTGTCAGGAACTATTGTAGTCAGTGCCGCATTTCCAAAACTGTACGATGTTCTTTTTGCACCAAATTACAAGCAAAAAGTGTAGACGCTGTTTGCAAGGCGTCATATCAGGTTCTACTCTGTTCTTTCTACAAAATACAGCGAAAAGTGTATATCCTGTTTACAAGACGTCAGACCTGGCTCTAATCTTCGTTCTAGAATAATTTCAGCAACAAGTGTAGACGCTGTTTTCAAGACGTCAGACCTGGGTCTACTCTTCGTTCTAGACATAATTACAGCGACGAGTGTAGACGCTGTTTTCAAGACGTCAGACCTGGGTCTACTCTTCGTTCTAGACATAATTACAGCGACGAGTGTAGACGCTGTTTTCAAGACGTCAGACCTGGGTCTACTGTGTTCGTTCAACACTTGACTACAAGCCAAAAGTGTAGACGCTGTTTACAAGAAGACTTTTTGGGTTACATTGTTCGCATTCCGGTTAGACCTATACAAAATAAATATTAATAAATATATATTATAATATACATATGAATTTCATCACCATTATGAACACATTTGCTAAAAACACTGCCAACTGATTGGACATGTGATATATCAAATACATACGGATGTGAAATAAAACATGAAAAGTTGTAAAAGTGATTGTTCTATCGTAATTGTGTCAAGAATTCTTTCTTACACCAAAGCAAGATGGGAAACAAAAATTGTAACGTTCGAGGTCTCCAAACATTGACAGCCTCTCTAATTACTTTCGTATCTTCAAATGATGGCGAGTTGAAAGATTGAGTGGACAAGTCTATCGAGGGCTTTCTGGTGTAAACATATTTCTTTCGTGCTTTTGTTGATGCGGGAATTCGTCATCACACTTGAATTGAAAACAAAATTCTCATTTACATGCACGTTACTAGCACGAGGGTATTCGAACCAGTCTATTAAATTTAAATCCCCAGTCTATTCGAAGGAAAAATGTAAACAGAGGTAAACTAATAAAAAAGCTCGCCCTTCAGAATTTAAGCTCGACATCGATGTCTAGTTAAAAAGTTTCGAACAGTCATCGCTATTATGACACATCAGCAAGCTAGAATATTGATTGATTTACTTGAAACACGAACCCCAGCCTCGATATAGTGTAATAACTTTGGTCAGATAAATATTTCTTTAAGTGTCACAAGTCTGTAGCGTCCATCTTTTAACCGGATGTCAGAAAGAGATTTAAAACGGTACTTCTTGTTAAGACCATTACACTGTTGGTCAGGCATCAGCCAATAAAACAATGAGCTTATTTATCAGCTGGGAATATAAGCGGGTAAATCGAGCTACAGAAGAAGAAGAAAAAACGAGAAATTTAGCCAAGAGTAGATGGTCATATATTCGAGTGTTGCCTAAACAATGCCGACTTTAGTGGACAGTTGGATGAAAAAGAGGGTCTTTAAATAATATATGTGTCTACCTTATTATAGTATGTGGAGGAATAGTTCTCCATTTTGTTTTCTTTCTGTTTCTTTATGTGTTGTTTCCTCTTGAAGTGAAATTTTTTATACATAAGAAAAGACTTAAGTTGACAGAAAATGCACTATCTTGACATCAAAACAGAATAATAATTTTAAATATGTAGGTAACAAATTTAGACGTTAGACCAATGGGACAGGAAGGTTGCGTCTTTAGGTAATGAGTGTGGATGCTGAAAGGTTATGCTGACATATCTGTCACTAGATTCCCTGAAAATGGGAACATCCGCTATATAAATATTGCATTACATTACACGCTTAGAAGGGACATAACTAGATAAACATTGCATTACGTTACAAGCCATAAAGGGACATAACTGTATGACTCTTGTACTACGGTACAATGGGGCAAGGGCCAGGTTTATGTACAAATTTAATGTCGCAACGCAATCAGTGACTTAGTAAAATAAAATCATAAAAATTAAATAACACAAGTGAGGTCAAGAAGGTCCATAATTTTAGGTATCTATATTAAAATAACGCATAAGACTATTATCCACTTGACCCGAGAAGTCAATGGCAGTTCATAGCAGAAGTTTATGCACCCCAACTCCAAATTTATATCTGCAGTTTTCATGTCCGAAGGTCATTATTTTGACACCATATGATGCTCACTGCACAAACATAAACTCTTTTCCTAGATGACAGTTCTGGAAAACAGTGTGTACTAAACAGGCTGAAGCAATCGAAAATAGTTGTCATACAATCCTTTTTTTGAGTAATTCTACTTGCCCCAAACCCACGTGTTTACTGCTATGGTAGGCTAGCTATTCTTCCTAGCCGACAATTGGAATTTCACTATCAACATAGAGAAGAGTAACTATGGAAGATGTACATGCATGACATCAGCTTCAAAACAACACAAGCCCAAAACACCTAGTTCACAAATATATCCATATCTTTAATTAGTAAACAATAATAGGTGAAAAAAGTCACACCATAACCTTAAGTTATGAAATTTGCCAGGGGCCAATTTACGCAACTGTACCATGCCACCCAAGCCAAAAAAAATTGACAATATGTAAATCTTCCATCGAATGCAAAGAGAGGATATAATTATATAAATATTGCATTTCATTACAAGCTTAACAGGGACAATAAAAACACGTGGATAAATGTCACTTAAAAGATATATGTAAAATGCAGACACTTTGTACCAAAATAGCAAAAAACCAAAAAGACGTGTTTGTGTATCTTTTACAAATTTTATTTTAATACATATTATTATTATTATTATTATTATTATTATTATTATTATTATTATTATTATTATTATTATTATGAAATCAGAAACTGGTAATATATTTGCTCCAAAGAAGTGCCAGCCACTAACAAATATACAAACGAATGGATAAAGCACGTGTACAACAGACGCATAATAAATGTGCACAAGTGAAAGAGCACTGCTATATTAAAAAAGGTTGAGGAAACGAGTGTAAAGGCGTAATGACTGAAGAGGGAAATACAAGCCTGATTAAACAAACTATATGTCATGGATACAGGAAGAATGGAAACCCGACAACAGGAATCTAAACCAGCATATTCCTTCAAAAATCAATATGAACCACATTCAAAATTACATTTTCCAAATTCTATTTTAGTTTTTGAAAAGACACCACAAAACTAGGGGAAACAAAAGCCTTTAGACATGGGACCGGCAACGGGTGGATACCTCATAAATCGGCAACGAAGTGGTTACCTCATAAACCTGCTAGATTTTCTCCTAGTTTTAAATCTAAAAATGTTTACACGAAATAAAAAAAAAAGAAAAAGAAAAACAATGACCGAAGCTAAGCAGTGCTTTTTTTGGCATAATATACCAGAGTGTTGTGTGAACAAAGCTTACTCTGTTGGACAATGAAAATTGTGTTTGTGATTTGGATCAGGGCCTTGTTGGAGTTGTGATTGTTTGCCTATGATATAGATCATTGTAGCTTTTCGATGTTCTGTGGTTACCTTCACAGATTTCTTCTACGGAGTCGTACTTGCCTGGTTAAGGCAATTTATCAGAGTAACACACCGTGGAGCTTATATTTGTGTGTGAGTGTGTGCTGGAAAGAAAAGCTTACAAAAACCCCAGAATAAAATCATTGTGTGGTGCAAACCCGACAAACATCATAGGGAATGGAACTTCACGATTCCTGCATGGCGGCTGCGTTGTAGGTCTGGAAACTGTATACATGTCTCTCTTTTTAATGTATATTATAAATTGTTGATTCTTTGAACTGTTTCCTTAGTAAAAGAGCTGCCAGATTGTTGTATTGCGTAGATTTCTGTGTTGCTCTTGGTTGGAAAGGTACCAATCAACTTGTGTATTTTATTGCGACAGTGCATATTTATCTATATTTCAGTCAACTCCTTGAATCTCTTTGTAAGTGGGCACGAGCCTGAAGACGGATGGTCTTCCCACACCAACTCGTTACAATAAAGCACACCTTTAATAATCCTTATGGCAGATATTATGTTAGCAAGCCGTGTTTAACATAATGAACGGACAGTTTGTTAATCGTAACAACTGACGTGGATTAGTTCGTGTTTTTAAACACGTGTCATATTACAAATCAGGACCTATGCTAGTAAAACTGATACTAAATGCACTGGTTCTCTTTGCGAACAAAAGGTGGGACATAATCATGGTCTTCAAATAGTGTTGTATATTTTGCACAATGTGTCTTTCTCCACTTTTTTCAATGTCATAAACAGTTTTGAGATGTAAAAAAATTATATACCGTATATACTCGTTTATAAGTCGCATCTAAATGTAAACTTATAGACCCAGGCCTTCCATCGCTTAATTCCCCAGTAGATCTGTATTGATGCAGGTTTTTTTTTTTTTTTTAGGAGTAGTCAGTAGAACAAATAACACAGACGGCAGATCAGGTTCTTTTTTTTGTAGCTGGATTCCATTTATAAGCGAATAAAGACGGTAGTGAAATCTTGTCCGCAAGTCGTATTCATTTCCTTTATTAATATGAAAATATAACAAATTCTGTGAGATTTTTTTTGTATCCCACTTAACATGGCGAGATCACCAAAAAGAATTTAGCGATGAAATTTGACTGACCCTTGTGATATAACACTTAGAGTAACTGTGCAGACATGGATATTAACGTAAGCACGCTTCATTGCTCTGTCACTAAGGGCAATGCAACTAAATTACAAAAAAAAAATGGGAAGAATCAGTGTACACTGTCCAGTGACCTTGAAGATACGGCTATGACTGATACACGGGATGCCATAAAATGGAAGAAATTAAGTTTACCATGGTTCATTCCAGAACTTCATATGAACCATTAATATACAAAGCAGAAACAAAAGCAATTGTAACACATAAACCTGTGACCTTGTCCTTGAAGACTGAACCTCAACATGTTTCAGTGACAATATGCACTCATACGAAATATTATCTTTTGATCTTATACAGTGCACAAGTTTTATAGCCAAAGGAAAAATGTTAATAATATCTAAAGTACTGGAGTGATCTTAAAGATACGACACCATTATGGCACAAGACCAGTGCCATTTTAAGACATAGCCACGCGAGGTACGTGCCTAGGGCCCTACGCAATAGGGGGTCCCTCGGCGGCCCAAAATTTAAACATTCGGTGTCGGTTATGTTAGCAGTTTAGTATTATATTCATAAATTTAACAAAATGACACACATGCACAATGCAATATTCTATATCTGAGACTGAGGAGCAATTATGGTTACTTTTAAGGTTAGAGTTTGTGCCTATGCCCCCCCCCCAACTTCTTAAAACGGCTCTGCACAAGACTACTTTCTGAAACAGGATGTAATTAAACCATATTTCATTCTTTATTCTTAAGCGGTTCTCGAGTTCTGAAGAGGAAATTAAAGTGTGACGGAAAACTGTAAACATTGATTTGTAACCTTGACCTAGAAGACAGAACCATACTGTGGTATGTTATACGCCCAAAATCACACCACGAGTTTTGCATTGAGGATATGACCCGTCAAAATGACATATGAGTTCTTGTAATTACGTTTCGTCACTTTATCTCAAACGGCTTGAGAATTACAGAGCATAATGGATTGCAAATACGAAGGAAAAATTAAATGTAGGACGCCTAATGTTGTATACGTTACACCTCCAATGATAATCATCCTGTTTTATCAAACAGCAATAAAGGTAAACAGCGGAATGCAAAGTGTGTGAAATATTGTTATCTGAGTACGTGCTTCGAAGATACAAAGCCTAATTAAGTTCGTAACACTTTCATTCCTTACACTCAAACGTCTTGAAAGATAGAAAAGAAGAGAGGAAAGTGTGATGGAAAAGATAAAACATTCATCCGTGATCTTCACTGTAAAAATATAGTACCATCTGTGCGGTTTGCAATACAACTTTGAATGATGATGTACAAACATACCAGAAACAAGCTAAATCTAAATCTCTAATCGCTCTAATGTAATATAGCGCAAATAAAAGTGTGACAGACGGACGAACGAACAAACGAAAGGATTGACGAACTGAAACACTAATTCTCTGAGCCTGATGTTCGGGAAACAGTGGTGGACTTAAATCAGTCGTTAATCAAGACCATTTCATGTCAATGTGAAAAAGGAACCAAAATCTACCACCACCCATTCAACCCACACCGTGACCGCAAATTTCTTTACTCTTGCGTCAGCATAGAATCTAATTTATTGGTGACCAGAAATTAGTTTAGTCCGAAAGTTTTACTGTTGGTGTGCTGGTCACATTGGTTATGAAGAATATAAACACTTTACTGTAGAACTGAACTGAATCAAACCCATCGGAACATTTAATTATCGATTTATGGCGAACCATATTTTTGGACATAAGTGCAAATAAGCCTTCCAGCATGCGAAAGGTTTGATGTAGTCTCGCTGAACTAGATTTGGGTATGCTTTCAAAATGAACAGAATCAATATTACTGTTAAAATGAGGAAGGCTGGTATTGAGAGCTATTAGATTAAATGTCCTAATGTCCAATGCTTCATGGCTGGGTCAACTTCTTGATCTTTAATGACAAACTAAACTACGACCTGACCTTCTACTCTATTGATTTCAAAATATTTGACAATTTATATCCTAATTTAATTTTATAGTAATAAGTCATTAATAAGTCATCGCATATCCTAATTAAAATCGAAGTTTAAATGTTATCCAATAGTTTTTCAAGTAACCTTGAAACATATTGTTAAAATTGTGGCACAGATCATGCAAGAGTTCGCGAAGGCAAATAAAAGTGAGTCGAAACTAATGCGGTGGTCAGTAGATACATTTCAATAAATAAATCAAAACTACTTTTTACAAAATAGATCAATAAATAATATTAAAACGCGAAATTTGTATAATACTTTTATTGTGTATATTTTCCCACATTCATTTCATTCGGATTATTTTCGGCATATTTGCAGATGAATTTGCACTAAATGAACACATAATCCCGAGTCAAAACTTTGTGCAATTTGTTTGTTATTGTTTTCATCAAACTCAATCAAAATAGCAAGGACTGTAAATATCAACAGAAGCCACCTAGTACATTATAAAGGGATAATTTTGGCTTTACATAAGGCAATGTTTGAAAAGTTGCAATTAAAGTAGAAGGTATATTTGATATCTAAACTTTCACTCACCCTTCATTTAAGAAAGGTGCATAATGTCCAACATACTTTTTTTTTTTTATAAAAAGGCTTCTATTCATTGAGGAAAGTAAGCGACAGTTTTCTTCTTTCCAATAATGTGAGAAATACGATAACTGCTATTTTAGGACAAAATAGTGAATTGGTTGTCATACCCAAAAGGTAATTGGTAAAAAAAAATCTGCCATTGTCCAAATGAATACCATTATATATCGTGTATACTCTGCGACACGCGCGCTTAACTGAAAACAGTATGAACTCAAGTGATGTTTTATAATACACCTGAATATCGTGATATGCACTCTTTTACAACTTCCAGATCAATCGAATGTATGCTGATAACTGCTAATCTGATTAGCTGAGCCATTTGTGAAACAAGGATTAACAGAGAAGTTGCGAATGCGTCGAACTTGTTTTCATTCCCAACTTTTTGGTCAGTCATAAATTCAATCCAATAATTGAAATAGCCGAAGTAGTCCGAATATAAATTGCAGCTTTTGTTTAAAATTTCCGGTGAATACAATGTATGATTTTCTATTAACCATTGAGTCGACGTATATCCGAGGTAGCATTTTGTCACACAGAAATACCCGAAGTGGTCAGAACGGATATGTGCCGTTGGTTTATAATTTCAAGCGAATAGAGTAGACTCGGATCTGTGATTTTCCACATTGAGATGAATGATCCTGGTACGAGTTGTTCGCAGTTGGGTAAGTAATATATACAGGTACGTATTCCACTGTCATTTAAATACGTATCTTAGAAATGCTCTGAACTTCAAGATTGTGTCACGTGCGCATTTATTGGTATCAACTGCAACCACTGCATTTTATCAGTTTTATATTCTGATTTATTTTTTCCACAAATTATGTGCTGTAAATTTGATATTTCTCTTTTAGCTGGGATCATGCGCGAGGTTGACACGAACAATACATATCAAGACTCAGCTACCTCCTCCCCGGTGAACAATTGCAGGATATATATATATATATATATATATATATATATATATATATATATATATATATATATATATATATATATATATATATATATATATATATCACAAACCAATTTATATCATATTAACATGTCAAATGTTTAATCATAAAGTGTTTATTATTCAGTTATGTAATGAAACACCTTACTTCAGGTAAGTTAGAATGTACGCCTATACCTTGTCTGCGGGGGTACAACACACCCTTAGCTGCCATAACATAATACTACTGGAGTTGCTCGTCGGGATTGGTGCATTTATTTAGAATGCGAAAAATGTGGCCGAATTTCACATTCGTTTTCATAAAAAAAAAAAAAAAAAAAAATTACTTGCAACTGGAATTGAATTGGAATGGTAAGTAGATGCTGAAGTTTAAGAATCTTTTAAGGGCAGAAAAAGCTAAACTGTATATACACGCTTAAAAGTCGAGCCCAACTGCAAACGGCACAAACCAAGCTCTGTCATCGCATCATGCAACAGCAGATCTGAGTCTATACAGTTTTTTTTTTTAAAGTTCAACCAGTAGAACAATTAAACAACATTGAACATACTCTGCCGGTGCATTATGTGACTGCAGATCAGGATCCATGTTGTATGCAGTTGGACACTATTTATAAATTAGCATATACGGTATTTAAATTGTCTTCATAATGATACATATGATGAAAAACCCATTTATTAAAAATAAATATAAAATTATTTTTAAAAATTGTTTTAAGAAGTGATATTATTATTATTATTATTATTATTATTATTATTATTATTATTATTATTATTATTATTATAAAATTATATTAATTCCTTTTAGCGTTAATTGCATTCATTTTTTAAAAAATCTAATTTTAGACCTTATTTATTGGAGCTCCTAACTGTTTCAGGTTGATATTCCCAGAAGATATCAAATGTCGTCAAAAGATTTGTTTTTTTTTTTGTTTTCGCAAAGAATGATGTAATAACTATGTGTGTCATCATAATCCACAAAGTAGTTGTGCTACAGATGGGCAGACAATAGGTCGTCCCATATACTCTTCTTGTCTATGACCAATACAACTAATTTTAACAAATACGCGCAGCTTACTGTTGTGTACTAATTTTAATAATATTTCTATAGATATTTGGTATGTTAGCATGTAGTTGACTTCCTCTCAAAGTTCTGTATGAATACGAATTAAGGGTTAATTATATTCCGGTTTAAATCGGATTGACTTTGCTCGTTATTCTGTGCGTGTATGTATTACCAACTGTACATCCTTGTCCTGGCTGCATTTTAATATAGTTATTTTTTAAAAAAAACACGTAAGGATGCACTAAAGGATGAATGTATGTCGCACGCATTCACTGGGTTGTTGAGACCTATTGTACATTATCGGGGCATTATTGGTTTTAAAAAAATCGTGTCGGAGTGTTTATTCCTTTTTAGTTAACTGGGTCACTCTGAAGTAACTGTCAATAAACATTATTTTCCAACAGTAACTCGTGATACAGACGCTGCGTTATGTTGAGAGGTCCTGCTGACTAAGAAATAGAGTCGTTGTACCTCTAAATAACATCAGCCATACAGTCGATAAATAATAGCCAAAATGGATTGGCCAAAATATCGAGAAGAGTGAGTGCATGAGTGACTTACTACCAAGGTAGACAACCTGGTAGGCAAGATTGGTCTACACGACAAGAAAATTCAAGCGCGTCTCACAGAAAAACAGTCTCATAGCATTCGTATGAAAATAAGTTAAAAGATTGTCGTTATAGTGTTTATCAGTATAAATTGGTCGCAACAAAAGAGCAAGATATATCCATATATTACGTTCACTTTCGTTGGGTGGCCGTTCGTGAGTTTTCTTCATTTTGACATGATGAATGCAGACTCACTCGATGCAACGTGTTCTCCCCCTTTTCAAAAAGTGAAATTTGCTATTTTAAAAAAAATGCCAACGCATTAAACCACCCTCTGTGTTACTAAGGATTTGGGCCGAGTTGTCTAATGCGCTTATCGTTACCAATCACTGCCATCTTACTTCTGTCTGCGTGGGTTCGAGTTTCGGGATCGGCCAGTATGGGTATGTGAGAACGTCCGCCTCAGATTAGGGAGATCGCGGGTTCAAATCCCGGCTGAGTCATACCAAAGACATAAAAATGGTACTAACTGCTACCTCGCTTGGTGCTCAGCATTAAGAGGTTAGTGCTAGGACTAGTAGACCTGGTGTCAGGATAATGTGACTGGGTAGGATATCATGCTACATGTCTGCGGCATGATGCCCTAGTGCTAGACATCACTATAAACTGTCACACTGCAGACATTGTAGTTATATGACTGAAAAGTTGTTAAATCTCTCTCTCTCTCTCTCTCTCTCTCTCTCTCTCTCTCTCTCTCTCTCTCTCTCTCTCTCTCTCTCTCTCTCACACACACACACACACACACACACACAGACAGCTTGCCGGTAGCTTTTCGTGGGTCGGTGGTTCTTTTTTGGGGTTTTCCCGGATTCTTTCTCAACTATTAATACTAGCCCACATGTATAGCCTATATTGTGCAGAAAATGGCGTTAAACCCTATCACATCATAAAGAAGGAGGAAGCGTGTCTTAGAGATTGTGATGCAGTTGGAACACAAAATCGGTTTTAATTTTTGACTTGGAAAGATAATTCAATCAGAGTTTTGTGGAAAATACAAGCAGTATGTAGGTTCATAACTCTTTCGATTAAGCATGCAGTCCCAGAAGTGTTAATTGCGTCGGGTAGAGCAGATAAAAACAAGCACTATACTTGGTGCAAGCAATGTGTACGTACGACACCGATAACCCCAACAATATGTTGTAACTGAAGTATGTTTGATTCATTATGCATGGGTATATGTTTCAGTAAAACATGGAAAATAAATTACTCGGTCAAACTTTAACTGAAAATAACAATAAAACATAACCTAGATATTATTGCCAAGCCATTAATCTAATCTGATTTTAATCCAGTCAGTAACAGCTTTAATCACTATAATCCCAGATTCTGACAGTAGAAAGAGTAAATGTATATAGAATTTTGTGATTGTCGTCTTCTTTGAACATTTCTTTTATAAGACTATATTTTTAATGGACAAAATTAGAATTGGCTGCGAATTCTAACATACTTTGTTACCTAACATCCTAATGTTCATACCATCGTCTTCTTATGAGCCAAACGTTCGTTGAAACAAAATCAATCAAAACAAAATAAAACAATCTATATAAGGTACATTTCAGCATATTTTATTTGCAAATCTGAAACCCGCCAGAGAATATTTTTTATTAATATAATTCATTTACTACTCTGTCGATCATGAGTTTTGAGGTACAGTGTGTGTGATTTGAATTTCTAATGTAGCTTTAACAATGTTTCAGTCATATCGCTACGATGTCTGCAATGTGGCAGTTTATAGTGATGTCCAGCACTGAGAAATCATGTCGAAGATGTGTAGCATGACTTCCTTAACAGTCATTATCTGACACTAGGCCGACCAGTCATAACACGAACCTCTTAATGTTGAGAGCCTAGCGAGGCAGCTGTTAGTACCTATTTTCATAAATCTTTGATTTGGCTAAGCCGAGGTTCGAACCCGCGACCTCCCGCATCCAAAGCGGTTGAGATAGAATATGGATATCTAACACAGCTATTAACGTTGCAAATCGCTTAAAACAGCGTTACACTATGAAACTAAAGTGGCATCTCCAGATCATTCCTGCAGATCTTTCTTTTTCAGTACCTCTGTTAGGATTTCGCAGACTCAAATTATCCGAGATCCAAATATTTCCAAATGTACACATTTTGTGAGGAGAATCGTGGTCTGTACTGGACTTGACTAACATTTTGTTGTTCATTTCAGCAGTTCCCAGTGGACCAGCTACGTGTATTACCACTGATGGCAATTTTTGACTAAGTTGACTATGCCACTTGTATTATGACCTAAATCAACACATTGCACATTGCTGAAACCATCATAAACATCTTTGTTTCAACTGGCGCTTGCTCACGGCTGACACAAAAATCCTCTATAATCCGTCGTGGCAATTTTATTACTTTATAATATCAAATGAGTGTGAATTAATATGTGGCTAAAAAAAAAACTAAGTTTTTCTCGATTGTAACAAAATATAATTAAAAGTCAAACTGTAGTTTCATATTTGCTTACAACTAATATTTAAAAATTAATAAAAACTAATATTGACAGGTCTATTTTTGTTGCGGAAAGTATACCCAAATGACACCAAATAACATGCATAAAATCAACAAGAGTTTTACGTGCAATACTTGATGCATTTGTTTGGAAATGATTAACATCACCTAAGTCAAAGTTGGATAAGTGAAGGTCAATTCATTCCAAATCGCTAAGACGTATGTACAAACTTTTGCATCAAACTTAATACAACAGTGGCGAAAAAAGTCTCAAACATTCCAACGACAATACTAACGATGTAAGACGTTGCGTGGTACTTGCAATTTCCCACGACCACTCAAGCCTCCCATAGACATACTGTCAATCAGATTGACTGGCTGACGGAATATTTTTTACCCACAACTGTAAGATCAAAGCAAAAATTACCCCTGACCAGTCGGCATGTTTCCTTGTCAAATTTGTCCCTAGCAGGTGCAGGCTGTTGACTTGGTTATTCTAAGCACTGATCTCAAAATGAGCTTTGTAAAAGATATAAAGACAAATATTTAACGCAAAGGGAATGCTTACTGGGTACAGAACGTGATGCATATATGTCAACTGTATCCTGGTAGATGATTACATTACATAAACACATCTTAACAAATTTTGACATGTCATTATCGTGCAAAATTTAAGTCTTTAATTTTTGCTGAATTTTTTACTGAATTGGATACGTTTATTTTCAAGCTGCATATTTCAGACTACGTGAATTTGACTAAAAAAGTACCATATACATTTTTAAAAATCGTAAATTTAAAAGGTAAGACTTCGCCGTCCAATAACATTTAAAAGAGTTGATATAAGATAATTCCTGCACATTTTATACTCGTCTTCCTTGCAAAACAAAATGTCAGTATTAACAGGCTACCTGACTTGATCTGCATGTTGTTATGCATCTTTAATTTGTATTGTTTGTTTGGTTTTTCTTTTTGACTGTATGTATCTGAATTTTGTATTTGACCTTTTCTAAAAATCAAGTTTATGGTGTTCCTCACCTGCAACATTTATTTTGTAAACAACATGTTACATACCTAATTATTTATATGTGACTGTGGATTAAATGTTCAGATTATTATTAAAGAAAAAAACATGTTTGCTTGAATTTGAGTTAAGATAGTCTTGATTCAAACTTTATCAACTTCTGGAAAATTAATTTTGGAATTATAGTGAATTCAGGCGAGGACAATTTGGATAAAATTATTGTGATACATCAAAAGAATATTAGCACATCAACACACTCAAGGCCATTTACACTTTAGCACTTTTGACTACAGACACATTAACACATTCAATTACGGAATTAATTTGGAATACCACCAAAAATTCAATTGAACTTTAAACATTTGGACTTGAGATATAACATTAAGAACTATTTTGGAATTTAATTCACAATACTGTACGTTCTTATTAAAGTTTCGCTTATTCCATGGAAATAAATTATTTGTTAAATTTTACAAAACTTGTTGGCTTTTGCAATTTTCTGTTACTTAGTTTAAGACAGTAGAGTCGTAACAATGTAATATATCAACTAGTTAGAGGTAAATCATTGTTCCATGTTTATGGATTTGACATTATCTTTTCCTTAAGAAGCGCAAGGAAAATTCAATATAACCAAAGTGTAAAAGAGGACAAGAAAATACGAAAAATTACCAAATCTGTCCGAATCAGCAATCTAAAGGAAAAATCCGTCGGTATGGTCGTCCATATATTCCGCAAAACGATAATGGGAATATTTTATTTATGTTGTCGACAACATCTACCAAGATAAACTATCGATACATTGGGGCATATTAATAATGTATGATATATGTGTTACTACAATTTCATCTTGAGTGATCGACCATTTGATTTTCGTAAAGAGGGAGCAGGGAATGGGAGGTGTTATTTTCTTTCGAACAAGTATCCCCCCCTCTTTTTTTGTCCCCACAAATCAGACAATTTTTCTGAAGCCGAACCCACCTCCCGGCCATTAAGTGGTCGGCTCTCAAGTGTAATGGATCACAGCAAGGATTACATTTGTCAGGGATTACAATCAACAAAGAAGAAAAAAAACAACAAAAAAATCCCCCCAAACCCTGACAACTGTGCAAAGTTCGATGCTAACATCATAGAGATGGCACAATTGCTACTCCTGTAGTAGGCAAATATTAACCAGGTGGCCAGTTTATCGCTATAATTTAAACCAATAAAGCGCAATATCTAAACTTTTCAAACAACATTTTTATTTTGAAATACACTATTGTAAAGTTTTATCAACTCAACGCTTTCTCGTGTTTGCTGCTAGCATTGTTTGTTTCTGTTTTGCAATCACCAACAACACAAACTCAATAAACATGCGCTTAGGTTAGATAAAAACTAGGTTTTGCACTTCGTTTTTTAAAAATGCTTTTGACGATTTGGTTATTTTCAATATTTCAAGACAAGTCATTAATGCCCTTTATCGGCAGTTCCAAACCAGAGACGGCCGACCACATTGGCGAAGTAGACGGTTGTCTTGGACAATGGGTTTTAAGGGACTCAAACTTCGTGAAATTTTCCAGGAAAGGGGGGGGGTAAGAGGCGGGGTACGGATACCAAAGTCACAGTTCATCTAGGGCGCCAAAAACGCCTTTTTCGACCTATCCCGAATCCAGTTTGAGTCCATGAATCTGGTACACTGTAGTTAATAACATCTCTCTCTCTCTCTCTCTCTCTCTCTCTCTCTCTCTCTCTCTCTCTCTCTCTCTCTCTCTCTCTCTCTCTCTCTGTTGAAATGACTTAACAATATAAAAACTGAATTTTAAGAAATAATAACAATAATAACAATATCGACATATATAAGAAGCGTATTTTGCTTTAATTTAGTTATTTAAAAGCAAAGGATTTATTAAAGTTAATTGGACCAAAATAATTTTAAGATCGTCGCGGACGGTAAGGTTAGCGTACGATAGTCGTAGCATGTATTCATCAAACCAAGGAAACAGGACCTAAGTGTCCTCCCAAGGTCAAACAATGACTTGGGTGGGTATCGAACCCGCAATAATGGTATTACGGGAAATTTTCTCCCAGTCACCGCTGTGAGTAGAAAATAGCTATACCATAACGAAAATCAGCGGCCCTAGCCACGAATTTACACGTCATCAATAATTACATGCCATCCTTCTCGACTTTTGGAACCATTATAAAGTTATATAGGCATGCATTATCAGATAAAGTAACTTTACAAAATACGCAAAATTCAGCGTTTCATGTGCGCTACATTTGACTGCCTTTCGCAGTGCTCTAACTTTCTTAAGTTATTCACCCCACCACCGAAATCAGGGGCAGATCAGGGTGGTTGGTGGGTGGGCCAAGAAGAAAATTATGCAGACTAAAATAAAGTCACCTCGCTGCGCCTGCTGGGAACAAACTCACCTGGAAACGTGGGAGCTAGTTAAGAAGTGGTTTTTAAATTTTGAACTAATGGAAGGAAAACTATTGCGTCACCAAATCAACATGGTCGATCAATAAGGTATACCAATACGAGGTTCCACCAAACTTTTTCATTTTGGAAGGAGTACCAGAATTAATTTTGTGTTGGATCAGAGGCGGAACAAATTAGCCAGCTGTTTCAGGGCCCTCCACTACACCAACAAGTACATGTGGAATTGAATATGACGTAACATTCTACCTCAGTATCATGGGGAAATGAATATGACGCAACATTCAACCTCAGTATCATGGGGAAATACATATGACGCAACATTCTACCTCAGTATAATGGGGAATTGAATAAAGTCACCTCGCTGCGCCTGCTGGGAACAAACTCACTTGGAAACGTGGGAGCTAGTTAAGAAGTGGTTTTTAAATTTTGAACTGATGGAAGGAAAATTATTGCGTCACCAAATCAACATGGTTGATCAATAAGGTATACCAATACGAGGTTCCACCAAACTTTTTCATGTTGGAGGGGGTCCCAGAATTAATTTTGTGTTGGATCAGAGGCGGAACAAATTAGCCAGCTGCTTCAAGGCCCTCCACTACACCAACAAGTACATGTGGAATTGAATATGACGCAACATTCTACCTCAGTATCATGGGGAAATGAATATGACGCAACATTCAACCTCAGTATCATGGGGAAATGAATACGACGCAACATTCTACCTCAGTATCATGGAGAAATAAATATGACGCAACATTCTACCTCAGTATCATGGGGAACTGAATATGACGCAACATTCTACCTCAGTATCATGGGGAACAAAATATGACGCAACATTCTACCTCAGTATCATGGGGAACTGAATATGACGCAACATTCTACCTCAGTATCATGGGGAATTGAATATGACGCAACATTCTACCTCAGTATCATGGGCAACTGAATATGACGCAACATTCTACCTCAGTATCATGGGGAATTCAATATGACGCAACATTCTACCTCTGTATCATGGGAAACTGAATATGATACAACATTCTACCTCAGTATCATGTGGAATTGAATATGACGTAACATTCTACCTCAGTATCATGGGGAACTGAATATGAAGCAACATCCTATATTAATAATAACGTTCAAGAAATGTTACATTATTATTTCCAATTTGTTTGCAGTAGGCTTCCATGACACAAAAGTTCTGTTCAACCTTGATCTGAAACCTTGTTACTCATGTGAATCCCTCTAGATATGTTACTCAAACAAATCTTATAAACTCATGGTTCCCCCCCCCCAAGTCGAAGCCTACTGCATTTTTTCCCCAAAAACATTTCGGAATTATTTATGGCTAGATTCACTGTGCAATTTTTTAATATATTGTTTACGAATTGGACATTAAATTTTGGGAATATTTTTTTAACGTGACAAGTAGTTTTTTTCAAGCACTACATAGTTTGGAATGTAACAATAGAATATCTACTTTGCAGGGTGGGCACGTCCATATTGGCGACCTAAGCGTTTGGCGACCTAGGCAGTTGTCTAGGGTACCAAGTTAAATTTGGGCGCCCAACCTGAGGAGAAATTATCTGGGGTGGGTGCGCGCCCGCTGCATGGTTTGCCATGTTTATTGACTAAGCTGAATGACAATAAATTTAAAAGGCTGAAAAATCTGTAGATGCCAAGTTCATTAATGTATCGGAAAGACCTAGTGACCATAAAATAACGGAGGTGTGTGTGTGTGTGTGTGTGTGTGTGTGTGTGTGTGTGTGTGTGTAAAATTAAATATCAACATTTGTTCAATTCTGTAAATTTATTATCTTCTTATATAGACGTTAAAAAATTGGGCACAACTTTTTATCTCTCTCTCTCATATATATATATATATATATATATATATATATATATATATATATATATATATATATATATATATATATATATATATATATATATACACATTTGTATTATTATTCTAAATACATTAAAAAATTTAAAAAGAACTTTTAAGAAAATGCTAAAATTCATACAATTTGGCAGGGCTGTACATGCATGAGACAACGACTTAAATAAATATAGCCATAACCTTTTCCTTTAACACCACCAGTTATAAAGTCAATCAAAATTCAAAACAATGCAAAATCAGGATAATAAGCTTACATGCTTATTTGGTTTAAACTAGCAACGGTCATATTGTGATTTATATTTTTATGTACACATATATTTAGTGAAATTTATTCCAATATAATTAAATTTAAAAAGTTTCCAAGATTTTAAACCAAGTCATAGTGAAGATCATACTATATAAATATGATTTATTAAACTAATTTGACGGTACAATGTAAGTGGGGTATAAAGATGAATTTTTCCACTAATTAGAAAAGAAGAGGCCCAAACAGGCCTGAAATTGCTCACATGCCTGACATCTGCCTAACAGTAAAATGCATATTTATCAGTTGGCCAGGAAATCGTGGTCAGCAGGAAACCTTCTGTGGCAATATTTTCCAAATAAGACCAACTGTTTGAAGCTTTTCTATTTTTAAGTATCTTTACCCATATCTGAAAGTGCATCATCATCATCATCATCATCATCATCATCATCATCATCATCATCATCATCATCACACGTGTCAAATATTGAAAAACTACGCCTATATGCCTTTCGTCAAAGTTGGCCTTGTTCTGTTCAGCTTTTTTTTTGGAGATAAAACTGTTTAAATGTTTCATTTTCTAGTTTTAATAAAGGTGAACATATCTGATGGCAAACTGGCATACTTTGTAAAAATTAGAAAGGATTTCAAACCGTGATGCTATCCGTTAAATTTGGTAAAATTTTGTTCAGCAATTTCTGACAAGTGTGTACATGTGTGTGATTTGGATTTTTAACCCATCTTTAAAAAAATTTTCAGTCACATCACTATGATGTTTGCAGTGTGGCAGTTTAAAGTGATGTCTAGCACTGTGGTCATATTTGATGGCAGATGAACACCATCTGTAAAAAAATTAAGCATTTTATGCCAAATGTTTACTGTAGTTTCTGAGAATAAGTTCAAAACAGGAACAGCTGATGGTCACATTGAATGATAGACAACGAACAGCGGACGCACGATCATACCACAAACTCACATGGCTTTATGGCCAGACAAGCTAAAAATCAGTACTATTTAAAACTAGAAAGCTTAAACATACAAACCCTATTATTTTTCATAAACAAGTGACCCAAGTGGCATAAGATCAATCACCTGGCTGACATTCACTTTACTGCTAAATGCATGGTTAGTTACCTAGAAATCTGGTTAAGCATAAAGCTTTCTACTGAAATTTTTCCAATGCTGTAGATTGCAAAGGTCTTGAAAACAACTGTTTCACGGCTGATCTATTATCTATACCTTTATTCATATCTAATAGTACATCATCATTATCCAATTTCAGAAAGGACCCCATTGCAAGCCACTATTGTTACAAAACTGGTAATATTCTGTTTCGTTTTTTTTTTTTTTTAGGTAAAGTTGTGTAAATATATTTACTTTAGTACTCGCAGCCATGTTTGACGGTAGAATGGCATCATTTATAAAAAATATCTAAGGGAATCTTGCTATTAAACTTCTTGTAAAATTTAATTGTATTCTGTCAAGTGGTTATTTACAAGAAGTTAAGGTTTGGCTCTTTTTATTAATAGCAGCCATATTTAAAACAGATTGGCATCATCTGCAGAAAATAAACACCATACAAGCCAGAATATTCTGTAAAATTCTTCTGAGTGTATTTTTAAAGAAGTCATGTAAGGGATTTTCCATTTTTAGCAATGGTGGCCTTATTTGAACGATAAAAATTGTACAAATTTGAAAGCCTTAATACTGTAATGGTTTTTGTAAAAACTTGTTGAATTCAGCTGAGCAGTTTCTGACAAATCATTTTAAGATTTTCTACTATCAGCAATTGTTGTTCAACATTTGTTCAATTCTGTCAATTTATCATCTTATATAAATGTTAAAAATTGAGCACAACTTTATTTATCTCTCTCTCTCTCTCTCTCTATCTATCTATCTATATATATATATATATATATATATATATATATATATATATATATATATATATATATATATATATATATATATATATATGAGAGAGAGAGATATATATGTGATATTTTATGTAATTTTGGCAGACTGGAAGCATTCGTAAAAAAAATTGAACGGTCTCCGTGCCACGATGCTCTGTGACAAGTCTATCTTAATTTGGTCTGCAGTTTTTGAGATAAAGCTGAAAATAAGCAACTGATGACAGGTTTTTCTATTGTTGGTAACAGTGGCCATATTTGATGGTGGATTAGTATCGCATACAAAATCTGAAAGGTCTTCACGCTACGATATTTCTTGCCAGATCTTAATAACTTCTAATCATCTAATCAGTAGTTGTGTAGAAGTTAGCCATTGAAAGGTTTGTATAGTGTAGAAACTATCCATATTTAATAGGAGGCTGGCATGTTATGTGCCTAGGCCGATATCAGTCCCTCACCTATAATAATGATCCGCGGCGAGGGTCTGATATTGCCTATTCATTAAAACCTGCACAAATCTGCTGCCACTCGTGTCTGCACACATCGGTGTATATTTTAAGCACTTATTGTTATTTCTCGCGGCTGCCAAGCACTGTTGGCTGAATGGTTCTTTTGGCGATATGTGCATGCTATTTCCGAATCAAATCGTATGCTTGCGACTTGTAAATCCGAGTGGAATAGCACTACCGTCTATTATGTGGCCATTTTGAATTTCGCGCTAGGTATGGCTGTAAGCAAATACCGCTAAGTGTTTGATCTGTAGGCAGGTGTGTTCCGGAAAGATTTTCATGCAGCAAAATTGGACATTTTAATGAACAGATGACATCAGACTCAATATAGCGTCCATCAGTATCATCAAAGATTAGAGGGGGGGGGGCTGAATTATCAAAAAATTATGTGTTAAGTTAGACTGAACTTGGTCTGGCAATAATCAAAACTTAGACGGAGGAAATGGTGCTGAATCCATCAAGATTTCCTTTAATAACGAATCAGAAACGCATTCTCTGCCGTTAAGACGTACTGTAGGAAGATTTGCAAGAAATTATGAAGAGGAAAGTATTATCAAAAATTGGTTTCTTCGTCAAATAAGTGACCTGTAAAGAGAATAGCTAAGACGTAGTGGGAGTTACACCCCCTTCAAGTCATGTGAAATATGTATGAGATAGAGATGTATCTCCATCTGTTCAGCTCTGAGGTAAATGGTACTAAAGTTGTCTCCCGTAGCTTGCAAAATGTCAGGGAACCGTTGCACTCCGATGCTATACTACTGGCTCTTGTCGTAGCCTAACGAGTCGAAATGCACCAGGATGACATAGAATGTGTTCTGAAATATCAGCCTTTCCTTCTTTCAATGGTAGCTATATAAAAGATCTCCCACTTTATACTGACTAAGTTTATTTCAGGTACCACTTCAAAGCCCTTTTAACTTTGGCTTAGACGTAGACGACAATGGAATCATTAATCAAATATACGTAATGATATATAAACATAAAAATAACACAAATTCAACTTGAAAGTAAATACAACTCAGTGCACGAATCTCACGGATAAACCAAGATGGAGTTCAACAAGAAGTTGTCAGAACTGGAGAAATATTTCCAAACAGAAAGAATTGATACAGCAGAAGGCTCTTACCTTAAATGTACATATGGTAAAGGAACCCAAGAACTTGATACAACAAGGATACCATTAAATAAGAGACCTACAATAAGTGGAGTAATGGCAGTTTTCCGCATAAGAAATAAATATTTTGTGGATTTAACTGCCAGTATCCGCACAACCAAGAAAGGATTTATAATAAGACCGAAATGAATTGAACCAGTTATGCCATATGGTGAAATGGAAATAGTAGGAGGGACAATCATTATACAGAAACCAGACCCATTTCTGAGGAAAATCAAAAAAAAAAGGACAGGAGAACTACACATAGTTGACATACCCATGGTAATTCCATTAGAAGCAACAGTGGAAAAATTCCCCAAAAAGTTTAAAACTAAAGTATACAATGCGAGATTAAACAATATTCTAGGATTCCAAATAAAAAATGGGAACAGAATATTAGAGATTGAAAGAGAAAAACTATATACCATCAAGAAAGTTTTCTATTTACACGGTTTCCTAGCCAAAACGTGGCACAAAGGCTGCATCTTCCATAGGAAATGCCATAAATGTGGAAAAGTGGGGAATACGCCCAAGAGATGTAGAGTGGAACAAGAAATGGCACAACAACTCCAACAGACACGTCACATTAGTAAAATAACAATATTTCCAAAACAAGTAAACGAGCAAACAGTGACAAACTAAAAACTGATCAGCAACAATAACAAAAACTGACAGAAGATAAAAAACAGAAACGAAGAAGTCAACAGAAATCAAAAGTGCAACATCAACAACAACCAAGTAAACAAGCACAAGAAATTAACCAACAGCAAAAACCCTACAAAGAAAAAGTACAAAGTATCACGAGACGAAGATCTAAAAGATACACGTTATGGACTAACAAAGATAGAGGATGAGAAAAATGCAAAGATATCTAATGGACATGGACGTGTTCCTACACAATCAATTATATATATATATATATATATATATATATATATATATATATATATATATATATATATATATATATATATATATATATATATATATATACCAGACAGAACAGACTGTGCTATCTCTGGATTCTGTAGTAGAATCTTGATAATAGTGGGCAGAAATAATAGTTTAATACAAACAATACTATCATACAGGTTAGAGAAATTAAATTCGTACTCTACCGAGTATCTTTCAGAGGAATCTGGAACGACTGTGTGTATATATGAGAATTAATTACTAGGTCGGTTCGAAACTCGGTAGAGTACGAATTTAATTTCTCTAACCTGTATGATAGTATTGTTTGTATTAAACTATTATTTCTGCCCACTATTATCAAGATTCTACTACAGAATCCAGGGATAGCACAGTCTGTTCTGTCTGGTATATATTTATAATTCTTTGTAAAACAAAAATCCTATATACCTTGATTTCTTTCAGAGGAATCTGGAACGACTGTGTGTATATATGAGAATTAATTACTAGGTCGTCATGCGAGTGTGTCTGCTACGCACGAGCTTATATAACAACGATTCAGTGCCGTCATTTTCTGGTGATGCGTGCTTAGTCGTGACGGTATATGGGTTGGTGCGTGCAGGCAAGGCGATGGGTGCCATTTACTCGCGGACCTGGGTTCGAAACTCGGTAGAGTACGAATTTAATTTCTCTAACCTGTATGATAGTATTGTTTGTATTAATATATATATATATATATATATATATATATATATATATATATATATATATATATATATATATATATATATAATTAAGAAATATACATTTAATAAAAAATAGCAAACGCTTTTCTAAAGCAAACATTATTAAGCCTTCGGGTAAAAATAAAGTTAGGAAGGTGGGGCCACTTGAATGGCTTGAAAAGATCAGACAAGAGCAACCCCCTTAAAAAATGTTTAGGAACCGTTGCACTCTGATGCTATGCTACGGGCTCTTGTCGTAGCCTCACAAGTCGAAATGCTCAAGAAATTTAAACACTGTATCCAGGATGATATAGAATCTGTGCTGAAATATCAGCCTTTCCTTCTTTCAATGGTAGATATATAAAAGAGCTCCCACTTTATACTAAGTTTATTTCAGGTACCACTTCAAAGCCCTTACAGGGTGCAGTAGCCACACTGGAGGCGAAGGATCCAACGAAGATCTTTCATAAGAAAGGGCTGATTGGTTCTTATCAACGAAAAAGAGCCGACATAATTGAAATCAAACCATCACGACAAATCTGCAGATTAGCTCAACCAGAGTAGTGTGCATCTCATAAATCATCAGCTAAAGCTAAACAACAAAAAAGAAAACTTTAATAAGTGGTTCTAGATTGAGGTTCAAACAACCAATAAGATTTTAATAAATGGCTCTAGAAAGAGGTTCAAACAACCAATAATAAGACTTTAATAAGTTGATCTAGATAGAGATTCAAACAACCAATAAGAAGACTTTATTAAGTGGCTCTAGATGGAGGTTCAAATAACTAATAATAAGACTTTAATAAGTGGTTCTAGATAGAGGTTCAAGCAACTAATAAGACTTTAATAAGTGGTTCTAGATAGAGGTTCAAACAACTAATAAGATTTTAATAAGTGGCTCTAGATATAGGTTCAAACAACTAATAAGAAGACTTTAATAACTGGATCTAGATAGAGGTTCAAACAACTAATAAGACTTTATTAAGTGGCTCTAAATAGAGGGCCAAACAATTAATAAGAAGACTTTAATAAGTGGCTTTAGATAGAGGTTCAAACAACTAATAAGAAGACTAATAACTAGTTCTAGATAGAGTTTCAAACAACAAAGAAGACTTTAATAAGTGGTTCTAGATAGAGGCTTAAACTACCAATATGAGACTTTAATAAGTGGTTTTAGATAGAGGTTTACAACTAATAAAACTTTAATAAATGGCACAAGATAGAGGTTCAAACAACTAATAAGAAGACTTTAATAACTGGCTCTAGATAGAGGTTCAAACAACAAATAAGATAGACATTCAAACGATTAATTAGAAGACCCTAATAAGTGGCTCGAGATAGAGGTTCAAACAACTAAGAAGACTTGAATAAGTGGCTCTAGATAGAGGTTCAAACAACTAATAAGAAGATTTTAAAAGTGACAGAGCTCATGCTCATGAAAAATTCCGTTTTAGTCATAGGGCAAAAAAAAATCCAAAACAACAGAAGGTCAGAGAAGTCTTTCTTTTGACCTATATTCTGCCTTCTGTAGTGACCAAAAATGTCTAAGATTGTGGAATGTTAGCCTTTTATAGTAATGGATGCCAACTTCTATTTTTGAAAACAAATTGGAGAAAGCAAGTTGTTCGTTATATCAAGGCTTTAATGTGGAGTGATGTTCACTGGGAGAACACTCTCCACTTCCTCTGACATACACTTTCTGAGTGGTGGACCTTCTCGCCCAAGCAGTTCTATTCACCACTTTTAAGAAATGTTTGCCCCTGAGAGCTCATTTGATTTCCAGTTGTGCAGGTTCAACTTTACTGGGTTTGGATGTAATGCCTGCAATTTGGGTTGCCTGAGCTGGTGAAGAAAGACTATGGAATTTGCATTTTCATGTTTAAAAGATCCTTATCCATGATTTTCCAACTTGAGGGTAAATTTGGATATGATAGCAGTCTGTTTCCCTCATGATAGGCAAGATAGTGGGGTCAGAAGAGTTGCAGGAAAAAAATATAAATCAAGACCATTCCAGTCCATGTTAGTGTACTGACCACCCAGGCTTTTGAATATAAGACCCATGCTTTTGAATATAAGACTAAGGACCATTCCAGTCCATGGAAGTGTACTGACCACCCAGGCTTTTGAATATAAGACCAAGGACCATTCCAGTCCATGGAAGTGTACTGACCACCCAGGATTTTGAATATAAGACCAAGGAGTCAAAGGTTGGTAGCATCACATTCCACTCTGTCACAAACAGATCAATCATGCTTGAACCCAGTGGGCACAGATTCAATTGAATATTGAGTGGTGGATCTACCATTCAGTTTAGATTAATGGGTTCCATTGGGTCAGTTAGTCTACCAATAAACTGAGTTTGCCCACACTGATGGACTGAATCATCTATTTATCACTGATGACACCACCTGAAAAAATCCAAAACAGGAGGAAGAGGTCTGGGGATTTCAGCCAATCTTACAACTTTCTGACAAAATTTACCACAGTGGAGTTGTCAGATAGAATGAGGCCATTTCCATGTGGAGTCTACTCCTCTCACAATTGAAATGCATTCACTTGCAGCTTTGATTTCCAGGAGAATTATGTGCAACAGTCAATCTTGAGAAGGACTGCCCTTCCGATATGAGGACAGGAGGATGGCTTCCCAGCCAGTAGTGTTCTCACAAATAGGTGGCCCAGAAAATGAGATGTTCTGAATATCTCTACCATCTGTTATGTTAAGAATATTGTACATACTTTTTAGTAAGTTTAGATCAACAGCAAACTACATAGACCTAGATCTGGCATTGCGTAATGCGCCAGAAGTTCTGGTTCTGTGCTGTTTGTTAGGAGTAATCAGTAGAACAAACAACACAGACCCTGATCTGCTGGTACATTATCCTATGGCAGATCATGATCTTTATTACTTGCAGTTTGCCTTGAATTATAAGCGAGTTACTATTACTATGTTACTATTTCCTGCAGCAGAATACTGGCTCTGTAAAGGTATATCAGTATCAGGTATAACAGCATCTAATGGCTTTATTGTGCCAATGAATGTACAGTTCTAAAAATGTAAAACTGAAGAAATTGACAAAACATTAGGAAGATGAACCCATCCAAATAAATATAAACATAATATGTTACAATTCTGTAAATGAAATGTCATTGCATCCATATTTTTCTAACTCATGGTACATGATTTTATCTATAATTGTTGTATATTTTATTCATGATTGTAAATTGTAGTGATTATCTCTAGTTGGATTTGGTGTCATGCTTAGGGTCTATTTTTAATGTTTAGAACATAAAATTGCAAAGGATCTACAAATAGATGCTTAGGTACGAGTTAGAAGTTAATAATATAATTATTAATAAATAGGTTGATAAGATTTGACCTTTTTGCCATTAGACAGGTATTATCTTAGAAGAATTAAGTTAATTCCAATTGGATGTGTTAGGTATTTTGAAATATAGTAGTAGGATGTCACCTGGAGTCTATTGTTAGATATACCAGTAGTTATAATAAACTCTTGAAGATGTATATAAAGAGAGAACTGACAAATCAGTTGTTATTACCATATTTTCCCCACATATATCACCCAGACGCAGATAATCTGCCCCCTCATATAGGCCATGGGTTTTGGGTATAAAATTGTTGGCATAACCCGCACCTTTGTATAACCCTCAACCATAGATGATGAATGATACTACAACTACTACATTTTCACTCACCTGCCCAACATGCAAATTTGTATTTACGCTATCAAGTCAGTCGGTTCCGGTCCATATTCATCCCTCTGCATCATTTCAAGTTAGTCACTCTGCTTCCACTATATTCCGGCTAGCAGCCGACAGATTTGAATTTTGAAACAAGGTACTTGTGAGCCGGATATGCAATGGTGTGATCCTGAGGCTGAATGTCACAAATGTCGATTTCAAATGTAGCTCGCATGATGTCAATTAACTATTCAGGCTCAGTACACAGTGCTTGTGCGCGTAGGCTGTCTATAGGAGATGTGCCTCTACTACAGGCAACATAAACATTAACATTTCTAAATAATCTTGTATTCTTGTGAGGTGTAGATTCGAGTTTAAATAATTTCTTTCTGTTAAATTTAAAAAATGCCGAAACAAAATTCTTACACAGCCGACTTCAAGCTAACTACCATTTTGTATGCTGAAGTGCATGGCAATAGAGACACAGGCAGAAAATTTGATATTGATGAGTGTAATCCGAGGTTGGAGAAAAGAAAAAAATGAGTGTTGGAGAAGATAAATCCACGAAAATGTGCTCTTCGCGTACATAAAGCAAAATGGCCTCACCTTGAAGCTGACTTGAAGCAGTGGATCGTGGCCCAGCATGAAAACAACCAACCAATCTCGACAGTTGCCATCAAACTGAAGGCCAATTCAAGGTGGAAGAGAAGAACATTGATGATTTTAAAGGAGTGCATTGGGTATATAAATTTATGAAGAGGAACCAATTGTCAATCAGAACACGAACGACCGTCGGCCAATGTCTACCCGAGAATTGGGAGAAGAAGATGGATGATTTTCGTGAATTCGTCACCAGGGAAATTCAGATGCTTGATCTTCCCCATTCTGCCATTATTAATATGGATGAAGTACTGATGTGTTTCAACATTCCAGCAACAAGGTCAGTGGACAAATATTATTACATGTAAAAGATCTGTGATATAGCCCTCACCCATATATAACCCGTACCCCCCTTGCAGGGTTTGTAAAATCTGGTATAACCCACGGGATATATGCGGGAAAATGCGGTACTTATTTATTAGGACTGTTCAGTGGAAAGAAAAAGTTCTCATTTTCTGGGACTATAATATTTTCTGGGACTATAATATTTTCTGGATCTATTGTAATTTATTTAAAGGATTTTTCTGAACACCATTTTGATGTTACGATTTTTGGTGGACCAGTACATTTCTGGTTCTGAAATTTACACAGAACTTTTCATTCTTTTGGACTGTTAAGAGAACTTTCTCAGGATTATTTTAGATTCAGATCAATAAAGTTCCTCTCACATTTTCATTTATAACACAGATAATTAAACTGTTAAGTTTCACAACAATTGGATTTGCTTCTTTCTATTGGTTTGTGAACATAAAGTCATAACAATATCTATAATAAAAAAATAAACGTAACAAGAGTCAAATCCTTAAAAGATATAGTCAATTTTTTTTTTATATAAACCACATTTTCTCATACAAATTCATCATCAATTTCACTCAAAAATATTTATGTTGCACATGGACACTTGATATATCTACATTAGTGGACACATAGGGTTATGCACTCTGGATGGCATTTAGGACGTAGGCATGAGTCAGGTATGTGTGTTTAATACATGAATGTACAGCACCACCTCGTTTCTGTGGATTGCTTAGCATGAGGACCTTGTTTGCAGAGTTTACATTACAAATATTTTGCCAGAACATACTGGTTTGTAAATCTGAGGTCAAAATACAACATCTTCCATTCATATATAGGTGAATGCTGGGAGGCTTACCCTTAATGCCATTGTGACTTAATGCAGTAGAGGGATGGATGCTGAATGTAGTCTGGAGAACCTCTGTGACAACTTGCTGGATTCATGACTCACTGAGGCAAAGTACTTCCATTGCTATGGCATAGTGCCAGAGTCTTGCCCCACTGGGATATGTGAAAAGAGCAGCGTGAGCACAGCATCATTCCTTATGGAATGGAGGCTGGTGAGGAGAATGTGTGATTTGGACTTTTAATGTAGCATCAACTCTTTTTCAGTCATATCACTATGATGTCTGCAGTGTGGCAGTTTTATAGTGATATCTAGCACTAAAGTATCATGCTGCCGACATAACATCATGTCCCATCCAGGCACATTCTAACATCAGGCTGACCAGTCCTAACACTAACCTCCTAGTTGCTGAGAGTCAAATAAGGCAACTGCTAGTATCACTGATATGTCTTTGGTGTGACTTGGCCAGGGTTTGAACCCATGACCTCATGTATCTGAAGTGGATGCTCCAACTACTATGGCCACCAGAATGGTGCTGGTGTAGGAAAAAAAAAATCTGGGCAAAATTATTTCCTATTGCCAAATGTATTGTCATCACTGACCTTTGGAAACTGGTTTTGATATGTAACAGAGCCTGATTGACAGTTTCATTAATGACTGTAGAGGTCCTTCCCATTTCTCTAGTCACTGTTTTGAGATACTGACCTATGTGAGACTGGCAGCCTATTTGTGGACTTCCTCTACAGGACTAAGAGCAGGTCTGATGGAAGAGAAGAGGAACATCTTTTTCAGTGAGTTATAGGTTACCTGACACTAGTTATAGTATTCATGTGCTACTCTGTTCAGGACACCCACCATTCATGAAACTGACTAACAAAGTCATCAGCGGGAATATCAGACCTGCCAACCCAAACAAGACCTCGGTATGGCAGTTAATATTTTCAGACAAATTTTCAGTAAGGTGTGACAAAATTAATGTACAGCTAGTGTCAACTTGGGAAACCTGCATTTACAGTTCAGGAGTAATATCTGAGACAGCACAAATTATGTTTAACTAAAAAGTTTGTAGTTTATACTTAGACCATTATTATTACCTCCAGCAGAGTTTCAGAAACTGCAGTTCCAAACCCCATGAAGCTCAATGGCTTTTTGCTGTATCACTCAATTTGACATTATCTTTGTGGTTTCTTTTCAGTTTCTTATGGTGATGGCAATCATCTCTCCCATCATGAGACATACTCAAATCAACACATGCTGTCCAATAACTGTAAGTGTTGCCATTCCATTTCCCCCCTTCCAATAATCTGAATATTCTGCTTTAAACTACTGTGTTAATTACTGAAACATTTTAAAAAGCTAACTATTATTTTTGCCTTCAACTTGTTTTCATTTACTTGACACCTATTCTAAAAAATACTATCAGCATGAACTTTATTATGCAATGAATTTGAATGAAAAATATGGGCAGTTTACAGTGTCTCAGGTACTCCACTAATGTTAGACTGGTTACCAGGCCAATTCCTGAGTTTCATACGAAACCTGGTTCTGGCTTAAGTGTGGACAAAAGTCAGTGTCTAGATTTGACTACAATGATCATATTTTTGTAATTTTTGCTACTGTTCTGTAAGTCCATAATTTAAAGGTAATTTCAGTAAAATTTACAGTAAAATCACAAAGGCTGTCAAGTCTGGAGTATCAGAATGGAAGGGGAGGCTGTTTTTCAGCTTGTTGGAATATAACCATACAGAACATTGAATCTACTTCAACGTTTTCGACCACCTAAATGAAGGGGTCCTGATTCACCAATACTTATAAGGGCCTTCACAATCTATGGCCTGCTAGATCTCTGTTGATGACTGAAACCTAAATATGAACAATTGGCATATATGTCTTAAAGTAAGCCCTAACTGATAGAACTGTGATGAAAAAGGTATGCTTTTCATGCAGTGTGTAGTCACTTTTCAACATAAAATCAAGAGCAAATAATGTAGAAATTGTTGAGCCATTTTGGAAAAAAAGATTGAAAAATATTCTTTAAAAAAGTAGGAAAAACTGCTTTCTCTGAAAATATACTCAAGGATGATGAAATTTTGTACTATTGCCACTGATGGAAATTTTTTTTACAGACATCACTGGATACATTATGGATGGTGAGCTTGTGAGCACAAAATCCTCATATGCTAATAAATGTGTTGACAAAGATGGTTTAAGCAATGCATATGACTCAGAGATTCATGCCAAGATGGAAGGTAATATCTTCCTTAGATTTTGTTACTTTGCTAATTACTTGCTTTTATTACCAATGACATGTTTACAATTAACTGCTGAAAAGTTCCAAATTGTTCATTTCAGATCAATGTGACATCTGGCCACCAATAAAAACTGCTGTTAGCCATTATGGCTTCTCTAAGATTAAAAAAATTCATTTGACCTGACTAAAACCTGTCAACCATGTGACAACCTCACTTCATTTGTAAACATTGAACATTTTGTTTAATAGCTACAAATCACAAATGAAGGAAACGTTCCTACAAAATGTAATCAGATGTTCTCAATATTAAAGGGAAAGTAAAAGCAATTTCACCAAACAAAAATAGGTAGATCTATGATCACTGCCAAGAAGTTTGATGTCTGCAGGATTCAAATAAACATCATCAATTACACATTCTGACAGCAGTGCTGAAATAGAATGGATAGACATTAACAGGTACAGCCTCATTTTATTAACAAGTTGATTTTGCTCAAAGATTTATGATTATTCATAAATACTTTGGTGAAAGCTTAACTGTGTAGTGTTATTATAACAATGATATCTAATTTTTCAATCACATACACAAACAATATCAAGAAAGCTAAACTAGAGGATTCATCCTCACACTAAAAACTTCATCAGCAGACTGATTTAATTTCTAATGACATCAAGTGATGTTAACAGTAGAGATTAAGTCAGTCTTCTGATGATGCCCTTAGCATGAAGACGAAAGCTCCAGGTTAGCTTTATTGATATTATTCATGTATGTGATTGAAAAGTTAAGTCACTGTCAAATGTGAATTATTCATAAATATTTTAAATAATATGAATTCAAATTTCATTCTATAACATGCCTTTGATTTTTAATGGAAAACATTAAATATTTAAAAATTAGTTTCATTTTTCAAATTTCATATGTAATTATTACTCACAAATGTGTTTTCCCCATCTAAACAGGTCATGCCTGTACTAAGGCCACTTTCCTGCTGCAGAAGAGGATTTATATGAGTGGACCACTGTACAGAGAGCACAATGAGAAATACAGATGAAATCAGTAAAACATCAAGTTAAGCATAATGTAAACTTACTGTGAAGAGGACAATAATGACCAGGACAAATGTCTACAGTAATTATTTGAACAACCATTCATATATAATACCAGACAATTAAGTAACATAATGCATACATTGTGTTGAGTACAAGATATGTGAATGACTGTACTGCTAACCATAAAGTAGGTAACCAAAATGGAATCAACACATACATTGCAAAATGAAGTTAACCTTCAAGTGAAAACTCAGACCTGCCAACTAATTAAAAACTGAATCCAGGACAGGGCATTATGGGTTGGTCTTGAGATTTAGAATGACATAGTAAATATATAGTCTTATGAACTGGACAAAATGAATGGAAATTCCACAGTGTATTCCTTTCTGTAGTGTTCATTGTCTAGATTATGTTTCTTATTAAAAAATGTATTCTTTATAATAAACTAAGGAGAGAGCAAATCAAATATGTTTCAAATCAACTTCATAACGGCACCTGTGGATTTGACCGAACAATCCCCTGAATATGACCAAAAATGATTGAAAATTTCTCATCAAATAAGGTATGTGCAATTATATGTATTTTGGTATAATTTTTTTTGTTGCTGCAATGTGAATCTGGGATGTTCTCAGATAAGTTGAGACAGTTGGCAGGTCTGGAACTTAGATAGAATAACATGAGAAATGGATAGATATAATGACAAAGTATATTTCCTTGTGTGAGAAAACTCCTCAAACCTCTTTATGCATGAGAAACTCAAAAAAATGAAAACAGCTTTGTGAGGTCTGCAAAAACATAGCACAAGTGAAGGTAGTAAATAAAACATGTCTGGAATCTAGTACATTATCCAAAGGCTTGATTTGCAAGGTAGTGGTCACACTCCTAAGGTATTATGACTGGGTAACGTATTTGATGATGTAAAATATAATTTTTCAAACAACCAATTTCAATTAAACTCTTAAAAATTATATATACATGACTGAGTGGTCCAAAGACCATATCTATTAAACTGTTTTAAGACTCCATGGATCAATTCTGGTCAACAGAAAATTTAAGCATGAGACTGTAATCTGAATCAATATTTTGACCTTCAATAATTCTGTCAAATATTTTTATGGCAATATACATGTACTGTTTTATATTTTGCAAGATTTTACTAACATTCACTTTCTTATATTTTGGTCAAATGCTGAATAAGTCAATAGACTTTATTACTGAGTTTAAGATTTATTAACCTAAGGCTCAGTTATTCTGTCTGTACTAAAAGAGTTCTATAATATCTCACACATGATCAGTCTGACTGATAAATGGTTCTTTCACCTCACTGTGACAGAGCTATTCAGCTCGCTGCTGTCAGATGATCACTTCAATGTAATGTTGATGATTCTAATATCATCATGTGGTTTGTCTGTTTTAGGATTGGTCTTAACCACACTTATATTCTGTACCACCTCCATTCCTTTGGTCACACGCCCAAACACTGTGTGCTTATTATCTAACCAGGGCTGCAAGGAGAACATAAGAATATATAACACTTAAAACAAAATAAATTATCTTCCAAAATATCAGAAACAAAACTAAATTAATTTTATCTGTCAGTCAGCTTGACTGATGTCTTGAGCAGTGTCTAAAACTAAAAAAAATCAGAAGTTATCATGCAACCATTTATATTCAACTTCATGTTAAAAAAATCATGTTATAGAGGGATTTACCTGTATATATTTATAGAATTGAACAGTAAGTCAGCTCATTAATGGCTATACAGTGTTTATTACAGGTTTAGTTCTAAAAATATAAAGAGATCAATTTCTAAAATCCTTGGGAAGATAAGTCCATAAAAAAAATCAAAGGAAAATACTGTTATTGGAAAGAAAAGCTCCAAGGATTTATTGCTTTTACAAACTATGCTATGGTCACATTTGATGGCAAATCGGCAATATTGTCTTATGTTTTAAATCCCTGATGCCAGCTCTTAGCCTAATAGTTGTAAAGATGAAATATGTCAAAGATTTTACCATTAGTAATTAAAAAAAGTGATGGCATTTATATCTAATGATATATTAAATAATCTGTACATATGTGAAAAAGCAAGATGAAGAAACATTCTGTATTTGAGAGCAGGCTTACAGTGGGTACGACTGTGATGAAGAACTGAGAACCATTGGTGTTTGGGCCAGCATTGGCCATACTGAGGGTATATGGTCTGTCATGTTTCAAACTGGGATGAAATTCGTCTTCAAATTCCCCACCCCAGATTGACTCTCCTCCAGTACCATTACCTGGCAAAATATAAAACAAGAGAAATCATAAAGACTGTCCACTGTTGCTCTTGCTGAATCTGTTACTCTTAAAATAAAACTCATGCTAAAGAATGAAATAAAAAACAATTCAATAATACAAAACAAATCATGGTACCTAAGTGGTAATTGGCTTGATTTGAAATTCTGCATAGTTGTCATGCTAATTTGCGACTTCATGAATTTGTTGTACAAGCTGCTAACTTGCTGTGAGATCAGAAATGAATCAGCTTATTGAGGTACTGACAAACTATAAAATGTAACCTGTCATGGGCACCTTTCAATAAGTCATTCAGAAGTTATTTTTTAGCTTCTGACTTCATTCCATTATTTCATTGCACCATGTGACTCCTAGAATAGAATGATCATGAGTAAGAAAGCTGTCTCTTTACTGACATAAAGAAAATGAAGCCAGATGTTGATAGGTTGGGAATTTGTAAAAAATTCATGATTGATCATTCTTTTCTTTTAAAAAACTGATGATATTAAATTTTTTACACATGAAATCTTCCCAAGTTTCATTTTTGAAATGACCGAATCTTAATTCCCAAAAGATGATAAAATTAAAATTCAATAAACTAAATTGACTAATGAATAATTTTCATAAACTTTTGAGTCCCTGTTTTCCTCATATAAAACCAATACAAATTTTTAAAAAGGGGTTAGCAAACATTCAATATACTTTATTACTGCTTTGTGATGAATGATAAGTCACTTGTGATATAAAAATATCATCCCAGCTAAGTATGGTAGAAATTACTCAAACTATATTTTGATAAAAATCAATTAAAGAACTGAGACTGATGAATTAATAATTTCACTGAAATTAAATTGTGCTCAACAAAATCAAACACCATGCAACCTTCCATAAAGGTCATCACTCTTCTTATAAACTCAAATTGCACCCCCCCCAAATCTGCTATAACATAATGAATGCACTGACAGCTCTGGGTCTATAGAGCTTGTTAGCTTGTAATCAACAGGGCAAACACAGACCCTGATATGAATGCACATTATTCAAAGGCAGATAGGGTCTGTACTAGTTTGCAGTTGGGCTCTATATTAAAATGAGTCTATATTTTACTTTTAATTATACCTCACACAGTCATATTCCTTAAACACTCAAATTTGTTCCTTCTTGGCAACTTGTAAAGAGAGATTGCAAGAACAGAAGCATCTTGATATGTGCATCCATTTAGGATGATTAGTAACAAGATTTTCATGATGGCACTTGCAGTAGCCATGTTGGATGTCTAAGCATCAACATTTTCATTAAGGACAAACTAGATCATGGATGAATGTGTGTGCAAAGTTGCAAGGCAGTCATCCAATAATCCTCAAGGAGTAACATGAAGCTTGAGTCAATGGCCACAGAGAAAAAAGATGACACACATCAGGCCATACCAAAATCTTTTCTGGTCTATGACCAGTAGCTATAATTAGCAGCAGAACAGCATGTACACGTCTGTCTCACTTATTTGGCAGCAGCCTTTCTCTGTTAATGTCTACCAGCATCCCCAACAAAACCTAACCTAAAAATAATACAAAATTGTTGATCCAGACCACATTTAACTGTATATTGGCTTATCCAAAACCATATGTTCATTCCCTGAACATTAAATTTTTAAAGAAACTAAAGTTATTCATACAACTGTTTTAAGTTTGGACCAATATCCAGCTCACTTTGAACATTTCCTAAAAAATGGTTCTTTCTGGAGAATCTAATGTCTCATTTTATCTCTTGGGAAGTTTACTCTATATCGCAGATTCTAAACTTACTCTATATGCATCAAGGATTACAAGCAGATCACAGGCTTGGAACCAGGCCTGGAAATCCTAAAACCCAGTTGCTCTGAATATTAGTTTACCATGCCCTGACAAGTCACAAACCCACTTATAACACAAATACAAATGTGGATCTCCTTTTTATATTAACAAGCATAAAACTGATTTGCTTTCAGTTTAAAATTGTGATCAAAATTGATAAACAAAAGTGTCTTTGTGCAAGCTAATTTTAAATCAACATCATTTTATTTGGTAAATTTAATAAAAAGTCTCATATTTTGTAAGAATTTTCTAACACATATGTTTTCTCAATAAATAACACATTATTTTGTAAAATACCAATCAATTAAAATGTTGGGAAATACCTACTTGTGGCAATAGTGCAAGAAATAAATACCATTTAAATGAGTAATGTCAAGTGAAATTAAATTTTTTATTTTACTTTTTAATTTGGTTTCCTTGTAATTATCATAAATGTGATATGCCCTCTTTTATTCAAACATGATTACCAGTAGTCAAAAGACTGTCACAGCAATGCCTATGAGTGTTTCCATGATAACCTAATGAGTTTAATGTTTAGACTACTGCTGATAACTGGATAAATTTTTGGCATGACAACACAAGCTGTTGAACTGATTCATTCTTTCTGCAGATTTCAACATGTGAAAGGTACCAATATCACAGTAACATCCATGTGTAAGGTCATCTTCATTTCTTGTTAAAATCACACTTTGTGGACCTTGATGCCTTTGGGCAATCTTTGAATTATTTTTCAAAAATTTGGAGTTAAGTGATACATTCAAGACTAATGATGTAATAAAATGCACACATTTATGTCTTTTCTATGTCTTTTCAGTCAATATTTCTTTAGCTCCCGATGTAATGTTTCTTCCAGGACAGTGTAAAAGTACAAGTAGTATAGGGTTGAATATAGCTTCAACCATGCACTATCAACAAAGTGACATCTAAAATTGCTATCTTGAGCAATTAACCATGGATCTGTCTCCATCAAGTTTTGACTATAATTCTAGCTCTGAAACTTTAGTTAATTAGTGTTTGCTTACAATAATAAGAAATATGCTATCCATAAAAAGGAAATCAACTCTATCTTTACTGATAAATGAATCTGCAAGTATTAAAGTCAAGTTGATCTACATAAGTTCTGTCAAAACCAACTGACCGTAACTGACCACTACAGATCAAATGTCCAAAAACAATAAAATCCATTCAATGAATATTTTCGTGGGGCAATCAAGATAATTCTCATGTATCAATAACAGTTGCTATAGCAACCCCCCTCCATCCCCTCAAACAGTTAACCAAAATCTGAATCTTCATTGCTATCTTGTGCCATTGCCTACAAAGTGGCTGATGTTCATAGACCCCTGTCACTTGAATTACAGAAGACGCAGAGCATCATCTGTACGCAGAGCATCATCATGTATTCCAGTTATATTCAAGTCCTCCTCATTGCATCTGTGTCTTCAAAATGATGTCTCAATATGCATCACAATAGAAATGTCTTATTATAATATCCCAACACTTACCTTGTGCTCATAGTCCCAATGCAAAACATATCACAACATGTTTGCAAATTATTCCATTACAAGACATCATGAAACATACCTTGTGCTATCTCATTGCAAAACACAAACACTGTGCTAACTTTACCATTACAAGACATATGACACTTCACTTGTGCTAAATATCCCATAACAAGACACACAACACCTACAATGTGCTGTGCAATTACAATACAAATTACAATAGTTAATTACAATAGTTAATTGGTGCTAATTTCTATTATACATAACTTTTGATGAGAGTATGTATGTATGTATGTATGTATGTATGTATGTATGTATGTATGTATGTATGTATGTATGTATGTATGTATGTATGTATGTATGTATGTATGTATGTATGTATGCATGCAAGCATTCATGCATGCATACATGCATGTATGTATATATGTGCACATGTATGTATGTATGTATGTATGTATGTATGTATGTATGTATGTATGTATGTATGTATGTATGTATGTATGTATGTATGTATGTATGTATGTATGTATGTATGTGCATATGTATGTATATGTACATATGTACATCATATTATTACAACCCTGCCAATACAGTGCTGATTAAAATTTCTAGAAATGTAAATAAAAACTGACTGCAATAAAATCTAGAAATAAAAGCCCTTCCAAGTAAATATAAACATGATGTACTGCAAAATAAAAGATAAAAGGGAAATATGTTTAAAAGTTTGTAAATGGTATACAAGATAAAAGATAAATTAAGCGGTCAAACTTTCTTCCATAAAATGCATTCTCCAAAAAAGTCAGATTCTTTCAGGTTGTACATCATCATAAATTTCCTGAATTGGTCTCATGACTTAAAAATATATAAGTAAAAAACCTAGGTCTTATTACTTATTTAAAACAAAAACAAAATAAAAAAAACCCAAAACAAACAGCCAAGAGCCTGATATTATATGAAAGCTTTAATTTATCATGTAAATCACATAATTACAAAATTAGATCATTCTATTTAGTTTGAATGATGTATTGTGCATATCCATATATGGAATTGGCAATATTACCATAACTAATATCGATACACATGATAGATATCAATGTATCACTTTAGGTCTATCAATCATTGTCACACATTACATCTAATACTGACTTACCTAAGGGATCTCCTGTTTGAATCATAAATCCCTTGATAACTCTGTGAAAGATGTTACCATTGTAATAACCATTTTTACTGTGAATGCAGAAATTTTCCACTGACTTCGGACACCTGAAATGGTCGAGATGTGGCAAATTAAGTGAAGAAGTACATAGAGAAAAAAAACTTGTTTCAACATTGGAAATTAATTAAATATGATACAAATATTTTCACAGTTATTAAAAGACAGCTCTAGTGGTAAAGTGGTTAGAGTATCTGCTTAGTATGCAGTAGGTTACAGGTTCAAACCCTGGCTGAGTCATACCAAAGACTGACAAAAATGGTACCAACAGCTACCTTGCTATGTGCTAAGCATTAAGAGGTTAGTGTCAGGACTGGTCGGACTGGTGTCAGTATAATGTGACTGGGTGGGATGCCTTTGTAATTTAAGATGAACAATTAACCAAACACATGGTGTAATGTATATTCTGTGTACTTCACAATGTGCTAAAGGTAGGAAACAAGTATAATTTTTTTAAAATTATAGGGCACTCAACAACAAATGTTTGAAAGAATCATAATAATATCATTGATCCTCCTTATAAGGTAACCCATTCTTCAGTATGAACATGGCTTTTTAACTGGTGGCCTTTCAACAGTGGGATCATATAGATGTCAGTAATAATTACAAGCAAAGTAGGAAAGGTGTAACTATATATTAAATATTTAGCAGTTTCATTTAAAAATCACATGTATGTTATAAAATCAAGATGATGAACCTTACTATGTTATCTAAAATAATTATAAATAATCATCAATCACCATGAAATTTTTTTCGAAAAACCTTATCAATAAAATCAGGACACAAACATCTGCATATAAACATCATTCTCTCACCATTCCACTTTTTTCAGTGATGCAAAATGTATAACTAATGATGATTATTTTATTCTTTCAAGTATAAAATTTCTCAGCAATGACCAAAGGACTTCATCTTTTCATATTTCCTCATTGACAGCTATTCGATAGTCCAACTAATTTATAACTATCACAAAAAATACTGTTTATAATGGATCTGAATTTGTTATGTGATCAACTGATTTTTATCTGGTAGCCTTTCAAATATAAGTTCTGAGAAAAGTCAAAACAGCTAACATACTACCTTTACTTTATGGTAACTGGACATAATTCAAGTTTAAGATAACAACAAGAAGCTTCTCAGCTGTTAGTTTTTTTTGTCACTTTTATCATTATCTGTGGCAATAATCGCCAGTAATAATCAAAGATACAAAGCTTATGAAACACATTCTAGTAATTTTTTTTTATGTCTTAAAGTTAGGTACTTTACTGGCATGTGGGAATGAAATTCAATGCGTTAAATTTTAAAATAAAAAAATATTATTGAGATTTCCATCTGTTTACACTACAATGTGTCATCTTGTGAGGCATAATTTGCTATTTTTCTTTTCTAATGTGCTGACCAGTGGCTGCATTAGAGAGGTGTCCATTCTAGAGGGGTACTTTTGAACAAAAACTCCTCTGTGCCAAGGGATTCTGGCCATATAAAGTGGCTGCTGGTCAGGTGGCCATTCAGTAAGGGAGGACTATATTAATTAATGTATTAAGAATGCTAAGAGCTTAGAAATTTAAATCATTCACTTCAGTCTTCCCAATTTATTTTGATAGGCATATGATTCTGACCCTACATCCCAACACATTTGTGCAAATATAAAAAAAATGGGATGGGAAGGGTCAAAGAAAACTTGGAATACATCTAAAGATGAACAATGCTGGGAATTGGCCATTTTGGGTCTTCCAAATAGCCTGTATTATAAACACGCATTTGTAAAACTTCCATGATACAAGGATCAAATTCTGACACAATGCTTGTTATGTAGCCCAATTTGCCGATCAAACAACCATTCATGTCTGGCTGAAGAAACCAGATATATGAACTGTTATGACAAATACACATCACAACAAGTGATATAATATTTTTACCATTTCTACAATAACTTTAAGAGGGAATGACTAAATAAATTTGTACATTTTCATATGTATGACTTGAAAAAAAAAATGGAAGTTCTCATGCATCATCACTTTCCAAGAGTGAAAATTTGTACAAATTTTGTGTGAATTACATGATGTGCCCTGAGAGCACCTTTGCTAATCAACTGAATGAACAAATGTTATAATACAGTTGGTTTACCATGCTCTTTGTTTTTAACACAATCAAAGTTTAGTTTTAGTAATTTTGAACATGCATATTTTTTGTTGTTAAATATACTTACTCTTTAGGAAATAGTCTGCAGTGAATATCTCCCATTGTTGTGTGTATAACACAACTTTCTGAAACTCGGATGTATGAAGAATCCTGCAGAATAAAGATTTCAATAAACCAAAACAGACAAGGGATGAATACATGTACTGGTGTTCAATGGCAAGTCAGCAAAATACTAGAATTATGGTACTGATTAAAAGTAATGTTCTAACAATGTATTGGATAAGTGAGAAGAAAAATATTTATTACCTAATGAACTGATTATTTAATATTTTGTAATAGGAACATCTTAAGCATTTTAACCCACTTCTCTTGACCTACATTATTGTAACATCTGGAGTATATGACTAGATTCCGGTTTTTGTTAAGTTCAATCACATGCTTGGAAAAAGTGAGTTTTACAATAATAACTACAATCATGATCATCATCACCATTTGATGATGTTTTGTTGTTATTGTCATTATTATTACTATTATTATTGATCTATAATGCAAACATTTACTAAATGGAATTCTAATCACAAAACATTTCATCCTATATCTTGAGAGTGGTGAAAATAAAACTGCGCTTGATCAAAATGTATTGAGAGAGGTCTTGTTCACAGAAGTAAGAACATAAATGTTTTAGTTTTTCTCATCTCAAGACTTTAATACTTTTCCCCAATTTGTGATATACAAATTATTTCTTAAGATAATGGGAAGATACTGGTAATTTTTAAATGCATAGCACCTTTCTTGATTATTATGGGATTAAATGACATTTTTCAGCACAAGGTAGGCTATACATGATAGCCTATATAACTGGTGGATGAAGAACCCAGGAAAACTATGCAAAGAACCACCAACCTAGAAGAAGCTACTGGTAAGCTTTCTTATGTACATGCATCGTCTGAACCCTAGACTCAAACCCAAGCAGGCATAGGTGAGATGGCATTTGATCTGTAACAGTGAGTGCTTTAGACCACTTGACCACTCATGGTTCTCCCTTTTCTTGATTAGGATTAGCATTCATTGTAAACATCATTATGCAGTAATGTAATTTTTGAAACTGAGCATGGTTTTAAAAAAACAAACGAGAAATCAAATTTGACATTTGAGTACAGCAAAAGTCAGATGTATTAGAGATATTAATAGTAAAAAATTTACTTCCAGTTTCTGCCTTCATTACAAAACAAATTTTTAAAGTAAATTATGTTTCTCCAAGAATACTTACCCAATCACATTACCTTAGGAATATTTGCATGTTATCACATGAATCCAGTTCTACTAAAAGACGAAAATGTCTTTCTCTAACTTATATAGACAAAGGGAAATAACTCTTTCCCATTACTTCCTCTTGCCAGTGCCAGGTATCTTTAGTTTTTAGTTGAACTATATACTATACTATAAAGGATGCTTGTATGGCTGGGTGGATGCTATAGTTTTTAAGAAATGTGATTGGGGAAGTATTTTTGAAGAAACATAATTTCCTTAAAAGTTTGTGATCTCCTTCAAATACATTCCTCAATCAAATTACATTAGAATAGGCGATAGGATCAAATGCTTAGCATCGGTCCTCTACCTCAGGTATCCTTCTAGAGAATGATGGATGGATTCTCCATGAAAATTATAACTTGTTCTCCTAATTAGATAAGTAACAACGCCTAGGGTCTCTTGATCTGTGACCCATACTAATGGTAAAGATGATTAATGAAATCTTACATACAAAATTTTACAAGCGAATCCAGTGAACCTGATAGTCTGTCTTCATTGTTTGACTTGGATATGATGGTCATCTGTGTTTCAGACATGAAGAGGCTTGAGAGGTTAAACAGGGTTCAAACAAATTTCATTTCATCCAGTCCTCGTGATGATGTCATCGTTTTACAACATTCTTTATTTTATTCACATTTTGAATTTGCCTCCGAGATGGTGAGAGCTTGAACCTTTAAAAATCACTCATTTTTTGAGAACATGAACACGACAAACGAAAATTCCCTAGGCAAGTGCTTAATTCATGAAAATTAGTTCAAAACAAAAACAAAACGCCCTGCAACATACATCTTCTCTCCAACCACTCATCCAGGAAATGAATAAAAAAGAAACAAACTGATAGGTTGAACAGCTGATTCAGCATAATTTAAAGTACAATGATGTAACCTACCACAGAAAATAAAATGATGAAGAAAAATGATCTTTTGAAAAGACTCATGCACTTTCTAATGCTCTATATAATAAGATCTGCATGCAATTATAAATACCTGATTGGTCATATGTTGTAAACCACCCAATAGCAAACAGTTTTATTTTGATTACATGATGTAATAATATCAAAAGATACTTTTGTACATTGTTTTATTAATTTTATTTTGTCCAAGGACCAAGGCTTAGTTTCAAGTACTTTTCAACAACTTTTCAAGGTAAAAACTATTTTCAAATACTTTTCAATGATGAATCAAACTTCAAGTACTTTTCAAGGTTGTGTCAGAACCCTGTGAAAACCTGTTTCCTAATTTTCAGTGGAACAAAAAGGCATTTATGCATGCCACAGATTTTCCCCATGCTTTTCAAGTAGTACTTGGGTATGTGAACTGGATCTTGCATGGCTGCTTTTCTTGACCTAAGGAAGGAGTGAGTAAATGATGAAATTTCATTACAGACAGACAGTAACCTAGTTTTGGCTACAAGCTTGGTTGTGCCAAGAGTAACACCAAACTGTCTAATATGGACTGAAAATAGTTCAGGTCGATGGAAAGGGTATGTAGATCATTCACTCTGCATGCTGAAGCTAAAGCTATCAGGAAACATATTTTACATGACAGTAACTTTTGTGAAGTATGGGCTATAAGCTCGAATTAAGCCAAGTAATGACTCAGGACAGATTCCAATTTGGAAACAGGTTGCAGTATTTTGGTTGATTCAGATCAAAATTGCCTAAAAGATCTAACATGTCTTAATCATGCCCAATATAATGTCTACCATGATGCTATAATATGTCTGACATCATGGAGTGCAAACTTTTAATAGTAATTGGGGCCAACTGTTTTTCTTCCAAAAGCCAGCCAAAAAAGGTTTGCCAGGTGAGGGATTAAGGTACTGGGAGGGATGATGTTACTCATATAGCATTAATCCTAGAAACACCACTTTCTTTGATAAACCTTAAGAGTGGTGAGTCTTCTTCCTATCAGGATTGTTTTCCACAATCGAACATATAAATTGTCTCGCAATGCTGTGCAGACCAGAGCCAAGCATGAAGTAGAAGACAGTTAGAGTATGGATGAACACTTGTAATCGTGTTTATGGGAAAAGATTTTGGTTGGTCAGATTTTCCTGGGCACAGATCTATCACTAGATAAGTAGATTGGTAACCCATAACTCTTCCCATCTGAGAAGGGGCTATCAGAAAAGCCTTGCACTTCTGGCCATGTAACTTCTGGATTATTTTGGTAAAAAGACTGTATTTGGGTAGGTAAATGCCTTCAATCCATTGCAACTGGTTGACCGTGTCCATGTCCCATGCTTCTGGGTCAATTATTGGAGAGACAAAGGTGGACAGCTTTGATTCCACCTGGCCGCAAAAAGATTAATAACATGATGCCCCCAAAGTGCGCAGATCCGAGTAAAGACCAACTGATGAAGAGACCATTCTGTGCAAAGGACTTGACCTTTCCTGGATCGAGTGTCAGCCAAAATATTGAGTCTGCTGAGAATGTTTCTGATCTGTATATTGTTATGGTGATTGTCGCACCAAAACAGAAACTATCAAATCAGAACATATTGGGTGATTTGTTGTTCCCCTGTTTGAGGTAGGTCACCATCACAGAGCTGTTGGACAAAATAAGAACTCTTTTTGCATGATAGTCAACCCTTTCAGAAATGAAAAAAATTGATGATAGCCTTCATTTCTAATGTTTAGAGGCCATTCTTCTGGCTCCAATTTGCTGTTGAAAGTAGTGAAGTCAGGTAACAGGTGGATACCCTAACCATACATCCTGGCAGTCATAATACCATTATTTCTGCTTGAGGCTTCTCCAATGGGATCCCCTGGTCAGCAAACCCAGGCTGCACTACTGATGTAGGAATGAATGTATCTCAAGCATGATCATGACTGTTTGATTGAGGAGTCTTAAAAAGTGGTATCATGGTGCATGCAACATCATTTTTAAGGGGTGCATAAAATTATAGCTGAGTGGGCTCAAGTCAACTAACACAGTGAATAATCAGTAGTTGCAAGAAATCTCTCACTCAAATCCAAGCCAAGTTGGAAATGGACTTGATGAGTTCAATGGTCCAGATGAAGCAAACACGAGAAAGCCATATAAGATTCAGGCTGGTGATCAACTCCATACCCAGAGGAACATTAGGCTGGGATGGATGGAGGCTGGACTTTCCCCATTTCACTAGATAGTCTAGATGTTTCTGGAAGTCTGGTACTGTTCGAACAACCAATTGGTTTGCTGGGCACATGGTCAGCCTGAATGCTGGTTATACAGAGGACTGGCTGGCTATCACTGATACTGGTCGTTCCAGGGGCTTGACTGGATGAACATATTTCTCACTGAAATCTCCATCAGAGTGAGGGTATGTCACTGATGATACAGCTAAATGGACAGATCTGTCTCTAAAACCCCCATAAATCCTGGTTGGACTGACTGATAAAAAAAGTTGCTGGAATGTGTCTGATGTTAAGAAGTACTAGCCTTTGATAGTAATGGGACCAAACATTTCTTGCTAACTTGTAAATGACATCATGATGGTCAATGACATCATGCTGTAATATAATCTTAAATAGATAGAGTCTGTAAAAAGTTGACAATTTAACTCAAATTGGGAAGATATTTTAAAAATAATGTAGAAGAGTTATTGTCCCATGCAAAATATCCAAAATTGAAGGTTGGATGGATCAATTTGAACACTAAAATGGTCTTGATTATCTGAGGTAAAATGTATGATATTACCAGTAGGGAAAAGAAGCTAAATCACTAGCGACATCTGGCGGTAAAAAGGGAGATAACGGGCAAGAGTTATTGCCCTTGACTCAATTTGGCAGATAATGACAATTTTCATCTTTAGTAGGCTAGATTTGCAAGGTAGCGGGCTAATATCCTGAACATAATATCAAGAAACATACTTATAGGAGAAATTAAAAGGTGTTTAGTACCATATATACTTGTGAATCCAACTGTAAATTGTACAGAACCAGATCTGCCACTGCATAAAGCTCCTGCCAATCTGGGTACATGCAGTTTGTTAGAAGTGATCAATGAAACAAACAACAAAGACCCTAATATGACAGTACATTATATGATGGCAGATAAATGTTTGTTGTGTTTGCAGTGGGAATCGAGTTATATATCAGTATATACAGTACCTATTCAGAGTACATTTGGAGAATATCTACTACCTTGTAAATCCAGTTTACCTTGCTAAAAAGATGTTAATCATGTATTTTAACTTGCCAGGAAAAAAATTAAGATGAGAGTTGTCTCCTCTTTGCAAGAAGGGTTGGAGCCAAATCGTGTCAATCACCAGTTACCACCACTCTCTGTCTTGAACAATCACTAATAACAACAAAAATATTTTTGAGTACTTTTTTACCATCATAATTAGGTTGAGGGGGGAGAGGAAAGTGAATGTTTATTTTTTTGACATTATGGTTAGGCTAGCAAGTATTGCATGTAAGATAGATCTGTATGAGGTCTGACCCCTTTATTTCACATATGGTCAGCATGAATAATTATTTTTTTGTGTATGAAATGTTACAAGAATTATAGCAGGTGTGCAATAAGTAATTCTGCAGTAAAAACCTTCTATATGAAGATCAGAGAAAGTTCATTATTTCCAATGACACAGTATCTTGAAACATCTGTGAACATATTAATTCTCCATGCATGACAATAACCAGTAGTGATAGTTATGTATCTCAATAACATGTGCATTAATTTTCATGATTACAGACTGTAAGAGTAAACCATATATTAAATACTACTTTTCTTTGCAGTTGGGGGATTGTATTTTTAGATATCATTCTTAAACATAGTGCTTGGTTTCAACATAGTGAGATGTACTATTAATTGAAGTAAACATCAGGTCATGAGTTAATGGAAAACCCAGATGACCTAATTCATCATTAGCTGGCAGTTAAAGTACTTCACTTTGTTGAAAAGTCATTACGGTTTTTGGAATTGCAGCTTAGTTTTTTATATGACCTGGGAATTAGATATTTCTAGCTTTTTATCTGAAGAAGAAACAGTTGTGTTCAATTATTAGTAGAATGGATTTAATTTATTTACTTTAATTTCCTGCTGAAGTTACTCATAACATAAACTCTTGGTTAACTATTTTGGAATTATTGTGAATTCATTTATATACACTTTGGATTATATCACTGATTCAATAATACTGACACATAAGCACAACAGTTTGAACTTATTTGGAATACCACAGGAACTCATTTTGAATACAAGATGCTCTTTGACTTGTGATGGATCTTTAAGGACTATTTAGTACTTTATACCTGATACTCAAGTCCTATCTTTTTTTCACTTTGTATTGAAGGGAAATAAATTATACTTTGAATTTTACAAAACTTGTTCATTTTTACTCTTTCGTTCATTTTCACTCTTTCTATTAATTAATTTATAAGTCTCTTGTCTCCTGTTTAGAAAGCAATACAGAAAAATTTGATCCAATTCATCGTATCCCAATGTAGGGGTTCTTTCCTGGCAAGCACATGACTTTTCATAACTAAAATAGCTTAATTAGGGTCTATGCTGTTAATTCTGTTTACTCCTGAAAGGCTACATACAACCAGATCTGCTGCCACAATATACAATGGCAGGTCTAAGGTCTTTGCAGTTGGACACAATTTAAAAGTGAGTATATATGGTAATGCATCTGAAGTAACAAGGATGTACCATCTGACCTGAGTTGCTGCTACAAGTTCCTCTTTTGATGGTTTTTCATTGAACACATCCCTTTCTGAATCGGCACTGGAATGAGAAAGCAAATGAACCATTAAAAACAAATCTGATTTTCATACTAATGGTCTAACTGGATGTAAGTACATCTAACACTACATTTATAACTTAAGCACAGTTTAATACCTGAATGGCATTCCATTGCTAACATTGGCAAAAGGGTATCTAGACACATTATTATTCAAATTACATGAATAGCAAAATCACAAAACAAAAAGGAAGAATATCTATTTTCCTACAGCAAACCCTTAACTGAAACCCAACCCCAAATAGAGACCACATCCCAAGAGCAATCTCGTTTGTGAAGTCCCATTTACTATTTAAAAAAAGCAAACCTAACCTGAATATGTTCTTAATTAGTAGGTCATACTGCACAGGAATTTACATACATGTTTCCAGTCTTGACATATAATGTAAGAGTATATAGTAGAATTATAACCTGCTGTGCAATCAGCATGAAGCATATATGCTACAGTCTAGTCTAGGATAGGCAAATGAAAAATAAATAAAAAATACTAATTTAAGATTATAAGAGTATATTGTAGTGAATCACTGCAACTCAGAATGTTTTTTATTGATGTGCAATCAAATATTCTGTACTGAACTAGTGTAATTCAAAATATTGTTTTTATTATGATGGGTGAAATGAAGTAAGATCTACCATGAAGACCAGACAGAACAGACTGATAGACTGATTGACAACCAGCCATAATTCGACTGGAACAGAGGTCAAATGTTGCTAAATGCACAAATTATTTCAAATATGTACAAAGAAGAACTGCTGATGATACATCACAGCAGCAACTACATAAAAATGATGTGATTATGATTTTTAACATAGTTTTAACAATTTTATCAATATGATGTCTGCAGTGTGTCAGTTTATAGTGATGTCTAGCACTGGAGCATCATGCTGCAGACATGTAGCATGATGTCCCACCCAATCATATTATCCTGACACCAGGCCAACCAATCATAACACTAACTTCTTAATGCTGAGTGTCAAGCGAGGCAGCTGTTAGTACCATTTTTGTAATTCTTTGATATGACTCGACTGGGGATCAAAGCCATGATCTCCTGCATCTGTAGCAGATGCTCTAACCACTAGGCCACCGGAGATGATTACACATAAATGAAACATGGTAAATAATATACTTTATATATGTCTTATTTGCAGCAATGAATTTTATACAGAGAAAGATATGTGTAACACCTTTTTGTATCATCTGGTGACCTTTTGGTAAACATGTAAAAGCGATTTTTCTTAAAGGCTGTACAAAAGAGAATGGGGTCAAGGTTGATGGTTTGCAGTATTGGGTTTTCTGATGCAGCAGTTTCCATGTCTGTCACACCTGGCTTCTTCTTCCCTGACCCCTGAAACAGGCTCAGTTGCAGAAACCGTGCATTCTCTGGCTTCCCCAGGATCCTAACACACCTGTTGGTGTGAAGGTTGATAACTGAAAGGAAGTAAAACACAATTAGCCAAATACAGTAAAACCTGCTATAAGAGACTGCCCCTTGCACCAACAAAAAAATGGTCTCTCAAGACAGGTGGTCTCTCATAGCAGGTTTGTACAAAAATACCAGTTTCCAAGGTCCAGTTTTAGAACAATTTCAAGAAAAATAACCACAACAAATATACATATATTCAAATACATTAGCATAAGAAATCATTTCTTATTTACTTGTTTCCTTTATAGCAACCTAAATTTGTTTTACCGACATTTGAATTGTTTTTTGGAAAGTGGTTTTCTCTTTTTCACTTCTTTCAGTTACAATAATTTTTTTCTCCAGCCTTAAAATTTGTCTCTTTCTAGCTAGAGCTTCATCCATTGTTATTAAGGTTCTAGGTGTTAACATTATTAGTGCTCAGTTGTAAATATCAAACATAAAGAAAATTTTGACTGGGCTTTGGGAAATATTAAAAATGTATACATGTGCATTGCATATCTAACAATTACTGATATAAAAAGAAACAATTAATGCATCTAGAAACATAACCATTTATTCCAAAATAAAAGTGAACACATCTGATAGGGTTCAAGACTTGTGATGCTTGTTGTTTTTTTCTCCTCAATGTTAAGTGATTACATCCCAATCAAAGCTGTCGCCTAATCAAGTTGGTACAACCAGGTTACACACTTTGTTTATAGAGTTAGTCGCTGTATGTCTTCTTGGAATGAAGCCATATTTTGCCAAGACTTCATGGATGCTGGTCACGTTCAGCAGATAGTCATTCACAATAGAGCAGTTATATAATAAAATCAATCCTTGCATTATAATTGTGGTTGGAAATAACAGGTAATACAGTAATATTTAGACATAACAAAACCTAAGTGACCAAAAAATAAAAACAGATATCTGAGTTTTGGTATAACCAAGGATGTTATAAACAGCATTTTGTGTATAAAAATGTTGTTATTATTCAAACCTAAAATAGTACTGAATTATTGTCCTTTACTGGCTAAATCATTTATTGTCAACAGATCCCACTATATCAGTAAAATATTTAGCATATAGTCCACTGTCCAACCATATTCCTTAGATCTCAGGGACTTCCTGGGTATCCATTCTGTTCTGAGGAATGCTGCTTTCACTAATTAGTGTAAATCTTGTACCATTCCTAACTTTTATAGCATGCCCCTTAATTTGTGTGGAATAACTCCTAACACTCGCACCATAGTTGGCCTAGGTTATGTAATCCCACACACTGCTTATCTCCCTGTTCTTGGCCACATTTTCTGGTCTGTGATCATACCATTTCATATGCTTAATTTCCTTGGTAGCTGCTAAAGTACTACTATTACCAGTTTATTGTACTAATTGTGGTAATCACCCTAGGTGAGCATACTATTATTACTATTACAGTTTCTGTAATTTTCATATTACTAATAAATGTTCAATATAAAAAATTCATTGTATATTTTTCAAAAGTTCATTTACATGTGCATCTCATCTACACTGGACATACTTGTAGTAACAATTTATACTTTCACAATTACTGTCTGAACAAATGTATTTCAATTTGTATGTAATGGTAATTAAATAATCAAACAACATACATTTGTTATAGATGCCCCGAGTGGCTGAGTGGTCTAAAGTGCTGTCCGTTACGGATCACTGCCATCTCACCTCTGTCTGCGTGGGTTCGAGTCTAGAATTCAGCGAATGTGGATATGTGAAAAAACTTGCCAGTAGCTTCTCGTGGGTCGGTGTTTCTTTCCGGTGATTTCCCGGTTTCTTCCTCCACCATTAATTCTGGCTGCCATAAATAGCCTATCTTGTGCTGAAAAATGGCGTTAAGCCCAACAACAACAACAACAACATTTGTTATAAAAACATATTCTCAGGAAAAAATATGATAACCAACAGGTTTTACCATGCACTGATGGGACAACATGTATTTAAATGTACCATCTGGCGAATCATAAAAATCATTTTTATTTGAAAACATTTCTTTTCAATAACTTAAGGACTGGAAAATTAATTCTTTCTTTCCTTGGATGAAAGAAATTGCCAACAGTCATCATATTTTTATTAATCTGAAATGTTTGGTTCAGATGTTTTTCAATAACATTCTGAAGTTCATAAACATATTCAGGCAAGTGAATCAGAGCTGTACTCAATTATTCAGCATATAGGTACAAATTGATAGCTAAACAATATTTCAAATTCATCTGGTCAAAAAGTATAAGACAGAAACATTTCTTTCCTTGCATTAATTGCACTGAACCAGAAATCTGTGGTTCTATTTTACCAATTATGAATGAGGTGTGATGATCTTTGATCTTTAAATGACCATCATTATTTACTTGATTTCTGCAAAGGTGATAAATGCATTAACCTTCACAAAAATCAAATGAAATAATTAAATATTACAACAAAGAAATGTTATAACAAAGTCTTTGGAATATAGAAGAATAATAAATTGTCGCCGTAAACTATATTCAAATATTATAATCAAGATATCATTTTATCCAAGAACATAACATACTGTATTATTTATTAATTATTAGGCTACCTTTGCATGTAATTTATGTTACAGGTACAGCGCCTCCTCTTAAGCTGGCAAATAATGGCAGAACTGTCCTGTTATAGGCCTGTAATTAACCTATCCCATTTCATACACTCAATTAAACTTCATATTAATTTTGTCTGGCAATTAAACAATATTTTTAAAAATTCCATAAAGAAAGGTAATAAACTTAAGACACAACAAAAATTACATTTCTAATGAATTAAGGGAAATAAAGCCAAGTGATTTCTTTTAAAAAACTTTTGTTTGATGGAATTTAAAAAAAATGAAAATAAAAAATAATTTCATTAGATCACTACAAAGACATAAATCTCGAATGATTTGACTATTTACCTTTAATTCCAAGCATGGTTGAGTACAAGATAAAATACCCAGTTTCATCAAAAACTGAAAAGCAAATTATATTTAAGATTAAGATTGGTATTCAAAATAACTGCAAAGTAAAAGTCAAAACTAATGTAACTATTATTCACAAATGGAGATCAAGATGTATACTGATTTCAACCTGACTCAAATAAATTCAATTTCTCCATGAATAAATACCAATCATATTAATGTTAGAAAATAGACTCCATCAGCTAAAGAATCCATTAATTCGAATAAAAATACAGATGAAGAGAAAAAAAATCAACACTCATGTAATGATAGTATACACTTAAAGAAAAGAGAGACTTTTCCTTAATGAATGAAAAAATCTAGGTGAATCCAATTACAGCACTGAGATCACACATGAAGAGGGTCTACTAATGTCAAAGTAGTCTAGTGGCCATCTAGACAGCAGACATTGGACTCACCAGAGTAAATTCTTGTATCTGCAAAGCTAGATTATGCAGATTAAAACTTAAAAAGATTGAATGCATGTGCCTGCCAATGGTTTCCATTATGTTTTGGATCAAATTACTGCATATCAATACAAGGCTTGCAGAGATCACTTTGATCTCATAAGATCTTCATCAGACATATCTGATATTTTGAGATCTTATACTACAGAGTGTATCAAGTCAAACTTTTCAAGAGACGTATCTGATATTTTGAGTTCTTAGAGTACATTGAGTTTATCAAACTAAGACCTTTATGAGACAAATCTGTCATTCTGAAATCTTAAAGAAAATCAAGTATATCAAGTCAAGACCTTCATGAGACAAATCTGTCATTTTGAATCTTATAGAAAATCAAGTATATCAGGTCAAGACCTTCATAAGACAAATCCATCATTTTGAAATCTTATAGAAAATCAAGTATATCAAGTCAAGACCTTCATGAGACAAATATGTCATTTTGAAATCTTATAAAAAAATCAAGTATATCAAGTCAAGACCTTCATGAGATAAATCTGTCATTTTGAAATCTTACAGAAAATCAAGTATATCAAGTCAAGACCTCCATGAGACAAATCTGTCATTTGAAATCTTATAGAAAATCAAGTATATCAAGTCAAGACCTTCATGAGACAAATCTGTCATTTGAAATCTTATAGAAAATCAAGTATATCAAATCCAGACCTTCATGAGACACATCTTTTTCCCAGCTGCAAGTTGTCTTTAGTGGATCAAATTTTCATGATTATATTATTATACAGTACAAAATCCATGTCTCTAAATGATGCAAGATATTTTAATCCTGACTTCTCCAGATACACTGTGATTGATCATGCCCATCAGACCATATGCACTTGCGAATTTATTCTTCTATCAGTTAGTCATTTCTTTTTGTAACATAAATTCTGTCTGCACCAATGAAGGAAGAACAGCCACGAAATGGTGGAAAAATGATTTCAGATCATTGATACAGCCCTACTTATAAAGTTATTGATTGTGGAAGTGGTAGTGGCACTCTCAAAGTTTCATGGGTTAAATAGATTCTGGTATATCAAATGAACCATCTTCACTGAATAAGATAATATTTAGTATATTTCATGAGGATAAGGGATGCAGCTTTTGTGTTTCCATGACAATCACTGATCATCACTTTCTTGATTCTGATGGATATTAACACCTTATGTAAAAAAATATATAAATAGTATATCTCTTACTGATATTGCACATGTTGAAAGACTCCGATTTTTCTAGGTCTCTTTCCACTGCTAATCTTTTGCCAAATTCCATATCTGGTAACTGTTGTTTCATCTAAAACAAAAACCCAAATATCAGAAAGGTAAGATATAAGGAAGAGTAAAAGAGTGATTTCAAAGGAAAATGAACTGATTCAAATTGGGAAAGAATTTTGTCCAAGCACAAAGGTAACTAAGAGGAACAGTTGTAAGGGAGTCTAACAATGAGGTTTGTGGTAAACCCTGTATAGCCAGCTATTCACTGAATACATAACTTCTATCTTACACAATAATTTTTCTTTTAACAATTTAAATGCAATTATGATTTTCTGAAAACATAATGGTACTGCGCGAGTGACTGCTTCACCTTAAAATGAACTGTAACAAAAATATTCAGTAATGTTTAGAATAAATGCTTGGCCTTAGTACCTGTTGTAGATCAATGAACTGCTGTAAAGTTTCATCCAATATTTTGACCAACTTTCCTGTTGAAAATTTAAAAATCCGCACCTGAGAAATAAAAGAAAAATAATGCCATATTTTAAATAGATAATAATCCATGGTAATATTTTGTCCATCATAATACCTTATGAGAACATCCCATTCCTCATAAATCTAGCTCTCTCAAGCCAAAAAACAATCTTATCTACATTGTTTGGTTTGTTTAGCAACAAAAGTCAGACTAAATTGTTCTGCCTAGTCCTGTCAATTATGAATTACTACTGCAATGGATATATAAGGGCTTCCAGGGATATACATGCAGGGAAAGCATAAAATCATGACTGGCTAAGTATTTTTGTAGAAACATTTTACTCCAAAACTCATGGCTTGAATTTAACACACATCCTTGCAAAAAACAAGTTAAAGAGGTAAATATGTGAATTGAAGTTATACACTATTTCTTCTTAAGTGCAAAATTTTCCAATGACACACTGTCAATCATTACTAACATGTTACCGCAATAACAGATGCATAATTTCTGAAAAGTACAATGTAATAATTACCAGCTATTATTACATCACTATTACTTTTTCCAGCACCCATCTCCAGTCCAAGGATAGCGAAAAGTACAACATATTAATTACCAGCTATTATTACATCACTATTACTTTTTCCTGGTACCTGTCTCCAGTCCAAGAATAGTGAAAAGTACAACATAATTACCAGCTATTATTATATCACTATAATTTTTTTCTGGCACCTGTCTCCAGTCCAAGAATATTATTTTCTCCTCCAATTAGAGTTTAGAGATCTAGAATAAAAAAGCAGGATCAAAGTCTGATACCACAGTCCTATTCCAACAACTAAAATATCATCCTACTTTAACTTGGACCAAGTAAGACAGGACATCAACAGGAAGAAAATAGGAAATTAGGCAATAATACCCCATCTCATAATAACATTTTAATAGAATACAAATATCTACTGTCATTGCATCGCTGAATTTGCCAGCCTCATGGAAGGCTGATGGTCTAAAATCAGTGAAACAAAGAACTGTTGCCAGTTGCTTGTTCAACTGCCAACTGGAGATGACCTGATAACCTGTTGGACTATATGAATTAGACCCAAAGAATTATGCTCTCACACAGGTATGCCAATGACTGAAGGCATAATAATGAGAAGTAGAATGATATCATCAGAAGGTGACTTTTCCGACATCATATTAAGTTGATTGATTAAAAAAGGCACAAGATGCAGATTTAGCCCTAACCTTATGGGAATCAATTATTGTTATTGTAGTTGTAGTTGTAGGGTTTAACACAATTTTTCAGCACAAAAAAGGCTATACATGGTGACCAGTATAACTGGTGGAGGAATAACCTGGGAAGACCACCAACCCACGAGAAGCTACTGGCAAGCTTTCTCATACTCACATTAGCTGAGGGTAAGACTTGAACTCATGCAGACAGAGGCGAGGTGGCAGTGAGATGGAATGGTGTGTGCTCTAGCTCATCTGCCCACTCAGAGCCCCCACATCAACTGTCATGAGTGAGAGAATGATAAGCCCTCTTAACAGTCCAAGCAGTCTACCTTGACATGGTAGCTACTAAATTATCTCAAATACCTTGTTACTACCCATTCTTTGAATTTTGATAGAACTGTAAAGCTCTAACTGGGCAAAAAAGTCTATCTTGATAATCTTCAGCACAAATATGACTGAGACTAGAGATGTCAACAGGAACAAGAACTGATGAAGGTAGCTGATTCAAAGCTTGAAACCCTAAATTGCGAAGAATCTTAATTAGCACTGAAAATATAAACAACACTTTTCAACTGGTAAAGCACAAATTTGACCACTTCTCCTCAAAGATGCTATGAAGATAAGGATGACTGTTGTAAATGACTGTTGTAAGGGCTGTTCTTGAAAGAAGCTTGGATAGTAACCAAAGACAGGATCTCTGGAGCTCAATGTACACATTTCCCTTGATAACTCATGATCTGTGGGGTCCAAAATTGCAGACTGCACTATAAGTAAAAACATGAGTTACAGAGAATCCTCCCAAAAAATAAGTAATGCTACCACTGCTTGACATCAAGAAAACCATGAGGAGAACTGGGCTGTTTAATAAATGAATATAATCATGTAGGAAATAATTGTGAATAAAGCACTTTTTCTAATGAATTTGTTCAATTTTCTGTATAAATTACCTTTATTTTCAAGGTGCTCAACTTTTAAAAGATGATTAACATTATTCCAACTGGTTTAAACAACCTTCACATGCAAAAACACCATGTATTAAATCATTGCTTATAGTTGTTGATTCACAACTAAACCAGATTCCTTTTCTACTAACATTTATTCTGTGAAACAACCATCAATACTGCAACTAGACTCTTCTAATTGATGTATTAATAAAAATTTTGATGATGTGATTTCATCGGAAGTAATAATGAAACTTCTTTTCATCCTTGAGGAAATCTCTGAGTGCTGTCTCAGCATTTTAAGTTAACTACCAACTCTGAAACACACTTCAGCACAATGAATTGTATGTGAAACAAATCTTTCTTTTTCACAAATTATCAGTTTGCTTGTTTGCTTCACTATATTTGATCACATTTATGAATTAGTGGGCTAACTGATGTCAGTTTGTTTATATTACTTACACAATGATCAGTATAATAGTGTTTGACCGATCAATTGAAATGTGTTGACCCGACACAAGACTGGGGCCACTAGCTCTTACACAAGTAGGATATGCATGGCTTTTAACTTTTCTTTTATTCCAAACCCTTTATTTGATTTCATACAAATGACACAAATAACGGGGAAATACAAAGCAGCACTGTGTTTAACTCTGTAAAATATAACAAGATATCAAAATATGGTCAGCACTTAATTAAGTTTTCAAAGAATCACTTGTGGCATAGCTGTACAATTGGATTGACCTATTTCATATTTGAATACAAGAGAGTACAATGCATTTATGATGATCACACTTCAGCCAAACTAAAATACAGAACTAAAAGATGAATTTCACTTGATAAAAACTTATTTAACTGGGATGTATTTATTGAAGTGTTGCCTCCTGTAGGCATTAGTGACATTTTCATTGAAATCATATTAAATATTGTTATTTACTGTGAACTAAGCTATTTGTAAAGAAAATTTAACAAAATATTTCTACTTGGTGAAGTTTAGAATTTCATAATGCTGATTCAAATTTTTGGGTACTATCAACCAATTTCAATAATAAAAAAGCAATATATTAAGGTTGCAGTTATGAATTTTGATCGTGATTTTTCTTCACATTCAAAAAAAAAGTCAATTTTGGGCTATGTTCTAGTTTAAAAATGAGGGATCCATGCCTGCCCTCACATTATAAGTGGGTTCAAGAGCTGAAAGGGTGAGAGTTATCAATGGAGTGGTGTGCCTGATCAGTTTTTCAAGAAGGGGATCCAACCATATAGAGGAGCCAATTGAGAATTTGTGAGTGTTGTGGAGGGTTACTCATCTGCCCTCAATGGTAGTTACTGAGCAATCTTTTCCCCTAAGTGAAAAAGAAGAGAATCTGCAGCTGCAATTGGTGAGGGTGGAGGCGGGGGTGGGGGCAGGGGTGGGGTGGAGCAGATAGGAATAATGAATTTCCTACTGCACCAATTCCAGAAACTGCTTCAGCTCATATAAAATACCTAGGTCAATTACCTTCTAGTTTTGCATTTGGCAATATTGCTTATAAACTGGACTTGGCAATGAGATTATCTGATATGATCCACATATGAAGGTGGAGGGTTTGAGAAGTGCTCTGCAGGAGGGACCCTCTCTGTTGCAACAGTAGATTCCTCCTCTGCTGTAATTCAGTGTTATCAGTTCTTCTAGGATTTTGTTTGCATTAAAAAAAATGAACAGTTTGTCATCCTATCTTTGCTTTGAGGGGAAGCAGGATTATTTTGTCTCATCTTCCTCCAGGAAGGGGACTTTCAGAGTGGGGCTTTTGTCATCACTCAAGGGAAAAGATAGGACTAGTCCAATGATCCTCTCTTGAAAAAGGAACCAGCACTTTGCTGTCTGTGCTTGGGGTGGTTAGTGGTAGTCTAAGGCAAGCCCCATCTTCCAATCCATGGAGCCACAGCGGAGTCATCCATAGTGGCATGGTATGAAAAACTGGCATTGCAACTCACCAGCCAGTGGTGGGAGAGCTAAAGTTCTACAGAGGATGAATGGGAACATAAAAAAGTGACGGATATCGACCCATCCCCCAGATCGATAATCGTAAATCCATGCCCTTTTCATAGATGAACTGAATGGACACATAGAGAAACAGCAGTTATTAAATGAATCCTTTTCTAGAGTGTTCTTTTAATATCAATGCCTGGGAGAAAGACCAATGTCTAATGCCCTGTGAATATTTGATCTTTGCCTGGCACCAAATGTTTCATGAGTAGTGACTGGTGCCTGGCACTCCATGATCAGTGATCCAAGACCAAAAGAATCATGGATTGGCACCATACTACATACATGGTGACTGATATCCTGCTTTCATTGTTTTGATTAGCCACAGAATGGTGTTTGCTACCTTGGACATCAACCAGGTGACAGACCTTCTATGACAATCAGTGCCCAGTGCCCTATGCCTGGTGAAAGATCTTCCCAAATTCCACTTGACACAATTGAATAGTGACTAGTCATCTGCAATGACCTTTGAGATGATGTAGAACCTGACTCCAACAAAAAAAATATATTGATTTAACTCGAGGTCTTCTAGCACTTGACAATAATGGCACTTCCTTTGCATTGAGAAGGCATGGCTTGCTATTTGGGACCAGCAAAAGCCCTATAATAAGAACTACCAAGTATTCCTTCCTCAGAGATCCTCTCTTAACTGAACTGGGAAACTTCCTCAGCTTGTGATTTTGTGATTCCCTTTCATGGAGTGAACATAACCTGGCAGATAACTTGAAAGCTGTCAGCAACCTTACAAAACCAGCAACAGGAGGTTGAAGCTGAAGTTCTTTGGAGCCTGAGCAAAGTTGTCCTTTTATTACACCATTCTAATCCTGATATGGGGAGGGCATTAAACATTCTTTACAAGAAACAAAGGGACAAATATGGACCAGAGAACTATTGATAATTACAGTAATTGCCATGAATGGTCACAAGAAAGTAATATTGTGAAGGTAACTAAAGATGTTATTGGATGCTATTAAAATAATAATCTTTGCAGTGAACTATAAGATAAACAACTCTTTCTTTTTCACCAAATGACATTAAACTGACAATATTACATTTTTTAACATCCAAACCTCAATCCAATTTATATTCAGAACATGCTGTTGTATATTACTATCAAGATAATACATATTATGATGAGAAAACCGCACTTAATTTGCTTTCAATCCTGTTGAAGAATGCAAATTTATTTTGGAAGCCAATCCCTCAATCAAGATTTGATTCTATTACATGCATGCAATCCAAACACTATTTTGCACATATCAAGGCGGGATATCAACATAATTTATTTATTAATCACCTTCCTGTCCGTGGCTATTGTTGCGATCTGTTTTCCATCTGGTGAGAAGGCTAGACCTGTAGGCACTGACTGACACTGCAAAACCCAATATAAACAAAAGAATCATTTTACATATACGTGTTAAGTTTCTTTTTCTTGTGAAAACTCCCAGAGAAAGTTATTCCTATATTAATTCTTAGAGTTTTTACCTTGAACAAGGTTTCATAGAAGGAAACTCTTCACTAACAACAACATTAATAATAATAATAATAATAATAATAATAATAATAATAATAATAATAATAATAATAATAATAATAAGAAGAAGAAGAAGAAGAAGAAGAAGAAGAAGAAGAATAACAATAATAAAAACAGCAACTTTGATGGCTTGCCTTTGCAAATCCTCATGCTTTTCATCTACTGCCTAATTAATCTGAAGTTTCACCATAAAATTTCTGCTGAACACATACCGTATTTTCCCGCACATATCCAGTGGGTTATACCAGATTTTACAAACCCTCCAAGGGGTGTGCAGGTTATATAAGGGTGCGGGCTATATCACAAATTTTTTACACCTACGCTAATAATATTTCAATATATTGTTTGAAAAACATGAGTAATAACTTGAATGCCAACTTTGTTCACTGACCTTGTTCCCAGAATGTCGAAACACATCGGTACTTCATCCATATTAATAATGGCAGAATGGGGAAGGTCAAGATTCAGAATTTCCCTGGTGATGAATTCACGAAAATCATCCATCTTCTCCCAATTCTCAGGTACATGTTGGCCGACAGTATTTTGTGTTCCGATTGACAATTGGTTCCTCTTCATAAATTTATATAGCCAATGCACTCCTCCTTTAAAATCATGAATGTGCTTCTCTGCCGCCATGAGTTTGGCCTTCAGTTTGATGGCAACTGTCAAGATTGGTTGGTTGTTTTCCTGATGAGCCACAATCCACTGCTTCAGGTCAGCTTCAAGGTGAGGCCACTTTTGCTTTAGGTCCGCAACAAGCACATTTTCGTGGATTTCATCTTCTCCAACACTCCTTTTTCTTTGCTCCATCCTCGGATTACACTCTCATCAATATCAAAATTTCTGCCTGTGACTCTATTGCCACGCACTTCAGCATACGCAATGGCAGTTAGCTTGAAGTCGGTTGTGTAAGAATTTCATTTCAACATTTTTCAAATTTAACAGAAATAAATTATTTAAACTTGAATCTACACTCCACAAGAATACAAGATTATTTAGAAATATCCATGTTTATTTAGCCTGTATCCATCTGCTGCACTGAGCAATTTGTATCCAGTAGATTCCTTTTCTTTATCATAAATGAAAATTTGTCAAATGTTTTATCACCCATTGGATGTAAACAAGGCTTCATTACCAATTTTAGTTTAGATCAAAGAATTGTCTGAGGCAGGACCGCAACGATTATTGTTTATTCTTATCTGCCGAGAGGCCAATAGTGGATGGGTTGAGTACCTGGTATCTAGATTCTTGAAACAATAAATGCCAGATGTTAAATCGGCTTCATTGATCTGGTAGGCCAAGTCTTCAGCTAGTGGGATTAGGGTAGTACTGTACATAAACCAATAAATGCCCGATGGCTTCAAAATTCAAATCTGCCATCAGCCAGCTGGAATATAGTGCAGATTAAACAAAGGTGCTGGTTTTGCCAACAATATTTTACACAAAACCCGCAGGCTATATGAGGGTGTGGATTATCTGTGTCTGTGTGATATATGCGGGAAAATATGGTAAACAATGTTGAATATGATATACATATGTAACATCAAAAAATATTTAACATTATGTTATAGCATTGCATGATCTAAGCGAATTTACACATCAAAACCCATGTTAGCATTTCATATATTTGCAGCTTTCAAAATATATCAACATCAACAAAAGTAGTGAAATATATGTCTCAAAGTCTTGTCACATGTCAATTAATTACATATTTTTCACCATCGCTCATGTATTACACAAGTATCAAATAATTATTTTCTACATACATAGAAAGTATACAGAAAACATTTGGCACTAATTTTCCTGTACAATGAATATCATCAGAAGTTTTAAATGTTCCTTCAGAATTATTAGAAAATAAATATTCTTTCCACACATATTCCAGAAGCAATAGCTATGTACATGAAATGCATGTAAAAACTCATTCTATTGTAAAAATTATGCTGCATTTCTTTCCATAATGTGGAAGCCATATCACCATTACAGTATCCAAAAAATCATGGAGAAAATTTGTTTTAAAAACTTGGACATGTTCATCCGATACAATTACCAATGCTTTCCGGTACTGACCTTTACAAATTCATACAAATCTGTGTCTGTTTTGTACTCCCAATCTAGCCCTTTGGGGAATTTGTAGTCCCCTTTGGGTCCTGTCCAATATTCAACCATCCCTCCTTTGTCTACTGATATTACAGCATCACACATTGGACTGTACTGCAAAAATACAGAGAATCTGGTTATAGATGTGAAGACATATGAATACTGATTGGTGAAACAATAAAACCCTAACACTCATTTGACTCTGTGTATACAGGTATAAATTTTCATAGTTTTGCAAATAAGGACACATACTGTCTGTATATAAATATCAATTATATCTTTATAAGATTATCTTTTAATCTTGCATGCCTGAAAAACATGATATTTATTCTCATTATCAATTTCTATTGCATTGTTTACAAATAATTGCAGGGCTGTAGGTGGCCTCGTGGTCTAAAGTGCTAGCCTTTGCCAATCACTGCCATCTCACCTCTGTCGACTTCGGTTTGAATCTAGGGCTTGGCCAATGTGGGCATATGAGAAAAATTGCCAATCACTGCCATCTCATCTCTGTCGACTTTGGTTTGAATCTTGGGCTTGGCCAATGTGGGCATGTGAGAAAAATTGCCAATCACTGCCATCTCACCTCTGTCGACTTTGGTTTGAATCTTGGGCTTGGCCAATGTGGGCATATGAGAAAAATTGCCAGTTGCTGCCCATGGGTTTCTTACTGGGGTTTTCCCAGGTTTTCAATCTATCCATTATACTGGCTGCCATGTATAGGATATCATTAGTTGAAAAATGATGTTAAACCCCAAAAACAAAAACAAACAACAAAAATAATTGCATTTAAAAAAGTATGAATCTTACAAAATAGTGATAGAGGTATTACCTCCCTTGATAGCTCTGCAAAAGGTAAAGTATAATAAGAACAAAGAATTCACAAACTGGGATTATAGTGTTGAAAATTTGAAGGTAAATTACAAAATGAACAGTGACACTGTTCAAATAAAAAGAACTAAATAATGCTACATCTATGGTCAATATAATTATCAATTCATCAAGACAGGAAAAGGGAAACAGATGACAATTATTGGAAATAATTACAACATTTTAATCAAATGCAGAAGGGAGATTTCTGTATCATTTCCAACTTTTACATTATATAAGCTATATTGAGAAAATGAGTACACTAATTCTAATAATCTTGTTAGAATTTCACAAATAAGACAGTGTTTTTTAAAAAATGATTCAAGTGGGAATCTGCCCCCATTAATTTTAACCCCTCATCTCCCAACATAATAAAATCTAAGCACATTATACTGTATATTTGCTTCTCTTATTTTTCCAAAATGCTATACAGCAAAGGTTTAATGAACATGTGTTTGCAGTCCAAATTTCTGTATACTCTGAAATGGGATCTTCATTTTTCAAATAGTCATCTTCATCTTCTTTATCTTCATTCTCACCCTCTCATTCCATCTCTCTAACTGTCCCCTGATGACTTCCTATCAATACAATATATACATAACTGACCATAGATTGCCTACTCATTACTGTGGATGGAGGCTGCAGGTTGTATGTGATTAAGTGTTGTATATAAACAGTGGATGTCCACTACATCTAAGATATCCTTGAAGCCCTGTCCACAACGAAGCATAAATCAGAAAAACTGCCTAGCTGCAACATCAATAATGTACATTCCAGTTGATCAACAAGTACATGTACCTGTTATGCACACATGGAAATTTATATACTGTTTTGCATCCAGCAGAAACTTCTATGTTCTTTCTCAATAAATTACATGTCACAACATTGTTGTACTGGATATTAATGTCACAATTGCCCTTTAATTTCTATAACATTTCCAAAGTCTAATATAAACAAATTATTGAAAGATATAAACAAAATAGAAAATAAACAAATGTCCCATCTTATTAATTACAAATGCAGACCAAATATCATTATATTATTATTACATGTAAGATAGTTATCATTAATATATCTGGTCTGTAGATAAGATCTGAAATAAGTTTATTACCAACAAACAGCACAAATAATCAGGAATATAATGATATATATGTAATACATTTTTAAACAGATTTTATTGCCTTGGCAAACACATGCCTGAGGAATTTCAAGTAATATATAAGGTATTAACGAGAGACTTGAGGAGTTCAACTTGTGCACAATGCAGTACAAGTTAAACAAAGACACTTGTTGTTGTTGTTGGCTTAACGCCATTTTTCAGCACACGATAGGCTATATATAGTGGCCAGTATTAATGGTAGAAAGATCTGTGGAAAGAACCACCGACCTATGAGAAGCTACTGGCAAGCTTTCTCACATATTCACATTTGCCAAATCTTAGACTCATACCCACACAGACAGGTGAGATGGCAGTGATCCGTAACAGAGAGTGCTTTACACCACTTGGCCACTTGGGGCCCCTATAACAAAGAAACTGTGAAGACAAAAGTCTGCTACATATGAAGCTAAAGTGAAAACCAACATACAAAATCTAAGGGGTATTTATTGCTTAGTAAATACAATCATATCGACCAAAGATACTCATTTTATAACAAAGTTTGCATAATAGTGGGCATCTCTATTCAATCTGAAAAGATGATGATGATGATGATGATGATGATGATGATGATGATGATGATGATGATGATGATGATGATGATGATGATGATGATGATGATGATATAATGGATGTTGTGGAGAAATTAACTTTTACTGGAGTATAAAAAAACCAACATTTTTCCACTTGCATAAATAAATGGCCTGACCTCTTTTTCTATTCTGTGTACATGTATGTCTTCAAGCATTTTACCTTGGTCTTTTTATTGCTTGAATACCATTTCTGGAGTCTGCAGTTCATTCATGTGACATTAAACATAGTTTGGGATCCAATGTCAATGCCTATGAGCTACTACTGACATAACTTCAGTAATTTCACATTGACTCAGCTTCTAAACCGTCTAAATACACATCTGTATCTGTTCTTTATTTTTATTTATGCCAACTTCTTAATATGGATAAATGGGTCTAAATGTAACAAGTTGGCAACTACACTAATGAAAAACATTACTGCTCTGCACTAATAAGAAAACAATATTTGCTCTACATTCAGGAACAGTTTTGGAGTATTTGTCATGTGGACTAAAAGAAGGTACTTTAAAAATTAAGTTGTATCTGCATCAAATGAAAATAATAGATACAAATTTAACTCCTACTACAAATACCTAAGTTTTTATGTTTTTTGTTACCCGTCAAACTGCTAATGTTTAACTCATCAAATGCCCAAACAATCAATAATAAGCACATTTTTGGAGTTTTTATAAGATATATACAGCAGTATTTATTTAGTAGAGTATGTGTATAAACAGTTGGTCTACAGTGAAGGTAAACATGTCTACTTCTTAAGAAAATGTATCCACATATACTCATGTAAATTTGATGCAGAAATACCACAGAAAGGCTGGACTAGAGGTTGTATTTTGGACAGGACTATGTAAATTTCATTGCATGGGAACATTTTAAGCTAACAATTTCAATCCAATGGAAGAATGAGAAAACAAAATAAAATCACAGCATTTCTTCCATACTTTATCTAAATAACTAAGTAACTAGTCCATGCAATCATGTTACATATTGCTTTAATATCTATTTTCTTATCATAAAAACCTGCTAATACATGTATAGTAAAACCTGTAATGAAAGACTGCCCCTTCTGCCAACAACAAGTGGTCTCTCAAGACAGGTGGTCTTTCATAGCAGGTTTCTACAGAACAATTTCAAGAAAAATAACCACAATCACTGTACATATATTCAATTTTTTATTAGTTGTTGCTAAAATATTGTATGCATTCATCTAAAAATAATATTATATTGTAATAAAGACATGCTTCTATCATTAAACATGAAATCACATTTATTTTTGGAGATCACATATTTTAGCATATGAAATTGTTTCTGAATTACTAATTTTCCTTTATAACAACCTAAATTTGTTTTACCGATGTTCAAACCACTTTTTTGTGAGTGATCTGCACTTTTTCACTTCTTTCACTTACAATAATTATTTTCTCCAGCATTAAAATTTGTCTCTTTTTAGTTGGAGAAAAGTCTATACATGTGCATTGCATATCTAACAATAATAATAACCTAAACATTTATCTCATCCAGAAATAGGACCATTTATTCAGTGACAAAAGTCAACAGCTTCATTAAAAGATGATATACAGGGATTAACTCTGTAAGCCAAGTGTATAACCCGGTTGCATCGAATTGAATTGACGACAGCTTTGTGATTGGGATATCATCACTTAACATGGAAGGGGGGAGAGGAAAACAAACATCACAAGTCTTGAGCACTATCACTCGAATCCTGATTCTCTCTTGCTGGTTTAATAGACAATGACCTTATTCACCCCTGGCAATACTGATTAACTCAAGACAAACTATATACATGGCCATTTTGTAAATTTTGGCACTTCAACGGCATTTCATGACCTGTACATTAGCCTGGTTTATGGACTGTAGCATTTATTGCCGGTAGCAACAATCCTTTTTCGTAATATTCCTTTTATGTTTGTTTTTTATCAGAATAATCTAAACTAATTAAGTGGTCATTGTAATAATTGATTACATAAAGGCCACTGGTGTTTGTTCTTGCAAAACTGTCATCATAGGGATGCCAGGTCCTACAACGGCTGGGTAGCAAGTTAAGTGCAGGAATAATTATCTGGTTCCCTGCTCTGTATGTTTTCTGCATTCCTCACACATATATGAATAATGGAGAACAACACAGGGAGCACATGAAGCAGTGAACCAGGCTGGGGAATAATCTACACATACTTTAGTCTGATTTATGACAGAAACTATAAATCACTATAAGCCTGGCTAAAAAAATTCAGAGATTGGTAGCCAGCTTATATTTTATTTTTTTGTTTGTATTTAGAACTGTATGAGCAGTCATTCTTACAGGGACTAAATAAAGGTTGATAAAGTTTATCCTCATTTTTTTGTGATGTGGTCATTCACAGCAGTGTCGAAATGCATATTTTACCAAGAAATCATGGTTGCTAGTAGCATTCAGCAGGTGGTTGCTCATAGCAGATTATTTATATAATAAAATCAATCCATGCATTACAATTGTGTTCATACATGACAGGTGGCTGCTTATAGCAGAGGTTGCTCATAACAGCTTCTACTGTAATTTCTTTTTCTTTGTGTTTGTTTAAAATCAGAATCTCTGTTAAAATCACTATTAATAAACCTTTTATATTTGTGTAAACATTCTTATGGAATTCTTTGCTTGGAAATTTATCTGTCAATATATGTACATCAATGTCTTTAAGTGGGTGTGTTTTTTAATGTTAAATAGCACTTGTACAATTTAAAAAGAGCATTCTGCACTGCCTAATGTAGCTCAGCCAAATGGTAACTTTCAAGCAATGTAGTGGATGTTCACCACTACATAATTATACTGCTGTGATATTCCAATTGGGGTAATAAAACTTGATCTATCCACTTCAAGCCACGACACAGACATCAACAATGACCATTATATCTGGTCTGTGATAGACTGATAGACAATAGTGTGGACAGATCTCCACCAATGAAACAAGGATTTTCTGTAATTAGTGACGTGTGCAATGTTATCTCTAAATCCTTTTTCCATCATTTAGAAGGATGTGAGGTGATTTCATCTCTTGTAATACGCTTAGAAAAAATTACGATGGTCAGATCCCTATTTTTTGCATCTTTCATAATTTTAATGTTTTTGAAAGGAAAACAATTTACACTTTTTCCGTTTATGACACAGATAATGCACAAAAACCCATTTTTACTACATATGACTGTGCATTTAAACTAACTACAGGTCAGCTCCTTCTCAGATAAAAAAAACAAAATGAGTCTAGACAAGGGAGGGAATTCAGTCAGTAACTTTAGACTTTCCATTAATTGTAATATTAAACTTTGGAAATTTAGCTAAAGTACATTTAACTGCTGAAATGGATTCATAATCTAAACATGATATTCTATAAAAGCATGATAAAAAAAATCAATGAATACCTTGAAGACTTTCTACATAAAAAAATTTTAATTGCTTCATTGGTTTTAATTTTATGGTTTGAACAACAGTGAAATCTATAAAAACTCCCAAAAAAAGGAAATATTATTGTGAATCATTTATCTGAGAATTTTTATTCAAACATATTAACATTAAGAATAAACTTCCACTGTCTTCCAAATCCTGCACACCTGGATGGCAGAACAAATTTTTATTTCCCATATATATTCAATACAGACAACTAAGGTCTCACTGGATAGTTCATATTTTGACACCTCCCTAATTTTTAAAGTAGAAGGCATGAGCCTAATTGTCACAATCTCAGCATTTATAAATTCACACATAAGCTAAATCTGTAATGTGGTTTAAATTTACTTTGAGTTAGGAATGGAAATGGGCTGGCTTGTTGGTAACTGCCTGTTACAGCTAGACTAGCACTGGAGAACAAATGCGCAACTTGGGCTGCAAATGAGCAGCTGACTTAGCTTATGAATTTACATGTGTCTGCTACAGAGGTAAATATATACAAATCTACATGGTTGAAAGGTGATGAAAGACTTGCTAATTTTTTATAGTACCAGTGAACTTTAAAGATAAATAAGGTATACACCAATTACTTTAGCTGCCTTATGACAAGAAAATGTTAAAAATAGCTTCTGCCTGTCAAAAAAAATATAAAAAGAGGGGTTGGTGGTAGTATTGGTTCAATATCAAAGCCACCAGTTGCATAAGGAATTAACCTTAATACCTCAGTCAGAATCTTACAAGCATCCTTTTAACAAAAGTCATTAGTTAGTTTTTATTTGTATCTTGATTGTTATATCATTATCAATTTTTTGCAATAGGTCATTCATTGTTGGGTGAAAATTCACCAGATAAACTGTCCATTGCGACCTTAAGAATAAGTGTCATTTTTTCAATCTTTTTTAATTTGATTCACTGTGTCATAAATCATTTCCTTATTACCTCCATTTTTTATATCTGACATAGCTGGGTATTCCAAATATACACTTCCTATAAATCTTGTTAGCAGTAAATCACAGTAAAAGAAGGGAGTTAACTCAACACTATTGGGAGTTACCAGGTATTGGTTCTGATCATTCTTCTAATCAACAACAAAAGAATTATTAGTTTCATGCAATGTGGTTTAACTAGTATTTTACATACTTATTCAGTGCATCAATAGTTTCAGTATATATATATATATATATATATATATATATATATATATATATATATATATATATATATATATATATATATATTGTATAATTTCCTAATATAATAATTTTATATACATACTTACTCATGATGTATCTATACATAGATTTCATCTTATTTACATAAATTGAAGTTATAATGATCTATTTATAAGTTCAGGGTTTTATTTTCTTGCAGACCTCAAAGTGTATTGGATGGCACCTGCCTAAGTGATATTGCTAGCCAGGACAACGTCAAGGATTTCCTTAGGAGTCAGCTGCATCAATTGTTGTGGAGCTTTCACAGGAGCAGATGTATCTACATCAGCTTCAATGGAGTTTTAGTGAGTTATGTGAAATGGATGTCCCTTTCAACATTGTGTTTTTTCTCTTCCCCTTTTTTATTTTGCATGATTTTCTGTTTACTTTATATTTGATTCTATGTAGGTTACACTCACTAGCAAAACAAACTTCTCTAAATAGCAACAGCTTCAGCAACAATATGTGCTGGCCAGGGTGAAAATGATGCAAAGGTGACTTTCTTAGTGTTCTAAAACTACATTATCCATACTGTTTTTTCAACAGTTGGGTTGAATCTGGGTATAGAATTTCATTGAGTTGCCTCCCTTTCAGTATGCCTCAAATTTCTCCATACTAGTACAGATTTGACCTTCATGAAATCAGTGAGAGTTCTGGTCAGTTTATATATGCTGTGCATCATTCATATTTTGTTATGTACTTAGCATGCACATTTTGCAGTTTTTTTTACAAAGAGAATTAGCTTCGCTTCATTTACATCTTTTCTTCACTACATTTTGAGATTTCATAAATAATACTATTTTTGCTGTGAGATATCACTGATATCACCAGCATTAACACTACATGATATATTAGCTATGAAAAATGTTGATGACATTGACTTGTTATAAGGAAGATGAAGGTTTAAGTGTAGAGAGTAAAATGAAAGTATGAAGGTGTCTCATAGCTGTTGATCTATGTCATGGCTCTCAATCATCAACAACTGCCATACAAGATAGGACATAGATTGTGAATTTTACACATATCGAAGTTGCATTTTATTCAGAATTGCCCAAAGGTTTTGAAACTGAGAAGCATTTCCCCTAATCTTACTGGCATATAAATTCTTAAGGTCTCACTGTATAGTTTCATATTTTGACACCTCCTTAATTTTTAAGGTAGAAGGCATGAGCCTAATTATCACACAGAATCTAAATCTGTAATGGGGTTTACATTTACTTTGAGTTAGGCATGGAATTGGGTTGGCTTATTTGTGACTGCCTGTTACAGTTAGACGAACTGAAGATCAAAAGCCTAACTTGGGCTGCAAATGAGCAGCCAACTTGGCTTATGTACTTAAATATGTCTGCTACAAAGGTAAATATCTAAAAATCTACATGGTTGAAAAGTGATAAAAATTATGCTAATATTTTACAGTACTAGTTAACTTTAAAGATGAATAAGGTACATACTGATTCTTTTAGCTGCTTTGTCACAAGAAAATGTTCAAAATAGCTCCCTCCTGTCAAAAATTAAAGTAAAAAAAAGAGGGGTTGGTGGTTGTATTGGTTCAGTATCAAAGCCACCAGTTGCATAAGGAATTAAACTTAATACCTCAGTCATAATCTTACAGGCATAATTGCAACAAAAATCATTAGTTAGTTTTTATTTGTATCTTTATTGTAATATTATTATCAATTTTCTGCAATAGCTCATTGTTGGATGAAAAGTTGCCAAAAATACTATCCAATGAGACCAAAAAGTACTATCTATGGGAAAAAACTCTTCCAAGACACCAATATAATTACCTCCACTTGTTACTGTTAGGTAGATACCCATAAACAAGATGTTAATTGACTGATACATTTACAAAGATGTATAAATTTGCAGGGAGGTGTGGGAGGGCATAACTTGAAGGACCAATTATTCTCAGCAAAACATAATTTGAAATAACAACTTACCTTCTCCATCAAATACATTACCCAATTACATCAACATTAGGAGAATAGGTATGAGGAGAAAGTGCACAAGCATCCGACATCTACCTTGGTAACCCCTCTGAAGGTGTTTTTGTATGTGTATTCTTGCAAAGGTTGAAAATCATTCTCCAAACATGAGATGGTACAACTGAGGGATAACTACTAGGAACAGGTAGTTGCCACAAAACATTAGTCAAAGGGCAAAAGAGAAACATCCATTGTTTGATGATTGGAACAAAAACAGCAATAAATGACCCTTAACATAAAATTGTAACAAGGTCAATGAAGCATAAAATATAGGTCACCAAGGCCTCATTTTGCAAAAAGGATGTAAAATGTATCAAGATGAACCTAATTTCCCAGTTTAATAATTCTTGATCGGATAGCATGCATTCAACATGCCAAAAACTCATAAGAGCAAAAACTTGACTAAAGCCAGAAAAGATTATATATACATGTAGGACATGTCAAGCATTTTGTTCTATGGGTGTGATAAACAGATACTGATATCATCATCAATTATACAATTCTAGTATAAAAATAATCTGGGAAATGAATCTCAAATACGAAATGTAACGTAGGCCAGTGAAGACACCATTTGGGACCAACAAGACACCATAAGAAATCTTCTATGGTAACCCTATACTGATACAGCTTGTGTTGTAGAAAAGTCAACATAATTTTTCTCAACTTAATTGCCATAGTAGTCATATCTGATATCAGATTGGCACCAATTCCATTTTAGGATCAACCAGACATTAAGAAAAGTCGTTTGCAAAAGTACCATATCAAATATGAGCAGCCATTCATTCAGCAGTAGCGATAACAAGATTTGCAAGATTACCACTGCCACTGTAGTGGCTATAATGGCTGTCTGAGCAGTACCAATTTCATTTATGATCAGCCAAGAACCATAACTCTTTTAGTAATAACTTAATGATGATATGGCCATCCTGTCAGGTGGAGTTGTAGTAACAAGATTTTTTTTAGATGGCCTTGTGTTTTATTTATGAACAACTAGACATCAAAATAATTTTAGTAAAAATTCCATGGCAATTTAACTTTTTATTCAGATGGAGAAGCAATTACAAGATTATCCTTACTGACACTACAGTGTCATATTGGACATCAGATCAGCACCATTTTCATTTAGCAAGACTTCTAAGTTCTTTAGTGAGAACCCATACTAATTGTATCATTCATTCTTGAGAAATGATAAAAAAAATAACGAACATCAGATTGGCACCATTTTTATTTAGGACCAACCAGACATCACAAGAAATCTTCTGGCGATAATCTCATGTCACAATAACCATCCACGCTGGAGAAGTAGCGATAAGATTGTTAAAGATGGTAGTAGTGACCTTCATAATAAACAACACATCAGCACAGTTTTCATTCAGGACATACTAGACAATGTCTTGACGTGTGTGTAAAGTTTTATGGCAAACCTCCAAAGTGGTTTAAGAGGAGCAACAATAACAAACTTGTGCTCAAGGATGGATGAATGAATGAAAACAGACCATCCAAGAAGGTCTTCTTGTCTATGACTGATAGAGCTAAGAAAAACAATGTGGTCATGAGCTATATGCTAAAACTTAACATAAGCCAAAAAAATGTGAAAAGTCACAATTACCTTTTCAATGTAAGGGTATGGTGGGTACTAATACTGATACATACAATCATATAGTTTAATGATTCTGGCATGAATAGTGACTGAACTCGTGTTTATGAATCTTGAAATATTAATCACAGTTACCTACTTTTGTAATGCGGGTGTAGAACTCATAAAAATGCACCTTCTCACCAACTTTAATGATTCTTTGAATAAAAGTATGTATATTTTGTGCTAAAAATGTATCTGGTTAAGAACTAAATGGAAAAACTTAACTTACGCTGGTAACATGAAAAATGTAGGTCACCATGACCTTCAGTGCTTGTATGGGTACGTCACTAATAAGGATGCATACAATCATCTAATCTGATGATTCTAGTGTGAACAGAGCTTCAGAAATAAACTTAGCACAAAAATGAACCAAAGTCAGAGAATCTTGAAATATGGGTGACTGTGAAAAGGGTGTTTTGCTAATTAAAATGCATCCAGAAAATAAGTTTAATGATTCTGGGTATAACTGTATTTATACAGTGCATCAAAAACCTGAAAAATATTTCCAAAAATATCCAACAGATTTTGAAAGGTTGAAAGCAAAAGCTGGTATATGGGTATCTACCTAGTTGTGACCATGTGTGGTAGTCTTGATTGTATCTTTAACAAATTCTTAGCAGAAAAACTATTTTTGTTGTCTATATTGTATATAGATGGGAGAGAATCTTTTTTCTCTTTTTTTTCAAGGGCAGGGATCTGGAGTAGAGAATTAGCAGGAGTTAGTTGCTAAAGTTAATCTGACTGGATAATGTATTTAACACCAAGAGCATACACAGTATTTGAAAACATGCATGTTAAAGGTATATATCTGTTACTATTAACTTAGTATATGAACCATTTGAAAATATCAACAAGTGCTGGACTGTAGATAGCAGAACTTCAAATTGTCAAAGCCCCTGTTTCTAAGACCAACATCAACAGCTGCTGATTTCTCAGTTTTTTCAAATTCAGTCTTTCCCATCTAGGGCTCAGGAAAATCACTCTTCCCTTTGTCCTGATTGGGTAAAAATCTGCTGTGCTGAGAAAAACTTTACTACGTGATAGTCCCTGGACAAATTTACACCTTACAAATAAATCTGTGAATTTTGTACTCTTAACAAAGCCAAAGTTCAACGTCGCTTAATAAATTATATTAATTAAATGACAATTTCATACCCAGACCTCTATTTCTGAATTTCATTTGTATTTACAGTGACACTTTTCAGTCATCTAGACTTCATTTAAATGTTTTGTAAATTCCTTTTAAACAAACTACTACATATCTTATGAGTGAGACATGATAAATTAAGAACTGTCAAAATTATGCAACCTTTCTTCTAGTTTGACAGTGTTGCTGTTGCCCCAGGTCACTGGTATATTTAAAACTGTGTAGCTTTATTGATACGCTGTTAGCCAATGCAAAGACACCAGAAGCTATTTCTATAAGCATGTCACTATTTTTCACAAGAAATATGTTGATAACTTCTATTAAAAAAATGTATTTTAAGTGTCTCTGCCAATTCTCACCAATTTTCACACAATTTACGTCACTATAATCTATTTATAATGCATATAATGTCAAGCCAACAGCTAATTTGTCATAATATAGTTTAGGGGATGATGTAAAAAACTATCAATTATTTTGACCAATCAGGAATTCTTCCATTTGTAAGGCGCCCTTGAGAAGTCCTCTAGAAATGGAATTCTTAGTGAAATGATTTATTAGTATGTACATTTATCAAAGCATGGAATTATTTTCTTGAATGTAAGTTTACATGAATATGGTTAGGATAAATAACTTGGCTTTGTATTTTTAGTATTGTACTTGTTTGAAGATTTGCATAGTGCGTCTTTTTGCATATATCTAAACTTATTTGGAGCTCTATAGCAAGCATTGTGCTAATGTGAGTTAAACCCTATACATATATGCCTGCTTCAAGCCAAACTGGCACTGGCAATCTTCTGTATGACAGACAAATAAAAAAAATTTTAAAAAATCATTGGTGCTACTAAAATATTGAAGACGAATATAACCAGGAATGATCTAGATACAAGAATTACCATCAGTCAGTCAACATGTCATGGATTATTGTATCTTACCTTGCAACCACTGGTTTACTTTCTTACCTGAATAAGTGTGACTGGTTTGTAGTGTAATTTCTCTATTATTTTCAGTTGCTGATTGCTTCCTCTACCATCATATACATGGATTTTACTTGTGTCTCTTTCAGATCTACAAATGAAAAGATCCTGACCAAATTAAAAGTAAAAGATTCTCTTTAAACTTTGTGTAATTATGATGTTCTCTTGGAGTATTCTGTCTAGCTTGCATTCATGCAACATCAACACAAAAAGTATCTGGCCACAATTGAATTTCTGCTGTTAGAATTCCATAAATTAGCAAAATAACAGCAATCCCTCTTTCTAGTGCTCCTCATTATGATGCCATTTCTGGTATAATGCTAGGTCTACCAAAAACAAAAACCACTTTACTTGAATTGGCCTATCAAATATACTGGCATTATATTTCTTCCCATCCCTGATATGCATTCTTGAATATATATATATATATATATATATATATATATATATATATATATATATATATATATATATATATATATATATAGTTCAGTACCTAAAACATTTGGCAGTATATATGTCTGACTACCATTTTGTTTACTCCTCAACCACACTCCAACACACATACATGCATCTACACTCTTTATACATTGCTATATTCAGCACATAACACAGTCAGCATTTCTGGACTACAACTACAGCAGTATAGCAAAGGGTAGCTGTACATTTATTTTGATATATTTGATTAAAAAAATTAAACAATAGTGAATGAAATATAAAAATGATAAGCAAATCAAACAGTCCTTTTTGATACCACTATACACCACATATGCAAAAAAGTTACAACAAATTTGAATTCAGGCCATAAATTACAAACTGCGTCTTAAAAAGTAACACATTAACATTGTGATGCCTCTCTAACTGTAGAGAGCATGTTACTCAGCAAGGGCAGAAGTTACAACTGACAATTTTACTGGATTTGGTGCAAAGCCTAGCATCAAGGGGAGATCACACTAACTTCCACTTAGGTGGGCAGATAACTTTTATCTTTTCAGTTAAAAACTTTTGATCTAGGAGGGCTGGATTTGCAAAGTAGTAGTTTTCTCAAGGTATTATCAGGTAATGTACTTGGAAAAGAAACAAGTAGACAATTTGCGCTGACAAAATGTTTGTTATTCACAGCATTTGGCTGAAAGTCACAAAGGGCAAGAACTCTTATGAAAAAACCAACAGGTGATGACAATGCTATTTACCAAGCTTCATGGCAATCCATAAAAAGGCTGCAGAACTAGTTTTCTCCATAACATTACATGATAGACAATAGAACAAAAAAGATGAATGGACAAGCGGATGCTTATATAGAGGTGTGTAAAAAAATATTCCTTTTATTATGAATTAAATCTTTTATGTTGTTGTCTTGTCTCAGCAAAAAACAGGCTATACATGGCAGCTAGTATAACTAGTGGAGGAAGAACCCCAAAAACCCCATTAACAAACAATGACCCACAGGAAAATACTGGCAGCTTTCTCATATATCCACACTGGTCCAGCATGAGACTCAAATCCATGCCAACTGAGGTGAGATGGCAGTAATCAGTAAGTTGAATGATTTAGACCACTCAGCCATGCAAGGCCCCCAAATATTTGTAGTACAGTTAAGTATATTTAAAAAAAAAACTCAAGGAAAAATAAACTTGCTAAGTAAATACAAGTGCCAACAACAAGTAGCAGAAAACAAAAATATAACTGTTTGATTCTCCAGTACATAAGCAACTTAAATAAGCAAGCAAAAAAGACAATGTCCATAAAAAATACAGAAAGTATCTCCAACTAATTAAAACAGATGGTTAAACAGCTCAGTTGAAACAATCATTGACATTTAAATTCCTATAATTTTAGATTCCCATTTCAAAGAAGGTTGGTAATGCATGCTAGAAATAAGACTATACCAGAATGTCTAATCTGAAACATTCTCAAATTTAACTTAATGTATGTTCACAATTGCAATAATGAGAATGACCTACCATTAATTTTCACAGTTGGTGCAAATGAACATCAAATTCAATCATACCTGCTCAAGCACTGAAATGTCAGACTGGGAAGGGAAGTAACTCTTACAAAGTATGTGAACTGGTAATTCCAGATTGATGAGAAAGTTCTCAAGCCAGAATTGAAATTCATACCAGTCTATCTAGGCTTACATGGAAAGTGCAGCAACTGCGTCCCCTGAGTTGTACAGCCAACAACAGCAACCCGGAACATAATCCAGCCGAAGCATATTAATCATGTCTGAAAAATAAATTTAATTTGCCACGTGACTAACTTAACATCACATTCTACAATGGAATATCAGAAATTTGTAAATTTTTAAAAGACCAATAAAAGTCCTTTAAAACGTTTTTCAGAACCTGCTGTCAGAGGTAAGCTTTTATCCACCAATGTACTACTTTTGTAAAAATGTATTTATTAAATACAAATCAGCTAACCTGTGATAAACAGCAAAATTGTAACTTTGGCCATGCTATTGGTTAGAAGACAGCATTTTACTGTTTTCTCAAAAAGAGAAATACAGCACATCTTACTACAATGTCTCTTTAGGAACAACTATTCGAAAATCTTAGCAGTTTAAATGATTTAACTTTTGACAAATTTCTACCAATATTTTCCATTAGAGGAACCCAGCATATCTATTTGTCTATAAATTGTGTTCAACTGCAAACTGCAAAGATCCAGATTTGTCACTGCATAATGTGCCAGCAGATCTGGCCCTATGCTGTTTGTTAGAACTCATACCTTGATACACCTGAACTTTATAAGGGTCTAAGTTGCTTACAGTTGGACATAACTTGTGAGTATAGAAGGGAAGTATAGTTCCAAGAGTCCCCATTAAAAAGATGTAGAGTTCAGAAACTCTTTACTCTAAGAACAATGTGAAAACCCTGCATTTTTATTTATGACCAACCTAGGATATAAGATATATCATTTCATGGAAAAGTCATGCAACTAGAAATTTAAATGAAGCGATGAAATCAGCATCATGGCCTTACCACAAATTGTCAAAACCTACCTCTGCCATTGTAAATTTGAGTTTGTGCAATTTGTTAGGGTGAAAGATTGGCATGCAAACTAACATAGTGTCTTTTGCTTACAAATGTTTTGCCAAAAATATAATCATAAAGGCAAATTCTCATAAAAGAATGGGCAAATATGGGCATCGTAACCATCATACTAGCAATCTGCTGGTAATTTAATCTCAATTTTGTAAATCTGTTGTGACTCGATATATCTGTTCATCTGTTTTTTCTTTTTTTATCTGTTTATGTGCATGTATGTGTGATTTGGATTTTTAACACAGCTTTAAAAAATATTCAATCATATCAATATTATGTCTGCAGCATGGCAGTTTATAGCAATGACTAGCATTGGAGAATCATGCCGCAGACTTGTAGCATCGTGTCCAACCCATTCACATTATCCCGACACCAGGCAGACCAGTCCTAAAACTAACCTCTTAATGCTGAGTGTCTAGCAAGATAGCTGTTAGTACCATTTTTATAGTCTTTGGTACGATTTGGCCGGGGTTTGAACCTGCGACCATCCTGCATCCAAGGCGCATGCTATAACCATTAGACCACCAGTTCAGTCATGTCTTTTTTTGTCACTATATTATATCTGCAATCTGAACTTCATTTACTTTGCCTGATGGAAGGTGATATTACTTTAGATGAACTGAGAAAAATGAAGATCTTGGATCCTGGTTTAATGACTACATCTATACTAACTGCAAGAACATGATCATTTTTGGCATGAGATTCCAAGGAGTACACAACAACAAAGTTTTTGAACCCTGAATGCAGCTCTGAAACAAATCTAATGTGTGTGTGGGTGTGTTTGTAATGATGGGAAGGTTATGGGTGATAGTGTGGAAATGGGTAGGTGAGTGAAAAATAAAAATGTGAATATTTACTCCATTACAAGTTTCAAAATGTCAAAGAATATCAAAGTGCAACATGTTTGGGTACTGGAAGAGGAAAACTTACCAAAATTAACAACATCAAACACTTTGGCAGATTTGTCATCTGAGACAGTGCAGGCGAGTTCTCCATTGTTACTAATGGACAGGCACTCTATGGAACCTGCAAAAAAAAAACATTTATATTGTGGTAAACATTTCTTTTTGTACAATAACAAACTCTGAAACAAGATGGAGAACATGTATTAGATATCATTGCATTTTGCTGCATACAATTTTCAGAACCATTTTGTTTGAAAACAACAATTGTGTAATGTTTTCCTGGCCTCATAAGCACAAAAATGTAGAACATTGTTCCAATAGCTACAATTAATTATGAAAGCACTCTAATGAGATAACACTATTACAATATTATGTACCTGAAAAAGTAAAGAAAACATATATTGTATGTAAATCCAAATTTGAATATTCTAGTTAAATAAATCATCAATGGCAATAAAGTGTGATGTTTCATTTATATACTGTGCAGGGATGGTGCTGGGCTTCACCAATGCTACAAACTGCAACTTTTTTTTACTTATTGGCAACAAAATATGCCATCTAAAGAATTTTTTGCAACAACAATTTTTGGATAGTTTAAATTTGTATAAACAACCTTGGGTCTGGGGTGGAGAAAGTCAAAGGCAGCATGATAGAAAGCTGCAAACTTGGATATAAAATGCACTGGGAGCTATGTAAAATTTACACCTCACAAGTGGCCACATTTTATTATGTATCCAGAACCAAAATTTAATTACGGTAAGGAAAACAATCTGACTATATTTTCCAATGTGTTTTCAGATGTCAGGATTTTGTTACTGAAAGAAGAATTGGCTAAGGACATGTACCATTACAGTTAATATTATGTCATTAACACTCAAGTTTACAGGAAATGGGGTCAGCAGTGTTTTGATAGAGCTTTGGACTTCATACAATGGATTTTTTCAAAAATTTATGAATAAGAGTGGACGTAATTATCAAGATCACAACATAGCATCGGCTAAATATAGATTCTTTGGTTTAACACATGAAGCAATTAACTTTGAACAAAACAGGTTACCAGACAAAGACCGATAAAACATGTGACCGTACATGTATCACTTCCTTTATAAGCAAGGCATTTCATGTATTCTTCTATATTTTTGCCTGCATAATTAAACTGCAGTACTGTACAATTAGCAACATGGGAATAAATCCTTACAAAACTTTAACATATCATTAAATAGAGAAATAATATTTTTGAAGAAAAAGTCAAACTCATTTGGATTGAAAACAATGGGGAGAGTTTACTTGCCAGCAAATTTTATGTTGGGAAGACTCAAATAAACAAGACTGTAAAAGATAAGGAAAATATTCTGCATAATGGAGTAAATGGAAAGATAATTATTTTACATATGAAAAAACCATGTGTCTGTACCAAGATTTAAATAACATTTTTGAATGGTTTTGTAATGCGCATGCCAAAAATGCTCCACATACATTTCACACCTAAGAATAACAACTATTAATTTATGTTACCTTGAAATAACTCTGTTTTTAAGAAAGGAAGACATTTTAATAATTAATGCTATTTCTAATGAAGATTTTAACTGATTTGAGTTGTATGTAGCTTTCTTACTATATACACATTGTCACAAATATGTAATTAATTTAAGTTTAAATTAGTTAAAATAAGTTAAAAAATTTTATTTTATTTTATTTAACTAAAGTTATCATAATAATAATAGTATCCACTGGATTTTTTTCAGTTCGGTTCTATTAAATCTGATCACACAGTAGATTGCTTCATTTTCTTTTTAGCTGACCTTAGTTCAGAAACTTGGTAAACACTAAGTTAAAATGATTGGCCAGTATAAAGGTCTTACTTCACTTGCGTGATCACTATGTGTAAACAACATTTTTTTTATTATTGGTTCTTAATTGGGGCTACACTGGCATACATGGTAAATGTCTTGCAATAAGTGACCACATGACTTATTGCATGATCTAAAATTGTGTTTAAAGCTAATGCTTTTAATAATTTTAGGCAGTCATAAAATTACCTTCAGGAGCTCAGAGGCATTTTCTATTGTTGCCAATTTTGAGTCACTTGTTATTTAAGAATAATTATTATTTTTTGAAAAATAAATGGTTCTTCATCAAAGCTTTTGACAAAGACATTCAGTAAAAATTATTTGGAATTCTAAAGCTGGAATATTATTCTTGATTCACAAAATTCAACGAGGAAATGTTACCATTAGTACAACAACTTTATCTGACATGATCACTTTCATATTAGAACTTCATAAAGATTCACACCTGAATTCAATTAGAACTGTTTAGTGATAGGACTTATAATATTCAATTCTAGGATTAATTTTTAAATTATTTTCACGAACCATAGTCCTATTTTCTATTTTATATTGTTTTCTGGTGAAAAAAATTATTTTGTTAAAATTTATAAAGCTGGTTGACTTCACTCTTTTGTTTTGTTACGTTTGTACGAGCTCGCACATAACAACATACATACATATCTCACAAATATATTTGGCAGAGGAGGTGAGTGTATAAGTCAGGGATCACTGTACATATGAATACCATATATGAATAATGTTGTCCCTTTTTTTATGCAAAAAAATCTTCAAAGAAACATTGATCATACTTTCAAACTGATAAAAAGCAGATGTTCATAAAACCTATATGCCAATCTGCCCTGTAAAACAAAAAGTACTAATTCCAAAATTAAAAAAATTAATTGAACAATAGCAATAATGGCATTCAACTTCTACATATACATACAAACATGCCGATGAAATTTGTTTGTCTACCTAAAGTATATTATGCTTAATTGTACTAGCAAAGGTTTGCTTCAAAGTTCAAGTCCAAAAACAAGCATCCCTTTCAGGAATTCATGCTTTACTGGCTAATCAAAGACATGAACATTTGGATGTAAGATTGGCATAATTTTCATTTAGGACCAACTAGATATAGTAAGATGTCTTAGAGTGGTGAAAATACCATGATAATATGGTCATTCATTCTGAAGGAATATCAGAAACAATATTTTCATAATGACCATGCTAAATGTTAGAGAAGAGTAATTTTTTTTCTTTGTGATCTTGTCTTCTGGTGAAACCCCATGTTAATTGATTTTGTGCAAGAAAGAAGCAGTGATTACAAGATTTTTAAGATGGCAGCTATGATGGCCATACTGGACAAAAGACCAGCACCATTTTAACTTAAGACCAACTGGACATCGTATGACATCTTCTGGTGAAAACCCCATATCAACATGACATTCTGAAGAGTTGTCTTAACATGATTTTATAGATGGCTGTCATGGTGGTCATACTGGACATATGATCTGCATAATTTTACCTTTAGACCAACTGAACATCGTATGAAGTCTTCTGATGAAAACCTCACATTAATATGACTTTCTGAAGAGCTTCAAGATGACTGTCATGGTGGCCATACTAGAAGTCACATTGATACTATTACTGCTAAAGAATAATGGACATCATAAGAAGTCTTTCAGCAAAAACTCCTTGTTGATATGACCATCCATTCAGGAGAAGAAGTGATAATGACATTTTCAAGATGGCCACTATCATGGCTATATTGGACATCAGATCAGCACCATTTTTAATAGGACCAATACATCAAGAGAAGTATATCATGTTGATGTGACCATCCATTCAGGAGGATTAGAAATACCAAGATTTTCAAGATGGTCTCTACTGGGGCCACACTGGATGTCCCAGCAACACCATTTTCATTTAGGACCAACTAGACCATGGGATAAATATGTGTATAAAGTTCCAAGCCAATGTTCAAATTGTTTTAGAAGGATTGGTGTTAATGGACAGACGATGGACAATATCCCATCCTATCAACTCTTCTATGACCAACAGAGATAAAAGGAGGTTTGTAATGTGGAGGAATAACAAGAAGCACAACTATAATAATTATTCAGCTAATCTTAGATATACATCTACCTAGATGACTGCGAAAATGTTTAACAAATTCAATTCCATCTTCTTCTGCCTTCCTCCAAAATTTTACATGGCCATCAATACTTGTAGTGATGATAAAATTTGTTCTGGAAATAAAAAAATGATTACAATAAACTACAATAAGATTTCTATGATTTTCAGTAAATTTTTCAGCTTTTTTTCCAGAAACAAGTTGGGTTTTTTTAAATTGAAAAACCCAGCTTATTGAATTTCCAGCAGTGTCTGCTTGTGGCTGTAATAAGTCTATCCAGTCCATCCAGATATTTAGGGTTGTAACAGGTCTATGCAGCATCTGACTAGGTGTTCAGGACTAAAATGGGTTTATGAAACACTGAAAATGAAGAAAACCTTACTGTTTACATGTTTTTAAGTCAAGTCCAATTGACAACTGCACAGACATTTCACAGTGAATTATGCAACTGACCAAATGGATATCTTTACTTCGCCAGGAGTAATCAGTAGAAAAAAACAACACAGACCCTTATATGCCAGCACATTATGTGATGGCAGGTCAGGGTCTGTGTTTGTTTGCAGTTGATTTATAATTATGAATTCACTTTATTCCTGTTGTTCCAATTTATATGGGTTTTACATGAATATTTTGCAAAACCACTAAAATAAAGCTTCATTAAAGAATGCCCTCAAGTGTAGCCAAACCAAACTCTATAAGTTTTAAATCCAATACTAGTACTGTATTGGCAATTAGTGCTAGGAAATAGCTAAACTTGTATGATGATCAATGAACAAAAAAAACCTACCAGGTAAGAATTAGATCAACACTTATTGATGGAGATGGATCTTTACACCCTTGACCATGCCCGCATTTTCACACTGCATGACCAACTAACTATGAAGTTATTTTTAAGAGGCACTAATCTGTATATATTATATAGCATCATTTCAGTATCTTATTATGACATCATGTCCATTATTATATAACATCATGTCCAGTATATTTTACAATGTAATGTCCAATAATCATGATATAATATGTCCAATATAAAATTATATAACATGGCCAGTATCATTTAAACCATCATGTCCAATATCTTTATAACATCATATCCAATATTACATAACACCATGTACAGAATTTTATTGTATAACATCATGTCCAGTATGCTATTATATAACAACATGTCCACTGTTCTATTACATAACATCAATATGACCAATATCTTATTATGGTGTTCATGTCCAATATACTATTTCAGTCTATAAAATCATGTTGAATATTGTATATTATGTCCAATATATACTGAATGTATCATCATGTCCTATATCTTATTATATAACACTGTCATGTTCTATATCTTCCAATATTGAAAAAAGCCAACATTTTTCATGAATAAATAAAAGAATGATATATACTCATAAAATACATGCATGTTATTTTTGGAAACTGTTTTCCACCTCCTGGTGTATTGAGGTAAAGTTTCTTTTATAAGGCAGGTATGGACGTTGATACTATTTCATTATATAGCAGTGAAAATTATATAATATTACAGGCATGTACTTAATTATAAGGTAGTTTCAGAATATGGAGGTGTACCTCCCCCCAATGACCCAATGACTCCCAGGAACAACATTATAATGAGGGAGTGATATATCTTCTTACTTGCTGACTGCAATATGCTTGATAACATCTCGATGCATGTAGCTTTTCTCATATGACTCAGTATGTGGCAGATTTTCAAGGTAAACTTGCTCAAATTCCAGAACTGAAATATCAATGAAAACAAAAAACTAGAACCTAGTTATGGACAACACTAAATGAAAAATGTGTTGGTGAATCAATTATAAGTGGATATATATATATATATATATATATATATATATATATATATATATATATATATATATATATATATATATATATATATATATATATATATATATATGTCAGTAATGGATATTAGTGTGGATATATAGGTCAGTGATGGATATTAGTGTGAATATATAGATATATAGAGGTTAGTGATGAACATAACTCCAACGGCAATGTAAATGACCAGTCAGTATATTCACCAATGAATAAAGCTGCCATGGAAAAGGCAGCAGATTGTGTTACAAAAATAATACCACTGCAGCAGTGATGGTGAACTAAGGATTTCATTTTCATCCTGTTAAGGCAATGGGAAAATAAGGGAAAGTTAGTGGTAAAATTCTTTAAAGACAAAATTAGTTTTCAACAACAGGTACATGTTTAATGCTTATGCAGATAACAAAATTTGTATTAAAATATACCAAAAATATTAAAATGCAACAATAGTATTAAAATACACCAGTGGTATTTGAATACACCTAGTGTGTGTGTGTGCATGTGTGTGTCGTGAGATTTGGATTCTTGATGTAGTTTTAACAATTTTTCAGTCATATCGCTATGATGTCTGCAGTGTGGCTATTTACAGTCCCAACACTAAACTCTGTTATGTATATGTGATTATGTGTAATGTTCAAAATTCTTTTTATTTCATTTTTGTTTCATTGTATTTAATTGCAATGAATATTTTTCTCAGATTCGGGATTCTATTTTTAGTAGTGAGATATAATTTTAGTACAAATTTTATTTATTCAAGATGAAGATGTAAAACATGAGAATTTACATTGAGTCCATCTTACCCTGGTAACAAAATCAACATAAAGCTAAAATGATTGCTCAGTATCACAGACCTACTTTCTTCGCATGATCACTGTCTGTAAACAACCCTTTTTATGATTGTTTTTTTTAAGTGGAGTGACATTGGCCTACATGTGAAAATTAGCATAGTAAGAGACCACATGACCAATATCATGAGATTTAAAGGGATGTTTTGAAGTTAAATATGCATTCTTAATATTGTTTTGGGGAGAGTCATTCAAAACCTTGAATGAATAAGGTGTATTTTTTAATTTATTGCCAGAATATTTTATTCTTCATCTGATTTTTGGATTCAATAATTTATTCGTCTGGATACGCAACAAGTTGACTTTCTTATAAAGAATTGTGAAAGATATTCATGGAAGTTTATTCTGGAATTATTCGGAAACAAAGAGGAATTTTTTATATTCATACATTGGACTACATCTGACATCATAGCCCTCCATATTTGTACGTCATCGGGACTCAAACCTGGATTCTTATAGGACTATGTAGTAATAGGACTTGTTTTTATTCATATTTTGATTATATTCACAAACTGTAAATCCTAATTACCAATTTTTTCATTGTTTTCTAGGGAAATAAATTGTTTTGTTAAAATATACAATTTTATAACATGCACCAAATGTGTTAATACTATAGATAGAACTCAGACATTTTCAACTTCAAATATACTTTTGCTTAAAACCAATATTAAATGCAAATATGCATACTGTAAAATTGAGGCATAATTCCATAATTCACACAAGAGAAATGCATATATGTATGTATGTATGGATGTATGTATGTATGTATGGATGTATGGATGGATGGATGTATGTATGTATGTATGTATGTATGTATGTATGTATGTATGTATGTATGTATATATATATATATATATATATATATATATATATATATATATATATATATATATATATATATATATATGTTATGTATATGTAATTAAAATGTTTGTGTGTATGTTTTAAAATTCTTTTTATTTAATTTTTGTTTCATTGCATTTTATTGCAATTAATATTTTGTTGGATTAGAGATTGCTTTTAGTAATGAGATAAGTGTTGTTTATTCAAGATGAAGAAGTATTATGTGAGAATTATCATTTAGTTCATCTTGCCCTGGTAAAAGTGTCTACAGAAAGTTAAAATGATTGGTCAGTCAGAGATCTCGGAAACGTTTAATTACGTGTATTTGGACACAAATTTTTTTATTTGGGACGCAGAAAATCACCCACACAGGAGTCCTCCATATGCACGTTTTTGTTGCAAGGAGGAAAATTTTGTGGCAAAATAAATATGATCTAATCACTATGAAAACTGAAGCAATGCTTTTATTTTAGTTTGTTGCTGACTTCTTTGATCATAGGTCACCAGCTTGCTTTGATGAAGGTGCATGTGTTATTGAATGCGCTGCTATAGGCTCTCTTTGAAGGACAAAACAAATATCCACTTGTTATTGCTGCGGCAACATCAAATGAATTATAGAACATTGACACAATTTTTTAAAATATTTCTTAGTATATATCAGAGCTTCAGAGGTAATCAGTTTTCGTTGAAGTTGCAGCAAAACTTTTATGTTTTTTAAAAAAAATTTAAAATTGCTGTCATGTGGTCGACTGTAGTCATTTCATATTTCTGCCCTCAGAGGCAGTCGATTGTAGCTAGTCAGTTGCATGGCTAGTTTGATTATATTACAGTATAAAGTATCAAGTCCAGCTATGAGCAGAAGCGGATTATGACATAATTAACTGTTAGAGTGGTTAGTCGATATGAAATAAGGATTTGTTTATGTAACAATTGATTCCAGTGCATTTTTCTATCCAAGTTTTCGACTTCCTGTCATGGTGCCTTTGAATTTGTTCACTATGAACTCAAGACTATATACCGGTTTTTATCAACCAAAACTGTTGTAGCCAAAAACATGGCCAAAAAGTATATTTTGTTGCCAATATGTAAAACATAATTGCAATTGTGACATTGGCGAAGCCCAGCGCAATCACTGTTATTGATTTCATTTCCAGTTATTGCCATATAAATATTGCCTGCGAATTCAAAATTAAGAGACATGGACAAAATGCCATTTGCAAATTTAGACAAGTGTTTTGTAGTTAAACGAAAAAATTATGAAAATTTCAATGAGATTCAAAAATGTGCTAAAGTGGCTATAACTGATAGTTTGGATGCAACCGTAGCCAAGAGTAAGAAAGTATGTGATTTCTGGCTTAGTTCAGACTGCAACTTTTGCTAGTGGGACTGCAATTTTTGCTGGTGAGACTCCTATTTTTACCAAATTAGGAGTCCTGGACTCCTAGTTTTAAAATCCTAGCAAGACCATTTGTCAGTATGAGGGGCATACTTTCTTTGTGTGATCATTATGTGTAAAAAAACTTTTTTATGATTGGTTTTTAAGTTGGTTTATACTGGCCTACATGTGAAAACTAGTGTAGTAAGAGACCATATGACCAATCTCTTGAGACTTGAAATGAAGTCTAGGGTTTTAAATAAGCAATCTTAATATTTTTCAGGCAGTCATTCAACACCTTGAAGGAACAAGGTGTATTTTTAATTTGTTACCAGGATTGTTTGTTCTTTGTCTGATTTTTGGATTTAATAATTTATTCCACTGAAAACTCAACAAGTTGACTTTTTAATAAAAATTCTGACAGATATTCATGGAAATTTATTCCGGAATTATTCAGAAACAAAGACTGATTCATGTGAAAAAAAATTTATATTCATACATTGGACCACATCTGACATCATCAACTTCCATATTTGTTTGTAGTCAGGACTCAAACCTGGATTCTAATACATGTAGGACTATTTAGTGATAGGACTTGTGTTTTCATTCTAAGGATCAAATTTTGGATTATATTCACAAACTGTAAGTTCTATTTACCAATGTTTAATTTGTTGTCTAAGGAAATAAATTGTTTTGTTAAAATATACAAAGCTTGCTGGCTTGTTACTGAGTATGAGCCTGTGTCATGTATGTATGTATGTATGTATGTATGTATGTATGTATGTATGTATGTATGTATGTATGTATGTATGTATGTATGTATGTATGTATGTATGTGTGTGTGTGTGTGTGTGTGTGTGTGTGTGTGTGTATGTATGTATGTATGTATGTATGTATGTATGTATGTATGTATGTATGTATGTATGTATGTATGTATGTATGTATGTATGTATGTATGTATGTATGTATGTATGTGTGTGTATATATATATATATATATATATATATATATATATATATATATATATATATATATATATATATATAAAATAGTGTCTTGCTTTGCTTCCACTTTTACCTGTTCAGCTCTCACATCTCCCTGTGTCGTCCAAAAAAAGAAGTCACTTATCCCTAAAATTCAAGTCAATCATGACATCAAAGGATACATATTTTGTATCCTAATACTCAAGAAAATAAATGTGTTCTAATTTGTATGTGTTTGAATAATGATAAAAAGCAAAATAAAATTTAACTTTAGGTTTTTTTTACTGTAATTATTTACATTCACCTATTTATTGCTCCATTCGTGTCATGAAGTCATTCAGTTGTACTTGATTGGATAGCTTTCACCTAATTTTGTAGATCTGTGAGACCTTTACTTACTTTAAAACACATAAGTATATGATAATTTCACTAAAAAATTGTAAATGTACATTCTGGATTCTCACAATCATAATCTCACTCATTTATTTTAAGTTCTGACTGATTATTGATTTATCAACCTGTCCAATCAAGTAAAATTAATTACAACAGAGTGATATCATTACATGGATTTTGCACAAAATTAGGAGAAAGTAAATAATTCAGATCAAAACTGCTTAAATTAAAGTCTGTTTTGCTTATTATTAAAACAATCACAAATCATAATATCTGGGTGTACACCAACATAAAGACCTAAAATATGAATATGTAAAGAACTTTATATTTCAGTGTATTTCAGTTTTGGGGCATATATTTCAGTGATTCTAGTAAGCATAATTTAACTAATGCCATATTTACCAGAAGCTGGTTTTCTTTACCATTTTATTAGAGAAACACATGACAAATATTTTTGTGACAGCAAAGAGAATGCAAAATCTTTTTGTTTACTATAACATGCACTTCTTATACCATGTTAAGAATAATGTATCTAACCTTAATTATAAAAAAAATGAAAAATATCTGTTAAAAATTCACTATGTCTATAAATATATTATTTTACAAGATGATGGAAAATATAAAACAATGCCCCATATTTTTCCTTTGATATTTTTGTCATCACTACTTATGAAGTTACATATTTTATTGCAGCTAATATGTTTTAAAGATTGATTGATTGTATTTTTATGGTGCATCAGCACTGTTAGGCATTTTAGCACCATCGTTTGAAAGAAATTAAGTATATTACACATGCAAATATTAATAATACAGGGGCGTAATAAACAAGAGATTTAAAAATCTTCCCCTATTTGTCACATTCCAATCTTAAGTCATGTGGCATTTTTTTCATGGAAAAAAAAATGAACATATATTATGCAAGGCTAATTTGATACACTTGGAAAAATAGCTGATGGCAAACAATTAGAATAGGTTTTAAACATTTTTCGATTATTTATATTCAGCAGATATAGCTCAACACTTTCTATAGCAATTGTAAAAAGTTTCAGGCAATATGATAAGCATTACAATTCACGGTAAGGGCAAGAACTATATTAGTATGACGATACTATAAATTTTACAGATAGGCTTTACATTTTACAGGTAGGCCTATTCACTGGGGCTCGTTTGCAAATTAAATTAAGAATATCGGTCAACTGACGGGGTGGGGGTGGGCAAACCTGTAACAACATATTGTTACATATTTGAACGCAGTTTTCTATCAATTGATGGATACTCTTGATTTCACCGAGTCAATTAGGAAATAATACAAGTTTTATATTTATAGCAAATGCACTGTGTGGATTGAGCGTGTGTACATCGCCAGCTTAGACAGGAACCAACAAGATGAGGTAGAGTTAAGCTAACTACGAAATATCGAAAATTGGAGGAGACGTACAAGAAAGGCACGGAAAATGGTATGGATTTTAAACCAGATTTAAATAGGAATTCCGACTAACAGGTAACCTTTTCGTTTCTTCTTTACTACTGCCTCTTCTGGCAACGGTCCAACCAAATCGTCGTCATCATTATCAACAGGAGTTTCTTCGATTTTATGACGCCGTTTTGAGTTTTCCGCCATAGTTGTTGTTGTTATTAAGTAAATCCCTCTACTTTCTATATATACACCAGTTCGGAAGCTGCAGATTTCAAACCAGGCTAACAAATTTATCATATATCATAAATGGGAAAGACTTCGCAGGCGGTCTGTCTAAAAACAGTAATATACAGTTAAAGTGATAAAATACAAATATCTAACAGAAATTAAAGCAATAGAAAAAATAAGTTTTAAATTATAAGTATATTTATTTGTACAGTTTGTTGTTGTTTATTCATTGGCATTGTGGGGCATTTTTAGGTAGTTTAAACCAGTTTCTGATGGGATTATGGACATTGCTCATAAGATGTACAATAGTTTGTTCTATTTCTATATGACTAGTATCACAAAATTTATATAATCATTTTTCGTAGCACGTATTAAATGAAGTATTTAATTTAGTGAAATGTCTTCTATTCCTGCCATAGATGTACATAATACATGTATGAATGTTGATATTTGCATCTAGAAACATAAGAAATACATTGTTTGTGCCAAAAAATGAAATATGTGTGCTTCTGGTTAGCTGACAGTCATTGCTTTTGATTGCCAACCCTAGCACTTTTTTTCCCCCAGGGTAAAAAAAATAAATTTAAAGAATTTTTTTTTAAAAGTTCCTAAAATTGATTTATGCAATTCATTAAGCTGGTTTTGCCTCTTAATTGAAGCACATAGTACATTATATATATACTAATCATTATAAGATATGTGTGTGTATATATCCAGTTGTTGTATAACAAATGATATACATCATTACATGAGATAGTTGTATCACAAATGTTTTACAACAGGTTGTTGGATAACAAATGCCATGCATAAGGTTGTTGTACAACAAATGATATACACCTGCTTGTTGTATAAGATACAACAAAGATTTGCAGCATCTTCCATGACAGAAGTTCTCTTTTTATTATTATGATATATTGGATAAAATATGTGAAGTGCTTGTTATGATTGGGTCGCGCTCATACAGAAAAATCTCACCAATTCACATGAGCTGCCCATAAGCTGCACATGAGAACCTTGTTAGATACATGTGCAAATTGAGTAGATTTTTCAAGCTCATGTGTGCAGTTTGTTAGATGAGGTGAGCCAGGGAAAAACCGACACCTAATTCTCACATGTGTGGATGTTGCTCATGTGAGAATTCAAAAGTAGAACTTAGAAAATGATGCTGTATTCTAACAAGTTTAAAAATAAGGCAGAGTTCTAAATTCTCACGTGAGTTATCAGGTGAGAAATCTGGACTTTGAGTGGATTTTGTGGTAAACATTTATTTCAAATTTGTTCTAAGTTGGATTTCCTCATTTGGACTTAGCAAATGTTGGATTTTGAGCAGGGCAATCCTATTTGTTGTCATTAAACAGACATCATTTCTATTTTGCAATTGTTGTTACTTTGTTGTTTTTTATTTTAAAAAATCTCAGTTTTTACAGACTGTTTTAGTCTAACTTTGACATAACAGTCATCTCATTTAGACTAAAAACATGTTTAGATGCTAAAGATGAAAATATGGTCTTGAAAAGAATAAAATAAATTCATAATGGGTAACTAAACAGTACAATTCTGACAGATGCTAGGTAATGAAAAACAGATATTTGTGACAGCTTTTGTTTCACATATGCTGTCACAAATTAAATAATAGCCATGTATCTTACCAGTTTCAAAAAACATTGTTTATACAAATATCTATGAATTTGTATTTGAACATATTAATGTTCCAATCACTATTGATAAAACAAAAGCACTACCACTTATGTCTGGAATAACCTGACTATCCATTAAAATATAACAACTTTCAAAGAAAAAAGTTAATACCTTAAATAACTGTTCATGTCTGATGTTTAATTCAGTAATTCGTACAAAATTAAATGTTTTTTTTTTCTCCAAAAAGTATACAGTTTACAAATATAACAAGAAAATAATCCTTTACCTCTAAAAATGAATTCTACAAAAAAATAAACATATAATTCAATGTTTTTATCCAGAATCGAAAACAATATAATTTTACTTCTCAATACTCCACTATAAAACTGTAAAACAAATACACACATCTGAAAAAATTAACCACTGATGTGTAGTCCTTAAGACTTAATAAACTCTCAGTCTTTTTTTCCAGAAGATTCGAAGAACTACACAAGTATACTACGTTGTTTTCTTCCATGTCTATTTTCACACACAAGTCAATAATATATGTTACTGCAACTGCTATTGAACAATTTGTGTAATTTGGGTTACTACAGACAACAATGTGCTCCATTAGTCTTTGTTCAGTGACATTATCCTATGGAAATCTGAATTCTCCTTCTGTGTTAACTGTCAGTGGCTCACTATTGCTAAAACTAAATTATCATCACCATTGAAAGATGTGTACTGTATATAAAATTGAATAATTCCGTAAAAAATATACCCTAATCCAGTTGTGTATTTGATCGTGTAGCTGTTTCGCACTTTTACACGTGTATATTCTCGTGGATGGAATATCTTATTGTTTTTTTTCAGCCTTTTAAATGTTCTGATTGTGCCATTTAAAGGTCTATTCAAAAAGTTTGCAACTGAAATATAACAATCATTAGACAAATCATTGACACTTATTTTGGTGACTTTACCTAGAGCAAAAAATATCACCTTGAAGTATATATTCAATCCCACATGACAATTTGTTTTATCTTCTTAAAAATTCCCTCTTTTCTTGAATCATTTTCAATGCAATGCTTTTCAAGAAAGGGTATTCCATGAATTACGGAAATTGTTGTAAATAATTTGTGCCTCAACAGACTGTGTACATTTTATAAGTTTTAACAAATATCCATTTACATCATCAAATTGTAAACATGAATATGCCCATAAAGGTCTGAGTTGTCTAACATTTTCAGGTAGATGTAACAAAAGATGCACATTAAGTGTCATATATCTTTCTTCATATAAATCTGAAAATCTTGCCACAAAATGTTCAAAACAAATTTCTGCTGCATTTATTTAATCGCTGCTGATAGAGTCTTTTAGAAGAATATATATAGCATTACTAAGTAACAAAAAGTGTATGTAATGTTCAAATGTTAGCACATCCCGCAACACCACTGGAGCATAATACACCAACCAAGATCGAAATTCTGCTGTTGTCCAGTATTTAAGATCATTTATTTACCTTGGTTTTCTCTTAATATTTAATGGTGGTTTGATATTCTCAAGACTTCCATTAACTTTCTCCAATGATCTAAAACAACTGTATGTTTTCTCTGATGAATCTTTAGAGAACCAAAGATATATTAATCGCTTTATCACGTCTAGTAGGACACAGTGCATGAAATCACAGGAGTTTGTAGTTTTATCAATAAAGCACTACGAAATTTCTGGCTACATGAAATCACCTTAACGGTATTATAAAATAATTTATTTTATAAAATAATTTATTTTATAATACCGTTAATGTGATTTCATGTAGTCAGAAATTTCGTGCTTTATTGATAAAATTGCAGACTCCTGTGATGTAATCAATGCAATTCCCAGTAACAAAATTGTAATCTTTCAACTTTGTGAACCAACACGGTCCTTTTATACCATACACTAGTCTCCCTGTATGAGCTGCAGATTGTGCCATTTCTAATGAACCTTCAAGATTTCTTCTAGAGCCTGTAGGATTGTCAAACTGAAATGGAAATATATGGCATCTTCCTTTTCCAGCAGCAGCAGACTGCCCTGGCTAAATGCAATGTGGACAACTATAAAGTCCATTGTATTGTGTCATGTTACAGACTGCACATTTTGCTGGCAGATCAGCCGTTCCAGCCATCAAAATACATTTAACTATAATCATATCATCAATATCGGTTTAAATTTTAATGCCCTTTTCAAGTTTTTCTAGATCTTTGATAAATGGCTTTAAAAATGTCATCATTTCAGGCTTTTTAGGACCAAGCCAAAGTCCAGCTTCAGGATTACGTCACACCTTAAATGGAAGTTCATTAACGGCAAAATAAAGTGACCAAAGGGATGTATTGGACTCTTAAAAAGTGGAATTCCATCAGTATTCCACATTAATGAAATATTGTTCAGGCTGGATAAAAAATTCATTAAATACCTTATAATGATCCCCATCATATATGTCCTCAACATTGCCATCCACTTTCTTTTCTCTTTTGAACCGAAATTGCAATTTTTCTCTGAAAGAAACGTTGTACATCAGTTTCTTTAACTGTTCGGCCAAGGAGATTTCAACAAAGAAACTTTTATCAGACTTCTTTTGGAATCTGTTTCCACACAGATGATTTGGACATAAGTCGGGAAAATCATCCTTTTATGCTTAGAAAACAAGACATGCAGTATGTATGCTTCTTTGGTGGAATTTTTAAATTTTGAAACCACCTTTTAAATAAATGTGTTAAGACAGGTATTGTTTTATTTTCTTTACAAAGCAATTAAATAATGTGGATAAGATCTGATAATGCATCCCCGGTAAGATTATGCTTTAGTACGTAAGTCATAATGAGTAGCATACTTGCTCCTGTTGATAGCTTAGCACCTTCATATATCGGTGTATCCTTAAGGTCTTCATAAAGATTATCATCTTGTTCATTATCATCTTCAGAAGAATATGGTGTTTCTGAAAGAAAACTTTCCTCCGAACAAGAAGAATAGCCATAATGGTTTTCTCCATCACTTTGTACTGCACCATCATCTTCTTCGAAATTTACTTGACAACTGTCATGAAAATTCCCAGTCAAAATGTGTTCATTTGGAACATCTGATTATGCTGTCTCCTTTCAAATTCAGTAATTGTTTGGGGTTTTTTTTTACTGTATGATCCAGATGCGAGCTTATGCATGTCTTTCTTGAAGTAGGCGGGCGCATTCCCAAGTGAATCTCTCTCTGTTAAGTAACTGCAGTAGATATGACCAATCTTTCTAATCCTTTTTGAGGGTGGAACTTCATTCAATTTTGGTGGTCCAGGGTTTGTTTCAATGCCTCCGATTATCAACAAAAAAGGGTTAACGAAAAATTTTAAAACACTAATCGCTCACATGACAGGGACCATATCCATAAAATTATTTTTATACCGTTCATCATTAGTTTTTCTACAAGTGCATTAAAAATATATATTTTTGTGTGCAATAAAATCTTTCTAATTACAAAACTACAAACAGCAGTGTTCAGTCTTCTTTTTAAGAAACTCCATTTTAATGGTCTTTCATTTTGAATATTAAATATAAGATCCAAATATCCATGTTGAGTCAATGTGCTGATGCGTTCTACTATTTCACCCGACATCCAGTTGTGATAGATTTGTGTTTCTAGATCTTCTGAAAATAAATAAATAAATAGATAAATATGTTTCTTCAGTAGTGACTTTACTTATAAAAGTAATAAATGCATTCATTACTATGGTAATGTAAAAATATATGCATGCATCCGATGAAGACCAAGACCCGTTACGTAAAGATATAGCTTAATGTTCCAGACATGGAAAATAAACCTATGGTAAACTCAACATATGGTAAACTCAACATATTTAATATTGCAATTTTTAAGTGATTAACATTAATAAATTGAAGCAACATTGGAGCACTGCATATGAAATAAGCAATCCATGTAGCAAATAGAATTAAAAGAAATTAGGCATGTGCCAATTCCATTATGTTACACGTAACGAACGCTGAATATAGATATATTTTGAAATGTGACTTAAGTAATAAAACAGTAAATATGTGCAAAAAAATTTTGCATGTATGTGTTCATTAAATCCTTCTTTCACCTGCCGCACTTTATAATACCGTTAAGATGATTTCATGTTATCAGAAATTTCGTCTTGCTTTATTGACAAAACTGCAGACTCCTGTTAATAATAATAATAATAATAATAATAATAATAATAATAATAATAATAATAATAATAATAATAATAATAATAATAATAATAATATACCAACCTTTAAACTAGCCTATCGTGTGCTGAAAAATGGCGTTAAGCCCAAAAACAACAAAACAAACAACCTTTAAACTGTATACTCAAAGTAACTTTTTCTCTTTTGAAGATGTTATCCCACTGTAAACGAAACGTACAATTGTCATCGGACAGCAATAGCAACTCGTAATATGCAAACTTAAAACTCAGTAGAATCAATATAAAAGACTTCATTTTGCAATAACCATTCAAGCTGGGTAACACAACTGTTGATACTGGTGGGCAACTTTTTAAAAAATATTATCCCTCTTCCGTTAACCGATATTCTAACATGGACAATGTGTGACCCAGGTTATCAGATTACATGATGGAAGAATGGGATTCTTTGAAACATTAAAAGTGTCATATGGGGCATTGAAACTGTATTAACATCAAAATTAACTACGGCAATATTAATTAATTTATCAATGATATTAGTTAACTTACATAGATCAGTTTGTTTAAGAAACGTATGATGATTAAACCGCAATATATTTGATATATAACAATAAGTCATATCTAAGTAAATATATACAAAGGCGAGTATAGCGAAATCTGCCCCCTTTATGGCGCCTCAAATAAACTCCAGGGATGCTGCAAGCTGACCTACAGTGTACATGTAGAAGAGCACATTCAAACCTAATAGAGATTCGCGCGCGAGCCACGTTTATAAACTACTATAATACTCTTCATGGAAATTCGTTTAATATAATTCTGCAACATGTTCGCTGTTGTATACTTCTATGAGGACAATAGTGTGGACATTGTGAACAAAAAGAAAATAAGATCAACCTACAGTCATGTCCACGTGGATACTGAAGTTATTGTCGAGTATTCTAACCCAGGCCAAGTCATACCAGAGACTAATAAAATGGCACTAAGAGCTGCCTCGCTAGGCAAAAAGAGGTTAGTGTTAGGAATGGTCGGCTTGGTGTTAGGATAATGTGGCATGATGCCCCAGTGCTAGACATCACTATAAATTGCCACGCTGCAGACATCGTAGCGATATTGACTGAAAACTTTAAGCTGCGTTTAAAATCCAAATCACACACACACACACACACACACACACACACACACCCTCCGTAAATCAAATGGAAACCCTTACAATGTGCAAAGTTTGCATATTCAATCACAACAATATTACCAGGGAATTGTCTATGCGTGACTACAAGAGGTTTCGGGTTGAATTGAAAGGAAACTCGAGTCTCATGCAAAGGTTGATTCTTTAGTTTCAGAAGCCGTATATTTACAATGAAAATTAAAATCACAGGATTTTACTTCTGGACGATTACCCATACCGATAAGTCAAAGACATCTCTCACCAGATTCCATCGTGGTTAGGTGAGTTTATTTAAACTTTGCGTTAAGATTCCAACAGGGTTTTTTTTAAGATCACCACATGCAATCCATTATCGTAAGTGTTTTTAGATAGCTATTGTCGTGCCAATCATATCTGAGGTGATAGCCCTCTAATGTGCCGAAAAACACTTTCAGTGAAGTGTTCTGAAGGAACTGAAGCATAAAGGATGTACTCTGCCATAGGCTTACTATTGGCCATTTGCTATATTTATCAATACTAGATTTAGATGCCTAAGCCAGTGTTTATTTTATAAATAAAGTGGATTTTTTTGGGCTTCATCCCAACGCTTGAAATATTGTTCTCCTAAAGGTGGCATGTATATGTTAACTTTAAGCTGTAAAGATTAGATTCATATATTTATGTTTTGACATTAGTAAAATGTTGGATATTTATTTCTAATGCAATACAAAAGAAACATCAAAACTCAACAATCTTGGAAAGGGGGTTCTAAATGCAGGATAACAAAAATTGCGCAGAAGCCTGATTTCAACAACATTGAGGCTCAACTCGATCGTTTGTAACTTTCATTAAAACTACGTCAATTAATTCCTTTTCGAAATTTTCAGTTTTAAAGCATCTATTAACCCTCTCTTGTGTGTGAATGATGTGAATGTCAGACCTCTTGGTGTGTCTACTGCAACTTAAGCTATATCTAATCAACTCACACTTTAATACCATCTGGATTGACTTGGCTGTGCGAAAGACAAAATTCGTAGATTAATATGTACTCGGGCATTAGTTTAGTGTTTCTTTCGTCAAATTCCTTTCGTACCTGCGTAATCACAACATTCCCGAGACTAAGCACTTATGATTGTCGTATACACGAACGCATACAGGTATTATGATTCTAGGTCTTAAACTATGTAACAGAAAGAAACGAAACCAAGTTTAGTAAAATCAACAGTTTCTTTCTCTAAGTTGCAAAGTGAACCTTTAAGAAATACTTAAATTATTGTCAATAAAGTTCCCAATAATCTTAAATGTCGTATGACAACTCCAAAGGAATATAATGTCCAAAATGAAGTCAAATAGTCTTGTGTGCCCTTTTGTCCCATACCGATGCAATCCAGAATATCTCTGACTTCTCAATAATTCCAAAATAATGTGTTATTCCATAGTCAATGAACAATTCGTAATTCCAATGAATAATTTAAATTATTAATTCCTATATTACATCTAAAAACAAATGTGAACTCTAACTTCAAGACCGTCTATGGCATATCTAACGACATGGCGTTGTAATTTGTTCTGATTTATCTGTAAAAGTTAAACCTTAGTGGACTTCCAATTTATCAAACAATTCTATCACATAATACTGATTTCAAAATGTGGACGCATTTTATATTTCACACACCTATATAAATATTGATTGCTCCAGTGAAATAAACTACTTCCCGACAAAACTTGTGTTGTGAGGTTACTGTTTGCCTCTCGTGAGTCAGTGGTTCTTTCCGGTTATTTCCCGGTTTCTTCCTCCACCGCTAATACTGGCCACCATGTATATAGCCTATCGTGTGTTGAAAAATGGCGTTAAGATCCACAACAACAACAACTATTTGACTTTACCCTAGTTATGGTACAATCGGCAAGAACTTTTCTCTGATAGCATTGGATGAACCGAACTTTTTTTAAAATGTAAATCACTTTCAGGTAACTCAATACGCGTTAACAAAACCCGAGCAAATTTTAGTTCAAGTAGAATGCATAAACATTAAGTCCACACAGTTCCAAGACAAGGAAATAATGTCCATTATGTTCATCGTCCATCCTAATCAATTTATATACATTTAAATATTATCTGGAATCTTCTCACTCTAGCCTCAAGATGCAAGTTGCAAAAGCAAACATTTATATAGCGTTTTTGCTTCAGTAACAGTGAATGAAAACTCACGCTTTTTCACCATAAAACGATTCAGTATGTGCTGGTTGAATATTTAGAATAATAGGAATCCAAATATAAAATTTTACCTCCAAAACTAAGCATGACTTTAAATAGACAATTAAAATGTACTAACCCAAAATAGGGATTGTTAACTTTATGAAGAAAACCCATTTTCCATGAATAGATTTCAAACTTCGAACTTTGCATGATAGTACTGGGATGTGTATGCATCCATTACAGTTGAAAAAACGGTTTAGTTAATGTCCTCCACAGACAGGCAGATACGAAAGATAGTACTGGATTTTTCAGTACTTTCGAAGACCATCAAAAACTGTCATTCAATAGATCATCGATGGTTGGTAGGTTAAATGTTGACAAAAGTTCTTTATCAGCCTTAGTGTGGGTAAATTGATATGCTTGGCTCAGAGCTGCTGACACGTCTTATGTGCGTTCGGGTCGCATCTTTGTGTGGTCGTAACGATGAAAAGACAAAGCATGCTATGACCTGTGACAAAGAACATTTTAAACTAAAAAGTTAAATTCAAGTTAGAAAACTCTGACGTTGTGTGACTTCAACTGTACTCAAATTATAACTTAGAACTTTAAGTACCTTCTGTAGTTTCAAATTAAGAGTTTCAACTTGAGGCTTTTGCTTAAAAACGAAAGACTTTGAAAGGCTGAGAAGAGTGTGACAGTCTACATTGGTTCATGGTGTACTGCGCCACAAGATGACGCCAGCTTGATATAGTTTTATTTCATATTGCAACGGGAACTTAAACCCATAAGGATACAAACTGATTAAGGCAATACAGTGTAGACCACAATAGAGAGCAATTTATAGTATCTTATACAAAAATGAAACAGTCAACTTATCTTAATCTACCTTCCTTTCTTACAAAAATACAATAACCTCAATGTAAAATATACAGAAGCATCAAAATATCCTTTATGGTCAAAGAGAAAATATTGAGGATATCGATGTGACCATAGATGAATTGCTGTGTATATTTAGTTTGTATTAAGTGATTGACCTTTTTCCATGATTCAAAATGAAGGTACCTAAGGCCCATCTCCATCCTATTTTTGCATTAGCAGAATATGGGTAGACCGTGTAGCTCCTTTAACTGAAACCAATAATTGTTGTCTATAATATGTGTGTCCAAACATTTCAGAGGGAATTCCTTAAGGAATACTAAAACTTAAACTATAGTAAAACTTTGATAAATTTTTTATTTTACTCTTTGTGATTTTCCGAAATTTATCCAGTCTAATCAAGGATCAAATTTTATGTTTAAAACTTTGCAGCAAGTTATGCATAAAGTAGGCATGCATCAGTTATAATCGTTTGCTTTTCATCCTTAAGGTTAATTGCTTTAGAAATATTTCATCGACCTTTGAAGAATTCGATTCGGTCATACTGCTTTGATACAGAAAAAGATTAGGAACAGGGTGTTCGTTTGCTTTTGTCAGCTACCAAATAATAATTTCAGAAATCAATAGGTTTTAGTAATTTTGAACTTGCTTTTGAATATATTTTCCGTGGACCATTGAAATTATTAAAAGAGAAACTTCTTTCAGCCGAAGAATCAGGGTATAATCTTCTTGACTATGTATCTGATTTCAAATGTAAGCTGTCAAAAGCTTGTAAAGAAAATATTCTTCACTCTACTCAGTAAAAAATGAAATTAAGGTATGACCGAAATTCAAAAGAAAGGAGTTTTCAGCCAGGTGATAGGGTTATGGCTGTCCTGCCCATACTGCAAGATCCTTTACAGGATAAGTATTATAGCCCCTATACAGCTTAAAAGAAAATAAGTGGCTTAAATGATATCATTAACACACCCGCAAGGCGAAAACAAAAACAAATTGCCATATAAATATGTTAAAGAAGTATGTTGACAGAGATAGCACCGTTGTTACTCAACAAAAGTTAGCTGTAATTGTTCCACATGGTGAGGATGATATCAAGGTATCGGATTATAGTGTTTTTGGTTTAACCAATCCACGGAGTTTGGAAATATTAAACAATCTTGACAAGAGACTTTCATATCTACTGCCACAAGTATAGACTGAATTAAAACAGATGTTATGTGAATACTAGCACTTGGTTCCAGATATCAGAAGACGAACAAATAAAATCGACCATGACTTTGAAGTCTTGGATTCTACACATGTGAAACGGCATCCTTACATGATGAATACTCTCAAACATGAATGCTTGAATAAAGAAATTCGGTATTACCTTGATAATGATTTCATAGATTCAATTAAAAGTACCGGGACTTCATCATGTATTCTGGTGCAAAAAGCAAATGGTTCTACCAAACCCAAACGACTATAGAAAATTGAACAATGGTCAACAAAATAAATTAATTTCCATTGCCAAGAATTGATGATTGAATTGACAATATTGGAAATAAATTATATGTCACTAGGTTTGAATTTTTATAAGAATTCTAGTCAATTCTACCTACTCAAAAAGCAAAAGAAATTTTGGCATTTGCAAATCTAGCTGTACATTATTAATATAAAATTTTGCCATTTGGCATAAAAAAGTATCCCTCACCATTTCAGCTAATATTAGTAGAAGATAAAATTGCTTTGAAAGTTTAAAATCACTTTTTTTCGGAAATTTTCTTTGTTTTTCATATTTTTATTTCCCATATTTTATAAATCTTCGGTGAAACCAACAAGCTTTCAAAATGACATTTAACGTGGATAACTCTTTCAAATCCAACATAAAAAGGGTAATAGTGTTTAAAGAAAGACGAGTTGCTAGAGCATGCAGGACATTATTCTATTTCGGAAGAAACAGCATATTTGTTAAAGCAAGACATAATATACTATGGGTTTCAGTAGTACATCTCTATTTGGCTCTGAACTGAAATTAAAAGAATTGCAATGAAGAAAGCTTCAACTTCAAAAAGAAATGATGGAAATCTAAAATCATGAAGAAGAAATGGGTGAGACATAGAAAAAGATGAGAGGTAATTGAAGAAAGAAGAAAGAAAAATGAAAATGCTAATACAAAAAGAGGATATCGAAATACAAATGAAGAAAAAGAAGAAAGAGAATTGCAATACAGAAAGAACAAAGAGAAATACAAGCGAAATTAAAAGGATTAGAACATTTCAAGAAGAATGCACACACATCACATACCCACACCAGTTCAGGTCTTGATATTACCAAAAATATTAGGTTATTACCTCTTTCAAAGAAACGAAGTCAATAAATATTTTCCTCATTTTGAGAAAATTACTGACAATTTGAAGTGGACTTTCTTACTGTACTTGTTGGCGAAGCAGCTCATGAAGGATATGCTTCATTATCTGTGCACAAAGTGGTAGTTAAGGAATTATCTTGAAGGGTTATGCGTTGGTACCTGAGGCATAATGACAGAGGTTTAGGAATTGTGGAAAAGAAACTGGACAAACGTATCTGAATTTGTTAGTGAATAAGAACAACTATTTGATAGGTGGTGATCAGTCAATAAAGTGGATGAAGATTATGATTATCTAAGACAAATCATGTTTGCTGAAGAGTTCAAAATTGGTATCTATAGCGAAGTCGAAAAGTAGAGACTTTGGAAAAGGCCGCTCCAACAGCTGATGACATCTTTCTGACTCACAAAGTTTCATTTGTCAGTAAGTGTTTCTCTCAGCAATTTTTTTTAAACGACAACCATCTCAGTCTCATAGGAGTACTTCCAAATCTCAATCTAGCACAACGTTTAGTAATCAATCTTCGAATCAGAGATCCTTATCTCTTTCTATGTGCACTTCTTGTAGGAAGATAGGGCATGCTATTTCTTACTCTAACATGTTGAAAAATAAACAACAAAACAAAAACAGGGCCGTTCCAACTGCTCTTATTAATACGGGATCAAGATTGCTATCTTTTATTGAAAGCAATAGATTGCTTGGGACAAAGAGACCTCAGTCTGATTTTATCATGGAGAATTATGAACCATTCATGTTGTAAGGTTCTCTATCACTTTTTGGTAACTCTACCAAGACTGTTAAAATAGTTAAAAGTTACAGCTTTACAAAGGCTTTTATTATCAGATACTTTGGCTTTATCTGAGAAGTCTTCTTCTAGTGAGAGTGTTCTTATTCACAGAGTAGAGAGCGGGTTTGTAAATTTGGCATCAGACATAGTATCGGTACATGCGACTTTCGTAGCGGTGATTTCTTTACTCCATGAAAGGATTTATGTCTATTCTTTTGTTTAAGACCACATCCCATCAAAATCCTACAATAACGTAATGCCTCTTATGATGTATAAAATGAACATCATTACCTAGAGTCACGAAAACATGAGGATGAATAAAGAAATATGAGAATTGTTTGCATTTGTTTTACTACGGATACATAGTCGATCATTGATAATAGCATATCTTAGAAACACTGCTACATACAGTTTTGGCACATGATTGTTTAGTTTTTCCTATGTATGTAATAATTGTGTGTAAAAAAGACGAATATATGTGACCTAATGGAACACTAAAAGGGACCCTTCTGAAAATGCTAGGTACATACTAACTAAAACATAAAAAATATTTGCCAAAGTTTGGGATCTTGGATATTTTAAAAAAATGTAAGGATGGTTTTGATGATCTTATATGAAAACAGATACAAGATACACATTTTACTGAAGATAACATTTCATATATTAGGGCTTAGAAATTATTTCAAATAGTTACAGGTCAAATTCTGGAGAAATCTGTATTCTATTCAACAACAGTTTTGTTTAGAATATAAAAGAATATTGTATTATGTATTAAACTTGGTGAAGGAACTTTTCCTTTATTAATGTATAAATAATGATTATCCAGAATTGTAAAGTAATATAATTTGTTTTATATACGTGAATGTGAAAACGAGTCTGCTATTATATGCGGGGGATTTAAATTGGCTCAAGATCCAGAATTAGATTCACATAAATATAGAAACACAAGTAATCCTGGCCGTAGAAAGACTTTATTAAGTATGATGTGATGTGATTATGATTTTTAACGTAGCTTTAACATTTTTTCGGTCATATCGCTACGATGGCTGCAGTGTGGCAGTTTATAGTGATGTCTAGAACTGGGACATCATGTCGCAGACATGTGCCATGATGTCCCACCAAATCACATTATCTTGACACCAGGCCGACCAGTCCTTTCACTAACCTCTTAATGCTGAGCGTCAAGCGAGGCAGCTGTTAGTACTATTTTTGTAAGTTTTTGGTATAACTCAACCGGGGATCAAACCAACGACCTCCCGCATCCGAGGCGGACGTTCTAACCACTAGGGCCTCCGGTTTATTAAGTATGAACTAAGCTTTTGGTCCTTTTAATCCATTGAGAGCAATAAATGAAGCATTATATATATATATATATATATATATATATATATATATATATATATATATATATATATATATATATATATATATATATATATATATATATATATATATATATATATATATATATATATATATATATATATAAAAAGAGAGAGAGAGAGAGAGAGAGAGTCCTCAAAAACAAGCTAGATTGAATTTCTTTTTTGTTTCTGAATCTCTTATGACAAATGTAGGAAAAGTGGTAACTGAACCAAACTATAGGTCTGACTACTACATGATAATACTGAATTTAAATTAAACTATTTTCACAAGAGGTAAAAGTTTAAAAATTTGAGGAAATTTAACAGTTTACATGTTGATCAAAAATAAATTGATGAAATCAAACATTGGATGAACGCAATAAAATTACAGTTAGCTTCAACTGATTATGGTGGAATTATTAGGAATGTGTTGAATTCAGATATAAGATTTTCTATATCACATTCGTTATTTTCTCCTTCTGACCCCAAAAATGAAGCCCTCTTTCATACACCAAGTGCAAGCCATTTACAAAGTTTGGCAAATGTAGATGGTGGACAACTAAAGTTATTGTGCAGAAACCAAATTGGTAAGAGACAAATGGACAGACAATATCATAACATAATAGGATCGACTATGTGGTGAGTGTATTAAACTTGCAAATAAATTTAGTATGGTAAAGACTTCCAGTTGAACGGAAAAAAGCAATAAAATATACACAGGATAAAAAATGGTAAAATTCTAGAAAATGTAAAGAATATATAAAGGTAAACAAAACGTAATTAAAATGAAACCCAATTCCCATGTTATAATCTCAGATGTACTAAGACTTTGTTACGTATGTTAGGCACTAACATTAACATATCAAAACATCGGAGTATGTAACTGGCATAACGATGTCGTGTGCGTTCGTAAATTGAACTGAATGTAAAGTTGTATTTTATTAAAATGAATATAACCTATCAGACTGGCAGGAAAATTTCGGGGGTGGGTGGGTGAGAGGGTATTTCTTTTAAAATATATAAATCACAGTCAAAAGCCATATCTAACTCAGGAAACATTTCATTTTCCAATATAGGCTTCGAGGATGCTTTGTCTACTGAAATGTAAGGAACTATGCTCTGCTCAGAAGAATATTATCTACTGCAAGCGATCTTTCCAGGAATTGGCTGAATCGCAGCTGTTTTTTTTTTGTTGTTTTTTTTGTCGTTTTCGCTGGTAAAAGCAAAATCGAACTGGTGAAACATTTCTTCTCCAATGTAGGCTTTGATGATGCTTTTTTATTAAATGCTAGGAACCTAATTTACTGGTTGTCAAATCTCTAGAGAAACTCTTAGATTTACTTTAGTAACAGAACAAACAGTGAAAAGTAACAAACTTTCTCGAATATCATCTGCTGTAAAATCTCTTGCGAAACTCCTCTGATCAGCAAAAAATTCTCTGTATCTGCATACAACCTGGATAAAACATAATAATCAAAATCTACAGATTCAGCGAAATTCAAAGGATAGGATTTATAATATCCTTCAGAAACGAAGCTCTAATTAATTAGATAAATACAGAAAGTAATATAGCTTTGTTTTGTCCAAAAATGCAGACGTTGTGATGTTTTTAAGTGTCTGGTTGCAAGAATATTTGCTACATAACATAAATAGCTTTTAAATACGCTAACATACCTTATCTGAAAACTGTTGATGAACATACAGTTCTTGGTGAGCATTACGGAGTTCAGGTGTTGGTGTTTATAATTTTTAACGTAGCTTTTAACAATTTTTCAGTCATAACGCTACGATGTCTAGCACTGGGGCATCATGCCGCAGACATGTAGCATGATGTCCCACCCAGTCACATTATCCTGACACCAGGCTGACCAGTCCTAACACTAACCTCTTAATGCTGAGTGTCAAGCGAGGCAGCTGTTCGTACCATTTTTGTAAGTCTTTGGTATGACTCGACCGGGGATCGAACCCACGACCTCCCGCATCGGAGGCACTCTCTCTAACCACTAGGCCACCGGAGCGGTTCATTACGGAGTTAAAGCATTGTCACAGCAAAGAATAAATATATTGGATAACCAGCAAGAATAAGGACATCTAGTAATTAGCACATCATTTTCTTCACTTTTGAAGATTTTGTGTTCGGACCAAGTTTTGCCATTCAATGAACCACTCGTTTTAGTTTTGGCTAATTAAAAAACTCTGTTGAAACATTATAGATGATTAAGAAAACATACTGGAACACTTTCATTTGGTTTGTCTGCCAAATATAAAAATGGTGAAGAATAAAATAATGTCCATTTCATTCTAAAACATCTAAATGCAATTTTTCCACAAGAAATCAAAACGGAGAATTGTTTTTAAAAAAATGTATATATGAAGAAAAAAAAACTTTAAAAATTATCGCTTGTGAAATGTGTGTTTGTGTGTTTATGATTTTAACGTAGCTTTTAACAATTTTTCAGTCATATCACTACGATGTCTGCAGTGTAGCAGTTTATAGTGATGTCTAGCACTGGGGCATCATGCCGCAGACATGTAGCATGATGTCCCACCCAGTCACATTATCCTGACACTAGGCCGACCAGTCCTAACACTAACCTCTTAATGCTGAGCGTCAAGCGAGGCAGCTGTTCGTACCATTTTTGTAAGTCTTTGGTATGACTCGACCGGGGATCGAACCCACGACCTCGTGCATCCGAGGCGGACGCTCTAACCACTAGGCCACCGGAGCGGTTCTTGTGAAATGTTGGAGTATTTAAGTTGTGTAACAAATGAATATTGTACATACAAGATGATTCATCCAATCCAAACCTACGTAACAAACTAAACATTGTACATACCAAATGATTCAGCCGATTGAAACTTATGTAACAAAATAAAAATTGTACATACCAAATTATTCAACCGATTTAAAAATCACCTAACACTTTATAGGATGGAATACATTTCTTGCGATATTCGCAATTGCATATATATTCACATGGGTTTTACGAAGAAAAGTATGGGCAAAGGTCAGTTGGCCAGTACCGTGTCACTTTAGATCAAAGATTCCTCCTCTCAAGTGTGTAAAGAAAACTGCTGTGTGATGTTCTGTTTGTTTCTTCATATAAGTGGAGTATAATTATTGATAATTATTATGTCCACATCACAGAGCTTGTATGGAAGGTCCTAATGCAGTAAAGTCCCTGTTGCTTAACAGCGAATGACCTTCACACATTTTGATAGACAGCGAAATTTCGATTATCGTCCTGACTCTGCCATAACACATCTTATACCCTACATTTACATCTCCTAAATCAATGAATCGTCCATGATTGTTTTGCAACGTTCAGTCAGAGAATCCGCAACAGAAAAGCACTTTCCATAATCAGTTACAATAGTCTGAAATTCCCATGTTTGGAATTTTCCTAAAAAAATAGGAATCTAAAGGCAACCAAGAATTACTCTTAGGAAGAAAAAAAATCAACACTGCTATTCTAGTTTTCTTCTCACATTCTTAAATTTATTCAAACAAAAATACAGACGTAGCAAACTAAAATTTAAATATTTGCATACAGCTTAATTCTGAAAGTCGAACATTAAATCAGTTGATCGTGACAGTAGTTCATAATGACTTTGCACACTGAGAAAGTGTCAGTTATAGGTTAGAACTAACCAATAAAACATTAGTTTTCATAGCAGATTAAAAGGTTGTAACTAACCAATAACACGTTACTTTCATAACGGATTAAATCTGACTCCACATACATTCGTCAGACAAGATTTAGTGGTGTTTGCGTGGTTTTGTTGAAAAATATTTTAACTTAGACACACACACACACACATATGTGTGTGTGTGTGTGTGTGTGTGTGTGTGTGTTTAAGGCTCTGGTAACTTTAATTGTTAATGTTCTTTGACAGTCGAATACCTTATTAAATGCGATCTGAGGTGTACCAAAATTAGGAGATGTTTTTTCTTCCCCCACTCCCACCTACCCACCCACCATACCTGTAAGCAGGAATTCACCTTGATGGCACATGCACAGTATAAAATTGAATAAGAAACATATTATACGGATTTATGCTTGGGTTAACATGGGGAAACATGCTTTTTGTATTATGAAGGTGATAAGAGTTTTAATTTCAAAAGACTTACGTAATTAGGGACATCGTACATATTATTCCGCAATATAGTTTCATACATGTTACCAGTCAATAGGAATCAATATAGACTAAATAGCGTTAAAGGATTAACTGGAGGGAGACGTTAAAGGCGGAGGGGTGGGGTGGGGTGGTGATCTTGAGGCAGTCCTTGTCATTTTGCCCAGACGATTTTAATTTCTTAGCATACTTTCCGATATCTAGAGAAAACAGCATTATAACTCAGCCAGGTAATTACGAACTGCGATCAATTGCCAAATCGTCTAGTTGAATCAAAATGTAAAATACAATTTGAAACATTCCTTTTCATTAAAGATATAGCTGAATACGGAAACATTCCCAACACGCAGTAACCATTTCTCAAGCGTATGTAAATTCCAAACCGTCTCCAAGAACGTGCTTTGGCGAAAGTTTGAAATAGCATCATTTGTCTATGTTTGACTGCCGATACATACCCGTGATTGAGATAATAATAAAATTTCTTTGATATCTAAATTGTTTCTCCTTACGTATTATATTTCTAATGGGTTATGAGATTGAGTAGGTCAAACAACTTCTTTGGCGAAAGAAACTCATGAAAAAATATTAAGTTCTTCGATGAAATGTTGAGATATTAACTTGAAATTTCGAGTTACCAACACTGTATGTCGAGATCGTATCTTGAATTTTCAGTATACTAAATACTAAATCACATTTTCTAGTTATTTGGTCGAAATTTTGATATATTCACTTAAAATTATGAGATATTAACCAAAAGTTCTGGATGCTGAGCCGAAAGTTTTATATACTAAGTTGAAATTCTGGTTACATTCGATATAGGAGTCCTAAATCTTTAATGATTGACAGTGACTTAAGTGCATCATGACTTATTCGATTGATTCACATCAATTACAACATGCCTATAAATTTACAGCAATAGTTTTATACTATCACAAAAAAGGATTAGTTTTCAATCATTCCATAGTAACCTTTAGGTGAAATCTTTATCGATAGATATTCAATTCAGTGATAACATAAATTGATTTATATTAACATTTATTATTCAATCTTAATAAAAAGAGAAGTTCTATGACAATTGTAATTTTATTTATGACTGAAAAACGTGTAATATCGTATCACCGTTTACCTATATAACAGTTAACTCTGCGAGAACTTAAGAAATCAAATCCTGCATATATTCGTTATAAATTAAATTATTTATTAACATAAAATATTGGAAATGAACTTGAAATGTTTTCTTTATTGTTAATGCAAAAAGCTACATTTTAATTTTGTGTATATGTTGCGTCCGCCATGCTATGCAGACTGAAGTAATCCAAGCGGTGTTTTTGTTTACATGGGTCTACTTACAAACTGTACTGTTCTATCTATTTTTTTTATACGCGTCCACGTACAAACAGTATATTTCTGTCTATCGATTACACGCATTTACCTACAAACAGTACAGTTTCATTTATTGATCACATGCGTCTACGTACAAACAGTACAAGTCTAATTATTGATTACACGAGGCTGCGTACATACAGTACAGTTATAAGTATTGATTACATGCGCCTACGTACAAACAGAACTGTTCTATCTATTGATTATATGCGTCTACGGACAGACGGCACGTTTCTGTATAATGATTACATGCGTTTACGTAGATTTATATATCTTTCCCTGCAAGTACAGAAATACGAAACAACTTCTAAGCAGCCAGCCAGGCCCAAGAAACTATACTTTGTTGATTGTTTTTTCCCCCATTACTGCAGAATTCAGCAAAAAATATGATTCTTATTTTCTTTTTCTTGCCATTGCTTGTTGTTAAGTACCTACGTGCCAAGCAAAACACTATTTTAATATGGTCGTAGAGTCATTATGCCTTCTGTCACAATTATAGGGGTGTCCAATATCCAGAGTTGACACATGATGGATACAATAGTGTCATCAACATATGACCTAATTAAGCCATACACGTTTGTATTGTACATCACAATAATGTTTAAAAAATTATTTCCAATTTTAGAACCAAGCAATGCCAAGGTACAAATCGCTGGAATGGCTTAAGCATCAGCTGGTGCAGCTTATGTTTTGTTGGAAGTTCAGGTGTGACAGAATACATATATTTGCCCTTATATACAAACGTGGCAATTATTCCGGTGACAAGATTCGGAGAAGATCATTACGTGATCTAACAGGAGGTAAGTTTTATAACCAGTCCTATTTGGTACATTTTCTACTGCTTAGCATGTGATGTAAAATGTGTTCATGTTTCAGTTATTAAATCATTTGGAGTCAGTGGCAGTTTATTCATTCAACGACTGAAAGGGTAATCTTAAAAATTAGCCGTCTCCTTTGAAAAGGGTACATAAATTTAAAAAGCATACACTATCTTCATCAAAACCATTGAGTTATAGGTTTATGAAGGAGAAATAAAAGAAAAATATTACGTTAGGAGACAAAAGGTTACAGCGGTGTTCCCCGTGTACCGTTTCAAAGAACTTCTTTTAAGTTATTGCCATCTGTGACTGTAAATAATGTTATGATCGTTCTTATTGATTTTTTTTTTCGCTCAATGCGGTCTACATTATTTTCTAAGTTAGCCAGTAGTGTACTAACGACGGAACCTCTGGCGCCAAAGGTCTGGAGGAGCCAAAAACCACGTGCACCAGAGGTCTTGGGGTACCAACAACCCTTAAGGCCTTCATCGTTGACCCGTGCGTCATTTATACTATAAATGTAACTTTAGCCATTTCAGTCCCCAAAATACCTTGTTGATCATTATTAGTGTCATAACCTATAGAAAATTTTTCTACAGTATATTAACAAGTTTTATTTTGTTTCATGTTTATTGATGTTACTTTTTTGTCGCATACAACGTCAATTTCGTTTACATGTCTGTCCAATTCGCATGTGTCACATTTTCGAACTTAATTATCGGCAAACGATGCACTTTTACAATGATAACAAACATGGGGTTTTCGGTATGGAAAATTAAAAAATAATTTAAAAATAAAACTTTATATTTCATTCTTAAGGTATGTTTTACATACTAATATACCATTTAAAGACATTAATCACTGACAAAAACAACAACGCTAGTATTGAGTAATCTTGAGAGTAATTTAATTTTGATAAGTATTCAAGTACAGATTATGTAGAATAACATTAATCCTTATAATACTTTACATGGCATTGTAATGGTATTTCCGTTGAAGATAGGAATCAACAGGTGGTTTTTCTATACCTAACTTTATCAGTGACCTAACACACATAAATATACATAAAATTAAATTTTGTAAGAAAATGTGAACTTCTTTCGATACAAAAGAAAATAATTCATTGCCTGACACGCTTGTCGAAATGTGCAATATCACTGTATTGCTGAGCGCAGTGTTATGGTGGCAGGGAAGAGTTTCGTAGTGTGTGTCTCAGATATTCACATTTTGCAGCTGTAAAATCCATTCTTAACATCCAGTCAACATTGTCAAGGAAGCCTGGCATTTTCCCGACTATAACGGCATAAAAAGACAGAAAATATATTCCATCACACACACACACACACACACACACACACACACACACACACACACACACACACACACACACTTTGATTTCTTTTCAAGAAGGCAGTTTTAATGCACATTATACACAATGCAATGCTTTTTGCCGCAATATGGTCACTTTTTTAAAAGAGTAATAACATTGTTAATTTAGAATTTAAAATAATTTTATTCATACCATCTTGCTAGATAATGCCTAATTATGCGATAGTAACACAACCTTTGACAGAAAACACTTTGCAAAAAAAATGCTTAATGTGGCAGGGGACAGTTTCGCCCCTGGAAAATATCTTAACTTAAGGTTGTAATGTCACTGTTTGAGCTATTATTGTTTAATTATTACAGTATATGGATATATTTGTGAAAATTTGGTCTTTCCAGTTTTTCTTCTTCTAGAATTTGATATGAGATATATACACTTGATATTGTCACTGCACAGTATGTAGCCAATGAAATACCAATAGTCGGCTCGGAAGCAAAGCTAAGGACACCGTTTGTGTCGCCATATTGGCAAATGTGATGTAGATTTACTGGTGTGATGTGTCTTGAAACGGTAGATCGACTGGCCTCAGGTGGCGCAGCTAAAATAGTCCCCCGTGTTAGGGATAGTTGTAGAGTTTCTACAGTGTCAACTACTGGCGGAACGGAAAGTTAATTTAGAGAAACTATGCGGATGTGCGGTTGATGGTTATTTGGCAAGTTGTAAATAATGTGGTCTTACATTGATCAAAGTAAAATTTATGTATAGAATGGACACGTCGGGCTTTTTAACTTACAACTGAAGTTGTATAGAAGTTTTTGTAAATATGGGGTAAACTTATGACTTCTAGCGGGATTCGCGCCAGGGTTTTGATACCACTCGGTCAAGCAAAAAAACCCTTGTTTGTTACACTATTTTAGAATATGTTCTGCATTGCTAACTTCGAGAGCAAGTATCTCGATAAATCCTTCATAACGAGTCATAAATTAGACAAACGCATACTCCTAGCGTCCAGCGTTAACTATTCCTTCAAAGCATTGTCATCTTTAATTGTTCATTTGACCTTTATGGGCAGTTTTTTTTTTGTCTGAAAAAAACAACAAACAGGTACACTGTCTGTTAGGCTACTACTCGAGTGCGCTCCATTCGTTCGATCACTTTTAATTTTTTCCTGAGGCTTAACTCAGTTTAACGACACGTACTGAACCGAATGATACAAATCTCGATTCTGATTGGCTGTTTAGGACTATGAATATTCACAACGCCTTATTTCGAGAGATTATGTATGTCCATTTTGAAAAATAATCAATGATAATAAAAAGTTTCGTGAATAATGTAACATCATCGTTGCTCCTAAACATTTTTAATTACTCAGTTTGATAAATGTCTTCTAAAATACGTGCTATACATAATCGAGAAATACTCAGTAAATTCTAACAAAGATATAAATGGAGACGCAAATACAAATAACACATATCCTCGTTTCATTACACTGTATCATAAAAACAAACATATTGCCACAAAACAATAAGATGCAATTAGTTTGTGCACTAAAAAATTGTCTTATTTGGGTTGGAATATGTCTGATATTCTTTCTCGGACTTACCATTACATAGTTCAAATATTTTACGCAGTCAAGCAATTACTGAACATGCCGAGACTTCTTTGAACACAAGTTCAAATTCCTGTTTTGTCCATACCCTAAACGTATTTTGACACTAGCCACGCGCCATTTACCGGAGCTACGTTACTTACCATCATTAATTTATACACAATGCTGACTGAAAATACCTGGCCACTACTCTGTGAAAATTGTATAAGCATTACTAGTGTTTATTAAATAGGAAAAGCATTTAGACAAGTGCCTTGTATTTGCTTTCCAATCACTGAATGCATAGTATGCACGCTGTATCATTGATATACCACGAGATATCTAGATTTTTTTATTAAAAGGAAACAAGGCTTTCCGAGTGTCCTTTTTAAGGAAACATTTATACAAGAGGTATGTCAAATATTCAGCATACATACTATACATATACTTTATTTATATCACATACAATTACACATACATGCATTTCAAACGCAGTTACAATTGACTGCAAACAACTGTATATTAGTGGAATCTATGGACTGAATGAAAAATACCCAACTCTTTCGATCGAGTCCGCCACAAAATATCATTCCTTACCATTTGAGAGTAAACGCAATCCACTTTGCGAATGATACGTTGCTTCTTTAATTGTTTGAACTTCTATTTTCATTCATATTGATTAAATAAATATAAGACGCAGCTATGATTTAAACATGAACGATGGTTTAAATAAAGAAAGTAGAGCACAAAAACATAACGTGATTAATTACTGGAAGAGTGAACGCGCAGCGTACTCAAACGAGTAGGAAATGTAAACTAAGCAAAATGAGGAACCACAAGAGGTAATTGAAACATTGCAATGTATTACAGTTGATCTAATTCAGTATTATGATTTAAATAACATTACTAACGACCATACAGTAGTTTCTAACCACCAAGTGTATTTTTCCCTTTTCCGTTAGTTTGTGTGACTATACCATCATTTATAGGTCCAGAGACATCATTGCATGACACAGGCGAAAATCAGTCACGCTTGATTTTTTCATGAATTTTCACTGGTATTCTACAGAGAGAGAGAGAGAGAGAGAGAGAGAGAGAGAGAGAGAGAGAGAGAGAGAGAGAGAGAGAGAGAGAGAGAGAGAGAGAGAGAGAGAGAGAGAGAGAGCAACGGTCAGATGTAAACGCTCCTTTCTACTGCAATATAGGTGAAAGGCTGACAGGGTTTCTGCCTGCTAAAACAGACACAACGTAATATTTTGTTATTATTGTACGGGATATCTGCAACCGATACACTATATAATATTTTTTTAAAAAGCACACTTAGGGGCCCCGAGTGGCCTGGTGGTCTAGAGCGCTGTCCGTTACGGATCATTGCCATCTCACCTCTGTCCGCGTGAGTTCGAGTCTAAGATTCGGCGAATGTGGATAGCGAGAAAGCTTGCCAGTAGGCCATAGAATACAATTAATTTTACTATATAGTCTCTACATTTGTTTCTCAGTACTGAACTTTCCACTGTGTGACAATCAATACAAATCATATGTTAATCTAAAATACCTTCAAAGATGACTTTACGGTGAAGTTCTTGTCAAGGGTTGACCTGCATTTTTTTGAGAGGCTGAATTGTAAACAAAACACCATGCAACTGAAGACAGATTTCACTTCCGAATCATCACCATGACCTTATTACTCAATGTGCACTGTCGCCGAAAAACACACAGACAACCACTCCATAAGCTCACATTCTAAAGAATAAACAATTGCTTTTAAATCCTTACCAAGAATGCCAAAATCTAATTCTTGTATCACCACCAAACGGAGATAGGAAAAAGGGATCTAAAAATAGACTGGGACTACATTCGTGGGTACTGAACCGGATTTTATTAATTGTGTACTGATGCCAGTAGCTTCTCGTGGGTCGGTGGTTCTTTCTGCGGATATGCCGATTTCTTCCTCCACCAATAATACTGGCCGCCATGTATCGTGGGCTGAAAATGGCGTTAAGCCCAACAACAACAACAACAACAACAAAGCACACTTAACCAGTTACATGTAAAGACGCATACATCACGTGCAAAAATATCAAAAAGTTGTGCAGACGCATTATGTATTAGTATAACATTTATATTATTAGCATGAAACATGAAATGATCATCAGTTAAAGAATGGTTGCCAAAACGTATCAATTGCAATCTCGTTTTTTATCAAAGAGAATGCATACTTTCTCATATTACATAATCACACTTAACCTAGCGTTTGAATCCAGTATCAGTAAATTCCCCGGTTCTACTCGCACTTTGAAGAACATCTGCCTTTTTATTTTCTTATTCTTTCATTATCAAACACTTATTTCACCATCTTTACATAACACAACGGTAGATTTACATTTTTCTATACGGGCCTTCAATATTTTATAAGCACTAGCGGTACCCTGGTGTTTGGTGCTTATTATCACAACATTTTATCTAATAATGACCATCGCAAATTTATATCTTTTGACAGGTCTTTACATCTGTCAAGACGTCTGGCAGCCACATGGACGTTTATCGTTGAGATGAATGGGAATGAAGCTGTGAGAACATCGTACGGCTCAACACCAGCGAAAGGCAATTGATCTATTTTATATTGCTTGGAACGTATTTGAACTGATTGTTTAACAAGGTTGAACAGTTGTAAACTACATCGAACTAATAGTTGTCAGATATAGTGCACATCAAGGATCAAAACGATGATAGGCTTTCAACAGAGTTCCACACCAATCATTGAAACAAATATTTCATCCAGTAATATTACAAATTTGTCTAATAACGAACTTCAGCGACTGACCATCAGCGATAAGGTGACGGACGACATAATATTCGTCACAGAATATTTTCTTTACCCGATCATTTATGTGTTTGCGTTGACTGGAAACGTCTTCAGCATTGCCATTCTCCTACAGCCCAAAATGCGAACTTCAACATCCGTCTGTCTGACGGCCCTTGGTGTGTCGAACAGCCTATCCCTCATTGCTAACACTCTCTGGAAGTCCACCTGCATCATCAAGAGCTCAGACATGGTCTTGTATTATAAATACTACGCTTATGGATTCTCCGTTCTTTTCTACCTGTTAATAAGCTTCAGTCGGATATCCACTTGGCTGATGGTGGTAATTGCCTCAGAGAAAATGGTGGCCGTTACGTTTCCTCTGAAAGTCAAAATCTACTTTACAATAAAAAATATATCGGTTCTTGTAGTCATTATATCAATCGCAACCTTTCTCTTCCTGTCACCCTTTTGTCTAACATTTAGAGTGGATTACATATATGATCAGAGATTGCAAGCAATTAGGGTCTACATGAAGGAAACGGAATACTACAAAGACAATAACGACCTGCTTGATAAATATATAAATTATTTCCTGGTTATTGCTTTCAGATATTTACCGATGGTTTTGGTAGTTGTCGTCAATACCAAAACTGGGATAGCACTGTGGAAGAATAGGCGATCAAGACAGATGACCTTTCCTAACAGCATAAATTTGGCCAAATATGGGAAAGAACATAAGATAACGGTCGTGCTAGTTACAGTTGTAACAGTTGTCATAGTATGTCTCTTTCCCGGAAACATCCATGTTGCCGTCACGATTGTCGCTGAGGAGTACAACTTGTATCGAAAGTACCATAACCTATACATCATCATGGGCAATATTTCACTCCTGCTCGAACTGTTGAATTCCTCGATTATTTTCTTCGTATACATGGCGACCAATAACAAATTTATAAAAATGTTCAAAGGCATATTTTGCAAGTGCACAGTTAAGGAATGGGCCAATGCTGAGGTTAAGTTATTGGCGACCCAAAAGCAATGGGAATATCAACATCTGAGGTGCCAAAAGCGACAACAATTGAATTTCTAGGTACGACCAAGACAATGTTTGCACTTGAAGTGAGAAGTACGAACCATATTGATCAATCCAACAATGCTGACCCCACGACGGTCTAACTACCTTGAGCCTTATTTATGGACTTGTAGAATTGTAAATTTGCGGGTTCTAAAACTTTAAGAATTTTGTTACGACTCTATAGTCTCAATTTAAATAACAAAAATACCGAGAACAAATACGTTTGTTAAGATTAAAAATATAATTTATTTCCCTAAAATAGAAAGTGAACAAGTAAAAATAACTCACAGCATGTTGAATAAAATCTTAACAGGCCTAAATGTTCTATCAAGTCCAAAAATATAGAGTAATCCAAATGAGCTCTAGTTGAATTCCGAATGATTCCCACTAATGTATTAATGGTTTAATAGTATTCAATGAATCACACTCATATAATCCCAAAATGTCTTTCAATGAATTCACAGTAATCGCGAAATAAATACTATTCTAAAATCAAAATAGTTCGAGGATTCAACGAATGATTTAATTAAATAAATTAATTCTCTCATTTAAATACAAATGAATATCTTCCAAGACTGGTGTATACTACTAAGGATATCTAATTCTTAAGTAAAAACTCTCTTTTATAGAAAGCTATAACGTATTTTTCAAAAACAAATGAAAGACGCATATTCTTTCTAGAATGATTTCAGCACCTACATAAAATGAATGTTAACCAATCAGAATTCATGATAGCCTTGTCCTGAATTAGTTACCTGGATCATAGTACAACTCAGCCTTGGAACTTTTTGAACGAAGCTACACTCTATGGTTATAAAAAAAGACTTCGTCTAAGAGAACAAACCCATTCATAAAAACATTTATTGAAGATATTACTCAATAACCCTTATAGACTAAGATAATGAAAATAATACACACGATATAGATATACATAACAGAGAAGTGACCATCATTTACATCATCAGGGAAATAATTGTCAGCAATAGCTAATGTCTGATTGGTATAATCATCGTGATCCAGCAACTAGGTCATGCTATTCATTGCTTCCAACCGAACAGAGACGGCCTATATTATGTACATCTTATTTATCGTACATATGTGAATTTATAAAGACTATGATTAGAATTAATGCAACACTTCAATCTATTCTTTTTTCACTTATTATTGTAATCATTGTTAGTTTTGTTTATCTTCTTGTTCCAGAAAGCAAGTATTTTTGAAAAACATTGCCATTTTACCAACAAAAAATATGTATTCTTTTCATGGTGTCACAAAGACATTTCTCGAGTCAGATAAAGATAATAATTATATATTGTGGTTTTGTTTTAGGGTCTAACGGCATTTTCAGCACAAGATAGGCTATACATGGCGGCCAGTATTAATGGTATAGGAAGAACCCTGGAAAACCCCGGTAAGAACCACTGACTGACCCACGAGAAGCTACTAGCAGGCTTTCTCACGTAACCATGTTAGCTAAACCTGGATTCAAACTCACGCAGACAGAGGTGAGATGGCAGTGATCTGTAACGGTCAATAATTTAGACCACTCTGCTACTCGGGGCCCCTTAATTATATATTGTAAGAAAAGATTTTATCAGATTACTGTGCGAGGTGCGAAACGCTTCTAATATATGTACGACGCTCGGTTTGCAATGCAATTAGTACCATCCATTTTACTTTTGATTGCAGATTATACTCAAGGCAAGCAATTTTTGAACACTTTCAGAAATTAAATTGAAATTCGCATACTCATATTATAGTCCGTCTGCGTAACGAGATAATGAGACTTGTTTAAAAATTCTTATTTATTTAGTATAATAGCCTATTTAAATTTATGATTATACGATTTGTAATACGCTGACAAAATAGAGCTTACAATAAAAGAATATTTATCTATAACGTGAAGATCCTAACCAAATTGAAGATGCAGTGTCTAAATTTACACTGACATCTGTGCTAGATCACATTAAAAAAGACTCCAATTGTAAATATCTGACCTAACAGAAGCTAACTCCAAGATGTTTACCATTTCTTTAGACCATTCTATATTATTTATTTATTTATTTTTATTTATTTATTTATTTATTTGAAAAAATGTAACATATCTCAGAAAAACTACACTTATGTGGATTTTAGGAGCTGAGGTATTATTTGAAGCTGCAAATAATACGTTGACGTTGTATAATGACCATTAGTAGAGGCCAAACGTTGATGGCATACAATCTGACGACGGAGGCATACACGGAGTCACTAAATCATGTAAATAATAAATATTAAATCAAATAATATTGTTTATGTGGAAATATGTACGAAACTAAACTGATGGAGATCCTACACGAAAGTTACAGAGAGGGAGAAGTAGATTATAGTCATCGGATTAAGCCGATGTATATTTGTTAAAATGTTGTTCTTTTTGTAATGTATAATTGTTACCACATATGTTTTAATTTGCACTCAAGAGCTTGTGTGATTCATTGTTCACTTGAGGATACTGAAATAAAAGTGTACCCGTATACCGGTGTAATTTATTTGGATATAAATTCGACAATATAAGTAACTTAGTAACCTAGTATCTTTCTTATTTATTTTATTAGGAGTTGCATCCACGTGTTTACAAAGAACTGTGTAAAGGGCATCATCCTGTAATAACACTATGACATATCGATGACAACATGTAATAACACTATGACATATCGATGGCAAACAAAAAGCCTCTGAAAAGTGTTAATAACAAAAATTATGTCATATTGTGCGAAAACCTCAATTGTTACATGAAACCTGCTGTTGTGACCTTGTTATATCAATCTCGTAACGGTGCCAACACAGGAATATATACGTATCGAGTTATGATGATGCTGACGTTGACAATTTGTCTCATATACATTTAAATGGTCGTCATGAAAAAAGGATATGCTGATGATGTAACATTTTCTATTTTGGCTCATGGGTACAACACACAGATCGATGACGTATTTATGACAGTCAATGAGTATTAGCAGAATAAACAATTTTGTGAAAAAGAGGTTGATCCCGTTTTCACTAACACAGTATGAAGACACTGTAATTTTTATAATTTGCATCCCACCCCAACACCAAAATACCTGTGTGAATTAAACACAAGCAAACCAGGACTGAATACACATCCATAGATGAAAATGCATGTTGAGGAGGGCAGACAAAATATTTAGAAATCGGGGAACCTTGGACAGGAACGGTAGAAATATAGTAGCAAATTCTTTTTGAAGAAATTAATACAAATCAGAATTGAAACATTCTCAGATGTCTTTTTCATGACACACAATAAGCAATGATGCTTAACTCACAGCAACTGATGCATGATGAAAATAATGTAACTAATGTAACCATCGTATTCGTGCCTACATCCAAGGTAAAAGAAAGGAATGGATAGCTATCTTGCAGCAGTAATATGGCATTAACATCATGAATGTTATATGCGAAATATTTGTCTTAACACTTAGACATGTCCTTCCCCCTATCCCAATCCATGTTTACACTTCGTTTATCTCTTTAATTTGTATTCAGTACATTACTCTAATTGCACTAACAATTTGTTTAGAGCTTCCATTTTTATTATTTTTAATAGCAAACATTTTCTCGCCAGTTTTCTATACGACAACTCAAGGTTGATCATGTTTGGGGGGGGTGTTTTTTGTTTTTGTTTTTGGTTTTGGTTTTGTTTTTGCTGTTTTGCAAGACTGAGAGCTGCCTAGATGGTTAGCGTGTTTAGAAACGCAATTTTTTCCCTCCAATAACGGCCATACTAGCCGTAAGCACGTAATTGACAATGCAACTTTGTCTAAAACAACATAACAGGATCTCAGAAAGTCAATTACATTTTTTTTCTTAAGTCTTTGCAGAAATTATGGGAAAAACAAGAGAACGTACTAATTTGTCAAGTAATTAAGACAATACAGCGAAATATTAGATTTAAACATGCAACCATTATTGATGTATCCTTTTCTTATTATTATTTCGTTTTTTCGGCCTTCCCTTTAGTTTGCAATACAATAGACTTCTGAACTAAAAGCAAACTTTATAATAATTATTTTCGTGGCATAGACACAACAAATCAACCAAACATGATTGAGTTGCTAAATCAAATATTAGCTCTCTCAAATATTACCTAATCATTTCTGGACTACTGGATAAAAGAGAAGAAAAATCAGTCATAGCTGGACCACAGTCCTTACTGTTGAATAAAAATAGAATGTTTTTAGTCTCAATATTACTTGACCACTTACTTCACAACTGCATAAAAGGAAAAACATCAACATATTCTTAGGCCTTGCTACTGGAAAACCGTTCGTGCTATTTACAGAGATCTGTCCGGAACTCTTTTCCACGGTACCAGTTAAATACAACACAGCAACTTCATATTAAAATTTTGCATCTACCTTAAATGAAAATGATAAAATGATAAACTTGTGATTCGTTAAATTAACCAATCGAGATACAAAGGAGGGAAAATTGATGCCAACCAAGCAGAGACAGCTCATTTTGGAAACAGCTTGATTTTGATAGATAAACAGCTTGATTGGGATAGATAAACAGCTTGATATTGATAGATAAACAGCTTCATTGGGATAGTTAAACAGCTTCATTGGAGGAGATAAACAGCTTGATTGGGGTAGATAAACAGCTTGATTGGGGTAGATAAACAGCTTGATTGGGGTAGATAAACAGCTTGATTGGGATAGATAAACAGCTTGGTTGGGGAAAATAAACAGCTTGATTGGGGTAGATAAACAACTTCATTAGGGTAGATAAACAGCTTGACTGGGATAGATAAACAGCTTCATTAGGGCAGATAAACAGCTTGAGTGGGAGAAAATAAACAGTTTGGTTAGAGTAGATTAACAGCATGATTGTGATAGATAAACAGCTTGATTGGGGTAGATAAACAGCTTCATTGGGATAGATAAAAAGCTTGATTGGGATAGATACACAGCTTGAGTTGGATAGACAAACAGCTTGAATGAGGGTAGAGAAATAGCTTGATTGGGGTATATAAACAGCTTGATTTGGGTAGATAAATAGCTTAATTGGGATAGATAAACAGCTTGATTGGGATAGATACACAGCTTGATTCGGGTAGATAAAAAGCTTGATTGGGATAGATAAACAGCTTGATTGGGATAGACAAACAGCTTGATTGGGGTAGATAAACAGCTTGATTGGGATAGACAAACAGCTTGAGTGGTGGTAGAGAAAAAGCTTGATTAGGGTAGATTAACAGCTTGATTGGGATAGATACATTGCTTGATTGGGATAGACAAACAGCTTGATTGGGTAGATAAACAGCTTGATTGGGATAGATAAAAAAGCTTGATTGGGATAGATAAACAGCTTGATTGGGATAGATAAACAGCCCGATTGTGTTGGATAAACAGCTTGATTGGGGTAGATAAAAAAGAGTGATTGGGATAGAAAAACAGCTTGATTGATATAGATAACAACTTGATTGGGATAGATAAACAACTTGATTGGGGTAGATAACATCTTGATTGGGATAGATAAACAGCTTGATTGGGATAGATAAAAAGCTTGATTGGGATAGAAACACAGCTTGAGTTGGATAGACAAACAGCTTGAATAATGGTAGAGAAACAGCTTGATTGGGGTAGAGAAACAGCTTGATTTGGGTAGATAAATAGCTTGATTGGGATAGATAAACAGCTTGATTGTGATAGATAAACAGCTTGATTGGGGTAGATAAACAGCTTGATTGGGATAGATAAACAGCTTGATTGGGATAGACAAACAGCTTGATTGGGGTAGATAAACAGCTTGATTGGGATAGACAAACAGCTTGAGTGGTGGTAGAGAAAAAGCTTGATTAGGGTAGATTAACAGCTTGATTGGGATAGATACACAGCTTGATTGGGATAGACAAACAGCTTGATTGGGGTAGATAAACAGCTTGATTGGGATAGAAAAACAGCTTGATTGGGATAGATAAACAGCCTGATTGTGATAGATAAACAGCTTCATTGGGGTAGATAAAATAGGCGTGATTGGGATAAATAGACAGCTTGAATGGGATAGATAAACACTTCATTGGGGTAGATAAACAGCTTGATTGTGGTAGATAAACAGCTTGATTGGGATAAATAAATAGCTTGATTGGGATAGATAAACAGCCCGATTGTGTTGGATAAACAGCTTGATTGGGGTAGATAAAAAAGCGTGATTGGGATAGATACACAGCTTGATTGGGATAGATAACAACTTGATTGGGATAGATAAACAACTTGATTGGGGTAGATAAACAACTTTATTAAGGAATTACACGAAAGAAGTCTCAGTACAAGAATGTACCAGGTTACGTGCTGCATGGCTGTGGGGAGAAAATTAAAAATTTAAATACAGCACATTTTGATACAGCAAAACAAACAGACAGACAGAACAAACGTTGAAATCTGAGGAATTATAATACAACACTTTTTCAAACTGAAACACAGACAGACACAGTTTTGATATCTGAGAAAACTATTTTGTTAGCAGGGATATATAGTAGTATTAATAGTTGATGATGTTCTATCAGAGATACTCAAAACAAATATATTTCGACACCGCCCACTTCAAAGTAAATATATTCTGATGACACCACCCACCCACTTAAAAATAAATATATTTATTATCTCACGGACCCCTCTTTTTCATAAACTAGAAATTTATATTCAAATACGAGGAGGGTTCTGGCTCAGTCAAAATGTTATATTAAACAAATAAAATATTCTCTCTCTCTCTCTCTCTCTCTCTCTCTCTCTCTCTCTCTCTCTCTCTCTCTATATATATATCTATATATATATATATATATATATATATATATATATATATATATATATATATATATATATATATAAAGTCATACTCATTCCAACATGTTGGATTCGATCTAACAAATAGATTTTGTAAATGATTTAATTCGATCAAAGCAGCGTCAGGGTATACAGGTATAAAACCTAAAATAATAAGCGATTGCATTAAAGAGGTGGGATATTATGTATCGCCGAAATATGGATCAGTATGGTTATTCGCAGTAAAAATGACATGAGAATAGCGGGATGGGCAGATGATGTGATGACATTTATTGATAATATGGTCGATATATTATTTGATAACGATATTACTAAAGCCACACAAAATTAATTAAACATTTACTTTTTATCAGAATCTTTTTCGTATTTGCTAACTCTCATTGGCAGAATATCTGTTAACATGCTATCAATAATGCGAAACTCGCGTATTAAATCGTCCATATATTTTACGCCACGCAAGTAAGATCGGATTTGATCAAGTAATTTTCTATAAGTTATACTCGCTGTTTTGCAAGCATTACTTTTAGTCGTATGTCTAGGTTCAACTTTTTTAAACGCTGCTGCAAGAGAAACACCGACACCAGATATTATTAACAAAAAGAGATTTAATGATGCGCCACTTGAAGTTATACCAGAGCCGGTCATTAGCAGTGGTAGATATGATATCACTCTTAGTATTTTGGTAAAGTATTTGTAACATTTTTTAACGCACCAAAGATTTTTTTATGATAGTATCTGTAATATTGCATTAGAGCGTTAATATCTTGTTTCGGAATGCTTTCTGAAATGTGATTGAATTCGACTATATTTTTTTCATTATATAATATTTGTTTACATATTTTTAAGTAACTAATTCTGGAGTTTCAGCTACAAATTCAATACACCACCAGTAAGTAGCTGCGGTTAACTTTTTATTATCTGCTATCAGCATAAACGTTTCCTCAATATCTTTGTTTAACACAATAGACACTGTTCCGGAAAATTCATCGGTTGAATGATGCCATGGAAATGTTGTAAATATACTAAACTTTGCACTACTAAACAAAGACACCAGTGACCTTTGCGATATGTTTAAGAGTGTTATTTTGCTGCGACCATGTTGCTTTTTCTGATGCTACCGTGTACACAATATTTTTAATTTGTTTGTGAGGAATTTTAATAAAATCAGTTTTTTTTAATGCATCTTGTGATATCGTTAAGTCTTGTGTTAATGTCAGCGAGATTAATGGAGTGGAGTTCCAAAAAATCAAGATTAATGGAGTGGAGTTCCAAAAAATCATTATTGGTTCTGTTTATGTTTCTACGAAAATTTAGAAATGTTTGTACGTTATTAGTTCTAAATGCGGCAACTCTATCATTAATTGTTGTTAACGAAGTCGTTATTGGAATTTCTTCATCGTCAACATATTTTTTAGTTCCAGCGTCGAAATCCGTTTCTGGTGACCTGAGATTAGTAATACAATTGTTGTTCATATTCAGAAATGCAAGCATAATACCACCGCGCACTGACAGGTACTTAGATCCTTGATCGTCGACGTATTTTTTCGTTGTTGCATCTGTATCTGCGGTTGGGTTTCCAGATATGTAACTTTTTTCCTCACATTATTATGTCGCCAGTAAATACATCGCCAGCTTTCTTAACATAATCGTTAACGGACTTCCTCGAATCTTGTATTTTCCTTGGTCAGTAAAAGTAACTATATTATTAACAACCGCGGTGGGAATTCGTATAAGTACATCAGATAGTTGTATATTGCTCATTTTTAATCGTCCTTCTTTATCTTGAATAATAACTTCGTTTTTATCTACACTCGTGACATTTAATAAATTAGTAATTTCATTGTTGAGTTGGTTGAGAGTTGTGTATTTAGATAAGTCACCTTGTTGAGCAGACGCTAATTCTCTTAGTGTTGTTCCAAATTTCGAATAAAAACTCATTAATTTACTGCTTGATAAAATTATATACCACATTAGCAATGGCAAAATCGTCGATATTAAACTTCGATACAGAGCGGTTGTTGAAACATAAACATAACAATGAGCTTCCAGATTGTCATTATATTATTGTTAGTAGAACTGGATCTGGCAAAACAAATTTGCTTATGAATTTACTTTTCAGAGATAATTTTAACTACCATCAAGTTTATATTTACACAATTAATCTGCAACAAGATAACTACGAGCTTCTAAACAATTATTATGACACACTTCGTGACGATCTTGAATCTGGCGAGGATTTTTTCATCACTAAACAACCAGAAGGACTTTTTCCAGTTAATCAACTCGATTCGTCCGAACATAAAGTAGTGGTTTTTGATAATATTCCGCTAAACAACGAGGAAATGATTAAAATCAGATCCTATTTTTCACTGTCGCGAAATAAAAAATGTAATTCTATTTATCTCGCTAAAGGATATTATAATATCGACAGATTTATTAGGCGAAATACTGGCTGTTTTATACTATTTCCAGGACTTGACAATATTGACGTTAAAAATATTGCGAACGAACAATGCGGCGACGTAACAAAAGATAAATTTATTGAACTATATCGTAAAGCAACGGCAAATAGATATGATTTCTTTTTAATCGATAAGTTAACGAATGATAAGAATAAAATGTTTCGATGTTGTATTGAAAATTATCTACAATAATATTTTATAGAAAATAGTATATAATTAATAGAAAAACAAGCAAAGTACAGAAAACATATTGAAGATCTAAAAAAACTTGCGCAATCTCAGGCAAAATTTAAACAGTTAGTTCAGCAAGCACGACGCAGTCAAGTTGTTGCAGCAGAAACAGCAGCTAAAGTTCTCAAACCAGTTACGGAGGCTATACTTGGGAAACAACCCGAAACTAAACCACTATCAGAAGAAGAAGCTAAACAATTACAAGAGAAAGGTTTACTCGGATTAGTTAAAGAACAAGAGGCGGCTGCCGGAAGAATTATTGAGAGATCTGATGCAGAAAAAAGAAGATTAGCTGAGGCACTTGTAGCAAATATAGCTGATCCTGCCGCGAGACATGCTACATTGGATCGGTTAATAAATAATCCTCTAGAACGTGAACGAAGATTAGCAACATTAACAACGCAAGAAGTTAAAAATATTTTAGCAAATTTATCAGGAGAAATAAAAGATATTATGGAGGAGCAAAAAAGAGTTGGTGAGCGTACTGTAAGGTTTATGGAGGATGGAGTCCAATGACATTTTTTTTTAAAAAAGCAAATGTATTTATATTAGATGAAGAATATAATGAACTTTTAAAGAAAAATGATAAAAATGATATTAATAATATAAAAACCTGGGCAAAGGAAATGTTATGTTAAAAAAGATAATAGCAGACGGTGATGCTGCTAACAAAGAATTAGAAAAAGCCATAAAAAAGGAAGAGATGCTTCCACTTCTTGATAAAATAAGACAAGATGTTATAGCTTATACTTTTTTTGAAACAGCGCGTGATGTTAGAGAAAATGGTTATGGTAAGGGGTGGAATTTTAAAAGAAAATTTGGTTTATTTGATATTAAACGTGCAGAAGAATATAGAGGAGAAGAAACAGAAACAGGCGTCAGAATATTCGCACCAGTTACTGAAATGATCGGCAGATTAATGTTATTGATATTATCAAAAGAAGCAGGAAATGTCGGTGTTGAAATCAACAATGAAATCATCGATATACTTGATAATTTGAGATCGAGTAATTTATTAACATCTGACGAATACGATACTTTACACCGCGACCTAATTTTATAAAAAATATAATAATAAATGTCAGCAACATTATTACTCGATTCCAGCCAATCTGATAAAGATAGCGCGAAATTTTCAGTAAAGTATATTCCGCCAATATAACTATAACGTGAAAAACAATACAAAATTGGATTAATTTCATGTACTTGTTGGAATGCCATGGCAAATGTTAAGACTGGAGTAAATGATGTGTTTGAATTTCAAAGACTCACGGGAATTGTAATACCTAGAAAAAGATTTAATATTCCACAAGGAGCTTATAATATAACTGATTTAAATAAAAACAATAAAAGAAATTATAGCAAAAAAATGGCGGTAATGCAGATGATTTTGAGCTAGCACCCAATTATAACACATTGCGAGCAAGAATAACAGTGAGAAATGCTTTGATGTTTTTAATTCCTAAAGAAGGTAGCATTGGGCCGCTAATAGGGTATGCTCATGGTGTATATCCATCTTTTAGCACAGAACCCATCAGAACATATGACGGTGAATTTCCAGTAAATATAACTGAAGTTAACTCAATATTGGTAAATTGTTCTATCGCGTCTAGTTCTTATTCAGCTAAGGGCAGCAAAGGTCAGACAATATATAGTTTTTGACCAGTAGTTCCACCTGGTTCTCTCATGCAAATTAGTCCTCGTCATATTATTTATTATCCGTTAAATGTTTAAAATCAAATAACAGAAGTAAATATGCAATTAACAGACCAATCTGGAAGACAGTTGGATCTGAATAATGAAGTTGTTACTTATTACGTACACCTACGTACAATCACTTCATGATTGGCAACAAAATTATACAACCTCAGATATATGATGAAACAGAAAAAAGTTTATCGAAGAAAAATAGTAGGAGGATATTTCGGAAATATATTTACTAAAATTGCTGAAAATATTCCATGACTATTTCGTAAAGTTGCACCAATCGCACTTGACGCGGTTAAAGCTTTTGCAACTGGAGCTGCATCTGCTGCTGGAACTGCAGTGGGACAAAAATATCTGATAAAATAAAAGGCGAACCTAAAGCAACACCGTCAATCAAACAAATCGCACCAACAAAAGAAACCGAACGAGCGATGATAACAACAACGAAAACACTTTTATCACCAAAAGGCGAGCAGATTATACAAAATTTAATATCTAAAGTTACAACGCCGCAATAATTTTATATAACCTAATAAAATAAGAAAATGTCTGTAAAAAATTATCTCGATTTTGCAGAAATTTCTGACAAAGGCGATGCAGTAACCGAATTTGAGTTTGTTGAATATCTCGATGAAAATTCTAACGAACCTAACAAGGCTGGCATTAGAACATGTAATACACGAGACGAGGACGTATTTCTACTGCCTCACAAAGCAATGTTAGAAGTACGTGGTCGGATTATGACAACAGCTGATCCGCCTGCTGCAATTGTAGGTAACTTAAAAGTAGCTCTTATAAATAATAGTTGGTGTTTATTTAGAAGTGTTCGATATCAGCTGGCTAATCAAACTATTGAGGATATTTCAAATCACTTACAAGTTGCAAGTACAGCCTTAAATATTATTTTGTTCTCCGATGATTACTCCAAATCAACTGCAACTAATATGATGTGGTTTAAAGATACTGGAATTGGAACAGCAGAATCTACGGAATTTATTCAAAAAGGTATTTTGTTACACAGAGCTGCTGCTGCTGCAGATGTTGTAATCGTAAGAAATTTTCTAATTGCTAATGCTGCAGCGCTAGGTATAGCTGCACCAGCTGCAGGCGCTAATGCGGACGCTGTAAGACTCTCACTTACCGCTGCTTGTAATAATCCTGGTATAACCGCACCAGATGCAGCTGCAGACGGCGTTGCAATGCTAGATTTAGTTATTAACAGAATTGACCCTCGAAGTAGACGTTACAATGAAGGTTTTGCTAAGCGAAGAACACTTGCAGCAGTATCACGTCAAATTACAATGATGTTGCCGCTAAGTACAATATTTGGCTTTTGCAGAGATTATGATAAAGTATTCCGTGTTGTTAAGCATACGCTTATTTTATATCGAGCAGAACAAAATGATTGCCTATTTCGATCTGGTGCGGCTGATGTGCAATTTATCATAAACAAACTTGCGCTGTGGTTGCCACGAATAACCCCTTCGGTCACTAAAGCATTAGAACTAGATAGTATGCTGGAAAAACGCACGAATACAATTCATTTTCAGCAACATAAAATATATCAAACAGCAGTTCCAAATTCCACCAACTACACATGGCGAGTTACAACAACATCGAGTGAACAGCTGCTGCGTCGTTTATTCGTTGTATTTCAGAGACAAAATCGACGTAGAAACCAAGAACAAAATAATGGAATATTTGACAAAGCTGATGTTAGACGGATTTATGCCAGAATAAATTCAAAACACTATCCAGAAGGAGCGATAGAGTGCAATTTTGCTGATAGCGCTAATAAAAACATTACTAGACCGTACATGTACCTGCTTGACTCAATGCAGAAATATTAAGATACTGGAGACGGAACTCAGATATCAGTAGAAGAATTTCGCACACTTTATCCGATATTTTACTTTGCTTGTAGTAAACATAACGAACAAGCTGTGGACAGTACAACTGATATTGAGGTTGCTGGACGCTCGAGTCCGTTCCAGCAGCGGCGTTAAATGTATATGCATTAGTGATAAGCGACAGATCTGTGACAATCGACTCCATTGGAGGTAAAATGACAATACAAGTTTAATCTGTAATCGTTATATAATATGACAAAATATATTATAAAAGAAACACAATTTAACAGATTGCCAAGTTAAAAAATTAACAACTGCTGTTGCGAAGCGGAGGTCGGTTTCACTAAAGATCAACCTGAGTGCTTTGGGGACTTAAACAAAAGTATTGTTAGCGAAAAATCAAGCGAATAAATACGATCGCAAAATAACCTTTCGTTTTAAATTTGAACACTGCACAAATAACTGCGCTATCCCAACGCATTGCGGTGGACGGTGGTTTCTTCGGTCCGGCACTATCAGTTATAGCCAAAACGTTACTGCCTAAACTTTTGCCAGTGTTAGGAACATTAGGGATAGCAGCGGCGTCAGGAGCAGTACATGGCGCATCAGAAAAGTCAGTTAAAGGTAGTGGTATTGACAGAAGCAATGTCTTTGTCGGTGGTATAAAGAAAATTTTTGTCTGAAGATTAAATATAATGCCTAAACGAAAAACTGTTAGAAAAAAGACAACCACGAAAAGGAAAAAACGACGAAAAAAAGACACAAGGTGGATTTCTTCCAATAGCCCCATTACTGGCAGGATTGGTGGGAAGTCTACTGCCGAGCCTGTTAGGACGAGGATGAGGACGAGGACTAATGCTGCCAGGAACAAGGAGATAAAATCTCCTGCGTTAAGTAATTTTGATATATATTTGATAAATTACAAAAAGTTAAAAATTTTCGCGGAGTTTATTCCAAAGATGAACTTGCATATCCAGCATTTCCGGGTTCTTTCGTTATAAATATATAATATTTTAATGACGGATCTGGTACACATTCGGTAGCTGTTTTTGATAACAATTATTTCGACTCGTTCGGAATTCCACCAGTTGGAACTTCCGCTTGCGGTTATTATTGCGTGATGTTCATTAAACAGATGACCAAAAATCCAGATTTTTTAAAGTTTATTTTGCAATTTGATAAACAGCCCTCTCGCGCTAATGATGAGATCGCGATTAATTTTATCTAAACTTACAAATATAATAATGTCAACATATTGTCTCTAGTGTAAAACTAAAACAGAAAATAAAGACGAAAACAAGGAAAAGACAACAAATAATAGAGTAATGCTGAAAAGTATTTGCGCAATTTGTGGAAAAAGAAAAGGCATGTTCTTGCCAGCAGCAAAGTCTGGAGCGGGTTGCCCCCCTGATGTTATCAGGGATGTTATTTTAGTAGACGACTTAAACAATCGGTATTTCTTATTTTTTGAGGGTCAAAACCCCGGGAAGGTTAACGGGAAATAGCATTACGTTTTTTATTTATCGATCCAAATCCGGTCTTTTCTAGTTAATTTGCTTGCATTTTATAGATTTTTATGATCATTTTGCGATAAAAAAAAAAACAGACAAAACCAGATTTTCATCGATAAATAAAAAACCGTAATGTTATTTCCAGTTAACCTTCCTGGGGATTTGACCTAACGAAAACTAGCAAAATGAGCTAATTGCATTGCAAAAATCGACTAAATACCCTAAAAAATCAACAAATTTCATCAAAAATTTATCAGTTATAAATAAATAATGAAGTGCAACTGCGACGCTGATAGCAATTTATGTCTAGAGCAAAACAAAAATGTTACATATTGCCAGAAATGTAACAACAGAGAAATAATTGGAACGGGAATAGATATACATAAATTAATTGGCAAACTGCCAAAACCAAAAGGCAGTTGGACATTGCCAGGTCATAAATATACTGGTCCGTGGAATCCGCTTGATAAACAACTTGACGAAAATGATAATCCGCTGCCAGGACAAGAACCTTACAATCAGGTTGATGCAATAGCGATGCGTCATGATATCTGCTACAGAGATATTGATCTTCCTAGTGGCAAAACAAAACACAGTTGCGACAAAGTGATGTTAGACGAACTACGTGAAATGAAACCAGAAAATATGCGAGAGCGTGTCGACTGAAGACTGGTACAGGGTTTAATTGGAGCAAAATATAAACTTGGACTCGGCGAAGACTTATACGATGACCCAGCGACGTTGTCGCTAGCGTCTGAACTACATAGACCTAAAAAAAAGTTTCCGCGACGTAAAGTTGTAGCAAATGCCGTTGATGATATTTGGGCGATAGATTTAGTTGATATGTCAAATCTAGCTCAATTTAACGTTGCCGATGATGGCGATCCGCAGAGATATCTTTTTAATGTTGTCAATGTTTTTAGTAAATATGCATTTAGTGTACCAGTTTCGGAAAAAACGGGGACCTCAATGATTGACGCGCTAAAACGCATAATAACAACAACAGAAAGAAAGCCAAACAGAATCTGGACCGAACACGGAGCAGAGCTGTTTTAACAAGAAGTTCGAGCAGTTTTTGGAGCAAAATAACATTAAAAATACGTAACTGGAAATGAAGGAAAAGCGTCATTGTCGAGCGATTTAATCGCACGCTTAACGAAAAAATTAATAAATATTTGACAGATAAAAACACGAATAAATACATCGACAACTTACAGAAACTTGTTGACGAATATAATAGCACGAAACACAAAATCACTAAAATGTCACCAAACGACACGCTTGCAAATCCAATACTAGCAAATGAAAACATGTACCGAAGACACAAATTTAAAGTTGGCGAAAAAGTTAGAATTTCATTGACTAAGAAAACATTTGAAATGGGATTTATTCCGAACTGGAGCGAAGACGTATTTGTTGTTGATAAAGTACTTTTAACAATACCAGTTACATATTCGCTGAAAGACTTGTTAGGTGAACCTATAATTGGCAGTTTTTACGAACAGGAACTTCAAAAAACAGAACAAGATATGTTTGTTATCGAAAAAGTTATTAGAAAGCGCGCCAACAAAAGTTTAGTTAAATGGCGTGGATGTAGCGATAAATTTAATAGTTGGGTACCAACTAAGTCGATTTCATCGACTGCGATTGCATCGACTGCGATCGAATAATATTATTATAAATTTGCTCGTATTTTATCAGTACTGACTTTCATTTTACAGGTTTACATAAAGAAATTAAGTGCAATTTTCTGGCATCATCAACTGTCATTAAATTAAATATTTTAACAAAAATAAAATCGTATTTTATGTTTCTTTGTTGTCCAGGTTCTTTTAAGTTTAGAAAGGGTCTTATAAGCTGCCAAAATATTTGGTGCTCGGCAACGCTAAAATTAAATGTTAATATTTTTTTGGCAATGTGGTTCTTAACAACATCATATCGCCCAGTTGTTGGTCTACTTAAATATTTCTTGCTAACGACAACATCATCTTCATCATCATCGTCATAGTTAAGCAAAATATCATTTTCAGTATAGTCAATGAAATCAGCAAACCTGTCATCGGTGACATTATTAACTGGAACAAAATCTTCCGAATATATCAGAGCTAGCCTCTCGATTAAGCCCATTATAATAATAATCTTGTTATCTAATTAATAAATAATATGGAAATAAAATATCATTGTCGAGTAAATATTCTAAACAAAAAAAGAATTAGCCAAAGCAGTTCGAAATTGCTTCCTGAGATATAATTTTTATTTCGTTGACGTTATGATAGCATCAGGCGAATTTGATAAATTTTTATTCACGGCAGAGGATAAAATAAAACTTGATACAAACAAAATAATGACAATACGATTAAATCGCGACGATGTAATGGAATTTGGTCATAATTGTCTTTCTCATAATGACAAAAATAATATTATTAGTTATCGTATCTGAAACAAAATCTATCAAATATTATAATAGACGTTGCTGATCTTGTTTTACCGTCAGCTACATCTTTTATTACTTGAGGATGAATTTTGTAATATTTTGCCGCAGAATAAATTGATTTAAATTTCATTTATTCACAAGTTTCAAGAGTTATTGAAACAACTGATTTAGAATATCTAGCACCACCAGCATCTCCTCTTCTAACAGATTACTGAGTAAATAAATCAAAATTTTCAAGACGATTGTCGGTTTTAAATTTGTTAAATTATCTGATATTATTTCGTTAAAAGTTTCGAACACAAATCAATGCGATCTATAACAAACAAAATTTGTATTTACCCCACATACAACTACTTGTAAGTAGCCATTCTTATTCAAAATTCCAATAACATTTTTTTTGTTTTTATATATCTAATAATTCCTTAATTTTTTGCTTCATATAGATCAAATACTGGGTGAGGTTGATATTCGTTTTGTAATCCTAAATTTTTGATATCATCATCAGCAACTGCGCCATTTGCTCTATATACTCGCTGTCCTTGTGGAATATCTCCAAAGAAAAAAGTATAAAAAATCTTTTCTAAACATATCAATTATTTCTGCGCTATCGCCATTTACTGAAATTAATATACCAGCCGGAGTTGGTACGCCTATAGCTTTTTTAGTTGCTCTGTTGATAACAAAACCTAATGCATTTCCAGCATATAGGTTGTATTTCGTGTGTACATGGTACGTTTTTTGCTCTTCAGCTGTCAGTGGTAGATATCTCAAGATTCCTCTGTCATTATATATATATATATATATATATATATATATATATATATATATATATATATATATATATATATATATATATATATACAAAAGTTTAATATCTCTAATTAAAAGTATTAAAAATTTGAATTAAATAAACAATATTACCATATATATAATGCTGAAATTGCGCGACATTGCTAAAAAGAGCTTTATCAAATTGCTTCGGCATTTTCAGGTTATGACAACAGTAACAAACTCGATGATCAGACTATATTAGCTAATTTTACCTTTACAAATTTATATCATCTTTTACAACCCGTTATAGCTCGAGAACTTGCAGTTCAAAAAGTATCAAACTCATAGTCCAGTATCATATGATTTTATCAAAGTTACACGCAGTCGAAGAAAAAAAACTTTTGAAAGCGAAATCTCAGAGCCTATTTTAACAGCTAAATTGATAAAAATATTAACTGGAACAAATATTGCTATGGTCGCCGATGAAGAACACCAGGAAATAAACAAAAAAACTAGACAAATTTACCTCATCAGGTTCAGGTTGGAAATTCGAAATGATAAAAACAGTTTTATTTCACACGGCCAAATATAACGTACTTCGCGGCACTGGGTACGTCGACCTTCCAAAAAAAACTTAAAAACAAAAGTGCTGTATAAATATAAAAAAAACAACGACAATAAATGTTTCCAGTGGTCTATTCTGTCCGCAATGTTTCCCAAGAAACATAATTCCGATCGCGTCAACAAGTACTTTCCGCACAAGAACGAACTCAATTTTGATGGCATCAACTTTCCAGTAGCAGAAAGTCGTATACCACAGTTCTAAAAACAAAACGGTATTATAGTAAATGTTTTCGGACTAGACGAACGAGAAAACGTTTGCCCTAGATACATCGCAAAAGACCATAAATTTATTATTTTTTCAGGGACATTACTATTGGATAAATAACTTTAACGGCTTAGTTGGCGGACAGTACAGTAAAATCCAAAACAAGAAATACTTCTGTTACAGATGTTTGCACGTTTTTTCTAGCGATGACAGACTGCAGGTCCATCTCAAATACTGCGTTAATGTTCAAAAACTAACTATGCCTATCGAAAAAGGAAAAATATATTAAAATTTAAAAACTATAATCATAAGCTGAGTATTCCCTTTGTTATTTACGCCGATTTCGAGTGTCTACTCGTTCCCGTAGCTGGAGCAGAAAATGATCCGAACAAAATAAAGTACAAGAAAGATACAACAGCATATTCCTTGCGGCGTAGCTTATAAGGTAGTTTGTTGCACCAGTGATAGATTTTCGTCTCCGATAAGGTTATATAGAGGTGAAAATCCTGCCGTTTGGTTGCTAAAAAATTTAATAGACGAAGTTAATACAATTTCTAACAGATTACTGAGGACAGCTCCAATCAGAATAACGTCCAAACAACAACTCGAATTTAATGAAGCGGTTAATTGCCATATTTGTAAAAAAAAAAAAAAAAACCTCTTGGGGACTCCAAGGTGAGAGATCACTGTCATCCGAATCGCGGAGCTGCGCATAACAGTTGCAATTTGAAATTTCATGCTCCAAATTTTATTCCAGTTATTTTACATAACTTTCGCGGCTACGACAGTCACATCATTGTGAAGCTTTTGGTGATAAAGTCATTAAATCTAAACTAAAACTAAATAACGTGATAAAATGTATTCCAAATAATTTTGAAAAGTATATGTCGGTGACCCTCGGCATATTACGCTTTATCGACAGCTTGCAATTTATGGCGGCATCATTAGACGAGCTCGTTAAAGGCTGCAGTATTTTCAATACTCTGCGCAGCTGCTTCGGAGAAAACTATGTCCATCTGACAAAAAAGGTATCTTTCCTTACGAATATCTTGACGTTTGGAGCAGATTTAGTGAAACTTCTCTACCTGATAAAGATAAATTTTACTCGCAACTCAAGAACGAGAACATCAGCGGCGACGAGTATAAATATGCCCAAGATATGTGGACTAAATTCGCCTGCAAAACATTTGGCGATTATCACGATTTATATCTAAAAACTGATGTGTTATTGCTAGCAGATGTTTTCGAGAATTTTCGTCAGGTCAGTCATATAAATTACGGATTAGACCCCTGTTGGTATTATTCTGCTCCAGGATATAATGCATCGAGAGCTGAGTGGTTAGACGTAATGGCTGCGGAAATTGCGATTGGAGTTCGAAACTTGTGAATGACAAAGTCTACGAGAGACGATTTTACGCCAAAAAATATAAGCTATTGGGGGCTCCGCCCCCCCCATCTTCATGTGCACACACCTACCCACTATGTAAACTCGTGGATTGACTGTTTCGTCGATCACCCATTGATTTGATCATTTGGGTGGGTGTTCAAATGTGAAGATGGCATTTGTTCATATCATCATCATTATCATTAAATGTTATGTGTTTGTGCCGTCTTGTGCCGTCCAAAAATAGACAAGTAGGAGGTAATTTAACCCTGTGACCTGCTAATGGGTACTCACACAGGGGTCATTTCAAAAACACATCTAAATATAAAGCCAAATAAAGTTCCAGGTCACAAAGACCATTAATCCTTCTGAGTTTCTAGACTTTCGACACGAATAATCTAGGATCTCTTGCGAGGCAACAAATGGTCGCAAAAAAAACCTAAACCGCAGACAGCCCTCTGAAGTTTCTAACATTTCGTCTTATAGTTAGAAACTGCGTCTTGGGGGTAATATCTAAAAAAAAATTCAAGACCTCATTAGGTGTATCTGATCAACTAAACGATCAGATATATGATAACCCACCTTTTTAATGCAATCGCTTATTATTTTAGGTTTTATACCTGTATACCCTGACGCTGCTTTGATCGAATTAAATCTTTTACAAAATCTATTTGTTAGATCGAATCCAACATGTTGGATTGAGTATGACATTATATATATATATATATATATATATATATATATATATATATATATATATATATATATATATATATATATATATATATATATATATATATATATATATATATATATATATATATATATATACCAGACAGAACAGACTGTGCTATCCCTGGATTCTGTAGTAGAATCTTGAGAATAGTGGGCAGAAATAATAGTTTAATACAAACAATACTATCATACTGGTTAGAGAAATTAAATTCGTCTGGTATATATTTATAATTATTTGTAATACAAAATTCCTATATACCTTGATTTCTCTCATAGGAATCTGGAATGACTGTGTATATTTATCAGAATGAATTACTAGGTCGTCATGCGAGCGTGTCTGCTACGCACGAGCTTATATAACAACGATTCAGTGCCATCCTTTTTTGGTGATGCGTGCTTAGTCGTGACGGTATATGGGTTGGTGCGTGCAGGCAAGGCGATGGGTGCCATTTACTCGCCGATCTAGGTTCGAAACTCGGTAGAGTACGAATTTAATTTCTCTAACCTGTATGATAGTATTGTTTGTATTAAACTATTATTTCTGCCAACTATTATCAAGATTCTACTACAGAATCCAGGGATAGCACAGTCTGTTCTGTTCTGGTATATATATATATATATATATATATATATATATATATATATATATATATATATATATATATATATATATATATATATATATAATATTTATTTGTTTAATATAACATTTTGACTGAGCCAGAATCCTCCTCGTATTTAAATATAAATTTCTATTTTCTAAAAAAAAGAGGGGTCTGTGAGATAATAAATATATTTATTTTGAAGTGGGTGGGTGGTGTCAGAATATATTTACTATGACGTGGGCGGTGTCGAAATATCTTTGTTTTGAGTATCTCTGATAGAAAATCTTCAACTATTAATACTACTTATATCGAAATACAAAGTGGCAGAAACTGAATTAACTGATTGGTCTATCGTTCCATCTCTAAAGCAAAAGATGATGAATAATGTTCACGAAAATATTTTAAATATATAATTGAGCTCTCATTATTATAGATAGCTAGACACATAAAACCAGAGTTAAATAATATCTCTGCATTTTAAAAGCTCCAGTACGTAACATGAAGCAAATCAAATGTCTAGCATTTGATCAAACGTGATACAGAATCTAGCGCATGCAGATCAATTACTTAAAAAAAAGTTAATAATTAAAAAAACAAGTTCCAATAAATAATAGCATATAATAAGCGAAATTAACTCATACTGCGAAAATATGATTACGTTTATGCACACAATCTGAACCCGTATTGAATGAAACTCGAAACTTTCAAAATACGTCCATTTCGTTCCATTAAAGTCTTGCTTGGCTTGATTTTCTGTCATATTTAGAGACCCAAACAGGATAGTGAGAAGATGTTTTGTACACGGCTGGGTATTACAGAAAGACTAGACTACAAAGAACTAGTTGATGCAGTACATACGGTATACACATTTTAACTATATTAAATGATAGAGTTAATGATCACAGTTACTTAACATGAAATAACATTAGTTCTTCACACAGAACTGTAATTGAAATTTTTTTTGGACCAAGCCTCTGTATCTTACATTATTTTTGCTCGTGGTAAATAATTTGTCCGCAAAACTTAATAGTTCATCGAGTCTGAGTTTCTACAATACGATCTTGTTCAATGATTCGTAGGCAAACAAATTCTCTTTAACGTTGTTCCTTTAACAGCTTGCCTGTGTAATCTGAATAAAATTTATATTCTGGACACCTGTCTCTTTTCGTTTATTCTGTAATGTCTTTTATTACCATGACTGGATCTTAAATGCAATATTGTCGCCTAATCAAGCTTTTCATTGCACCAAAGTATATTCTTAAACAGTGGTGTCTTTTGAAACGTTTCGTGAATACCTCTGGTTATGTGAACGCTTGAAAATTCGCATAACGTGCATGTTTTAACTCGCTCATTTTCCAATGCACTGTTTTGACATGATCGGTCGCATTATAAAAACTCGTTACTTTTAAAAAGTTAAAGGTGTTTTTGCTGCTTGATAATTCTTAGTATAAAACCATTTCTCTGGATTACTGTTTTTATAGGCTCCGAACTGTTAAATAATTCATCACATCCCTTCAATTTTAGGAACACAGACATTTTACCTATCGCTCTTTTATTCGTCAAAATCTCTTGACTTGGCATGTCATCATGTCTGTCAAAGAGTGATAGCCCTTTCTCATAATACATGACCCCCCCACCCTCCTCAAATCCTCTCTTTTGAACTCTTCAAGTTTGTAAACAAACAACTATTACTTGCCTGACTTTGAATTTTTCCTCTTTGACGTTAGAGAAATAACCCTTTGCAAATGTTGATTTATATTCTGGAAATTTTATTCGCTAATTTTTAATTAATGTGAGCAATACGTCAGGTTCGATTCGTACCTAATTTTTACCTGTTTAGTTTGTTTCTCATTCGCTTTAGCTGTAGTCATACTTATTGATGTGCAATAAGTGTTATTGTATACACACATGAACTCTGGTCAATATTAATTAATTTTCCGGTTTTATTTTGAGTGAAGTCTTTCCACGTTCCAGTTCTGAGTATTATCTGAGTCATTTCTGCTGCACGTGCCTGTTGTGCAAGTAAGCTGAAAAGTATTTCATGTTTCCCTTGTCCAACCTACCTTTGACTTTTGTCGCAAATCCCTTTCGTCTGATCAGGCAATAATTTTCAGGCTATATCTATTTGAATAAGTACATAAAAGCGCGTGTCTATCATGTCCATATTTAATTTTTTTTTCTCGGCCTATGCAGATTCAGAAAAATATATATCACTGTCAAAATATCGTTGCGTTTATTTGATACCTTTGCATGTGCATGCTGGGCAGTGGTCATCCAGGTGATTCATATAGATCAATCTATGTAAGAAATATTTTCGCGATTGCTATACAGATCTCTTGATACAATTCTTCAAATTCCAAATATTTGTTTTCGTAATTGTAACTTATTTAAACCAAAAGTTCCTTCTTTTAACCAAAAGTTTCGTTGTTACTCTATTGAATGAAAATCCAAGAGAACATAATATTGCAACAGATGGACTTTTCTAGTCTTGACAGTAACTGATTTTCAAGATAGGAAAAAATTAAAGTTACACTTAAGAATAAAAGTTTCGTTGTTACTCTATTGAATGAAAATCCAAGAGAATATAATATTGCAACAGATGGACTTTTCTAGTCTTGACAGTAACTGATTTTCAAGATAGGAAAAAATTAAAGTTACACTTAAGAATAAAAGTTTCGTTGTTACTCTATTGAATGAAAATCCAAGAGAATATAATATTGCAACAGATGGACTTTTCTAGTCTTGACAGTAACTGATTTTCAAGATAGGAAAAAATTAAAGTTACACTTAAGAATAAAAGTTTCGTTGTTACTCTATTGAATGAAAATCCAAGAGAATATAATATTGCAACAGATGGACTTTTCTAGTCTTGACAGTAACTGATTTTCAAGATAGGAAAAAATTAAAGTTACACTTAAGAATAAAAGTTTCGTTGTTACTCTATTGAATGAAAATCCAAGAGAATATAATATTGCAACAGATGGACTTTTCTAGTCTTGACAGTAACTGATTTTCAAGATAGGAAAAAATTAAAGTTACACTTAAGAATAAAAGTTTCGTTGTTACTCTATTGAATGAAAATCCAAGAGAATATAATATTGCAACAGATGGACTTTTCTAGTCTTGACAGTAACTGATTTTCAAGATAGGAAAAAAATTAAAATTACACTTAAGAATAAAAGTTTCGTTGTTACTCTATTGAATGAAAATCCAAGAGAATATAATATTGCAACAGATGGACTTTTCCAGTCTTGACAGTAACAGATTTTCAAGATAGGAAAAAATTAAAGTTACACTTAAGAATAAAAGTTTCGTTGTTACTCTATTGAATGAAAATCCAGGAGAATATAATATTGCAACAGATGGACTTTTCTAGTCTTGACAGTAACTGATTTTCAAGAGAGGAAAAAATTTAAGTTACATTTAAGAATAAAAATTTCGTTGTTACTCTATTGAATGAAAATCCAAGAGAATATAATATTGCAACAGATGGACTTTTCTAGTCTTGACAGTAACTGATTTTCAAGATAGGAAAAAATTAAAGTTACACTTAAGAATAAAAGTTTCGTTGTTACTCTATTGAATGAAAATCCAAGAGAATATAATATTGCAACAGATGGACTTTTCTAGTCTTGACAGTAACTGATTTTCAAGATAGGAAAAAATTAAAGTTACACTTAAGAATAAAAGTTTCGTTGTTACTCTATTGAATGAAAATCCAAGAGAATATAATATTGCAACAGATGGACTTTTCTAGTCTTGACAGTAACTGATTTTCAAGATAGGAAAAAATTAAAGTTACACTTAAGAATAAAAGTTTCGTTGTTACTCTATTGAATGAAAATCCAAGAGAATATAATATTGCAACAGATGGACTTTTCTAGTCTTGACAGTAACTGATTTTCAAGATAGGAAAAAATTAAAGTTACACTTAAGAATAAAAGTTTCGTTGTTACTCTATTGAATGAAAATCCAAGAGAATATAATATTGCAACAGATGGACTTTTCTAGTCTTGACAGTAACTGATTTTCAAGATAGGAAAAAATTAAAGTTACACTTAAGAATAAAAGTTTCGTTGTTACTCTATTGAATGAAAATCCAAGAGAATATAATATTGCAACAGATGGACTTTTCTAGTCTTGACAGTAACTGATTTTCAAGATAGGAAAAAATTAAAGTTACACTTAAGAATAAAAGTTTCGTTGTTACTCTATTGAATGAAAATCCAAGAGAATATAATATTGCAACAGATGGACTTTTCTAGTCTTGACAGTAACTGATTTTCAAGATAGGAAAAAAATTAAAATTACACTTAAGAATAAAAGTTTCGTTGTTCCTCTATTGAATGAAAATCCAAGAGAATATAATATTGCAACAGATGGACTTTTCTAGTCTTGACAGTAACTGATTTTCAAGATAGGAAAAAATTAAAGTTACACTTAAGAATAATAAGAGTATCCACAACTATCAGCTAATTACAGACAAGTTATGTATATGTACTAATGCCCTGCTGACGATTTCAATGTAATTGTTGGCAAGTTTGACATGATAAAGAGAAGTTTTATAGGATGTGGGCAATGGTAGAGATAATGTTTGGTTACTGGAGATGATATTTAATAGATGTCATCGTTTATTATAGAACATAGTAGGCTGCATAGTACCCATGACAGAGTGTTCACAAGCAATGAGACGACAGAGCATCTGAAGCCCAAATTTGTTGGGTCCTGCAGCAGTCACGTTTAGGAGTCAATATTGCAAGACATAGGTGTCTACTTTAATTTTAGATTTCATTTGATTCTGTATTTTATTTAGTGTTTATTGTACATTTATTTTATGGCATTAACAATTTTACTAGTAAACTAATTTAAAATTGATAGTGCAATTTATTACTTAAATGTAGAACGTCAATTTCCCGTATTATTCTAACATGAGTAATTTGTTTACGTTTACGTTTCATCTAGAATCAGTTTTCAAGAGTTTGAAATATTTATATATTCAACATTTAGGGACTGTCCTCTGAGATGATTTGTTTGTAAGTACCAGCTGTATAAATGCAAAGGAGTTCGTCTTGACTTCGGGATACAACGCAGTTCTATATTTTCATTGGGGTGATCAATGGTGAAGTTTTCTTTGGAGTTTGTGTGTGGTCATTGCATGAATCTATTTTCTCTTCACATACCACGTTTATGCCAATACAAATTGTGTCACTGGATGAGAATAATTTTCTCCTTATGTCATTCCATTCTATAAATGTATTTGCGATCAAGGAATGAGTAAATTTGTCTTAAATATCTCACTTTCTTAGACCGAAACTCTCACTCTGATGAACTTCAGTGCGTTCGCCAGGCTAACATAATTTTCCTCCAAATGTCAGACAAAACTTTAAATAGCAGTTGTTGAGGACCCATTCAAGGGTCAGAATTTTTTTCTGTACCAGCAGCAGTTGCGGGATAACTGGTCTCCTCTGATCATTTGCAGTCTTGGTAATTTCAGTTTTCATTATCATAACTTCATGTAATAAAGCAGTCTTCTGCTCAAGATTGCATATTACGTGAATAAAGAGAATCCTCCTAATAGGATCCCCCACGCATCAAAGAATGATAAACTGGGTACGACTCAATTCACACAGGTACACATAGCTGGTGATATTTTCCCCGACACATTAGTGATTGCAAGGTAGTATAGAAATCGACCATGCAAGATAATACCCTTATGTCAGACCCGGAGTCAAAGTTCACGTCTCCATCATCGTGAAGTATTTAAAAAGTCTAGGTAGGTGATGATTTTTCGATTTTGTATGCAAACAAATGTCTGACCCTCACACGTTTGATCCAGCTTATTGTATAAAGTGTCTTTAACAAAGAAAGGGTCAGTAGTGTATGGGGTTATTGTACATAAATGGGAAGGAGAAAAAAAGTACCATACGGGCAAAACCGTGGCGTCTTTTATGGTGCAAGATGTAGGATCCATCTTTAATGTTTTGAGGAGATGACACCGGTCACAGCTGAATTCCAGTGATCTAACTTACATCAGCTATACTCGGTGAGTTTAGAAATCTCCAAACTGAAATAACGCATTTGCAAATTAATGGAGATAATAGGAAGAAAAACGAACAATAATTCTAGACTTGCAACTGTTGACATTGTTGATAGTGAAGAAAGCTCAAGGTTTTCAGGAAATGATGGAAATAAGACGGGCATTGTAGATATAGATATATGTAAGTCATATACAATTATGAGTGTGTTAATTGGGGAACAAGTATAAAGTGAAGCCAGTGCAGAGAAATGAGTATTTGATTTTAATCCCTGATAGAATAAAACGTAAAGAGAACAAGAAATGGTTTTAAAACATGTAAGAAACTTGAGCGCAGAAAAGGATTTCACAGAAAACAACAGTTCAAACTCAGACGAGAGAGTTCAAGTATAGAATGGGTCCTACTGGATATACGGGAGTGGGGGCTGGGACTAACAAGGAAGTAGGAAATCAGCTTAAGACCGATCTGCAGGAGATTCTATCAATAATAGTTGATTCAATTCCACAGTCTAACAGATATATCAGTGAGACTATTAGTTAATTAACGCATGTTTTAGTAAACGGAAATCCGAGGGAATGTGCATCTAAGCCAAGGCAGGGTAATGTGGGAAGAAGAACAAAGGTCGATCAGAGTAGACGAGTTAACAATATAGGAGTATTCATAGGAGTATTTTTGTTTTCTAATCAATCAGCCATGAAAATTTTCATGTTGCACAAAGTGATAGCTCCAATAGTAGAAAGAGTAGACGTACATATAATAGACATGAAAGTGCAAAGTAACCTTCCTTTAATGGCAAGGAACACTATAAAGTCTGGTTTCAAAGACGTTGCAGATCGTAATGGATGAACAATTTATGTAATACTGGATGAACTGTTGCCACGATTGCATTAAGTGTCTGACGATTATGTATTTGGTCAAATAAAGTGGGTCGTTTCTAGTGGCCATGGGACGACTCGAACTGATTTCGACAAAGGCCAGTCAGGACCTTTACAAGACAATAATTCCAGAAACGAAGCAATAATTTATATGATGACGAATTCCCAGATGTTATGGAGTTTACACTGAGAGAAATATTAAAGAAGTCAACGTTTCACCGCAGACACAGAAACAAAATATACTTCAATCTTTGAGAGAATCTATAAAAGGACCGCCTGAGAAAAGCAACAAAGGTTGAGCAAATCAGTAAGTTTGGCTGGTGGAACGTCTTTGAGAGAATAGGGAAAGGAAACATAATGTCCAAAATTCAAATAGGCCATATGAAACTGTTAGTAAAATTCGTAGAAAATGAAGATAACTGAATATTAGGATTGATATATTAAAACATGATGAAAGCGGACCTGCAAATATGCTCGACGGCAAATGATCTTAAGATTAGATATAGCAAAGACAACATACATCAAATAGAACCTGGGGAGAAAGTGTGAAAAGTTGCAGACCATAATTTGATACCAGGATTTTTGTGAAGAAATTATTAATGTTATTAATGTCTATATAGAATGCCATGAATCAGAAGACTCCAGTCGACCATATAAATAATTATTGAGTCTAACATGAATTTGAAACAATTATATCAACTTATCATGGCAGGAACAGTAGTTGATATCAACAATGGGATCACGCAGCAGGTGCGTTTTCCTAATCAATTGTCGACTGAGGTATTAATTAAACAAGATGCTGTGAAATTATGCAAGTCTTAATCAACTCAAAGTGCCAAATGCAGTCGAAAACTGTAGTGCAATCAGAACGGTAGAATATGGCGAGCAAGTAATTTTAACATGTGGATCTCAAATTAGTCACGAAAAGAAAGGTCTGCGGAAATCTGAAGTTCCAGATTATTTGAGGAAGTTATTGAAAAGGGCAAGAAAAGATCATAATTGTAAAATGCTGACAAAATAGGAGGAAAAGGTTTGGAAAGATGAAACAGACTTAGAACAGACAGTACAGGAGGATTACGTCATTGATACCGGGAAAATGACGCCAGTTAAACAACGCCCTAGACGTGTTGTACTGGCCTTTGCTAAGAAAGATAAACTAACGTCGAGCAAATGGAAGAACAGAAGATAATCAAAAAACCAACTTCACCATGGGCTTCTCCACTTGTTAGAAAGAAAACATGGGACAATTATGCCTTCTGTTTATTACTGACGACGGAATGCGGTGACAAAGCCTTGGGCATTTCCTATACCACGTATACAAGACTGTCTCGATGCCTTGGTGGGAGCAACTTTTTTTCCACCTTCGATATTATGCACAGTTACCATTAGATCCCAGTGAATAAAAAAAAGTAACAAAGACAGTTTTTGCTACAAAGCATGGGCTGCATGGATTTGTTGCAATGCCAATGGGGATGACTAACTAAGGTCCTCGATCCAGAGAATTATGGAAATTGTACTTCACGGATCATACTGGTATACTTGTCTCATCTATTTAAGTGATATAGTATTTGGATTAAACTCTTTACTGACAATTGTAAAAGGATCAATCAAAGAAATAAAAAAATGTTACCTCTCTTTCCCAAAATATAGTGTAATATTTATTTTTCTTAGTGCACAAAGAATTTTAATTTAAAGGCATATTTTTTTCACAGCAAATGAGAAGGCAGTTATATGAAAATATATACCTCTCTCAATGCAACGTGATAGAATCAACAAATACATTTCTAACGCTCAGAAAGTAAATTTTTCTGGAAAATATTAAACTGAATTCGAAGCTACCAATGTACATGCTAAATGTATATATATATATATATATATATATATATATATATATATATATATATATATATATATATATATATATAATACTATCATACACGTTAGAGAAATTAAATTCGTACTCTACCGAGTTCCGAACCCAGGTCCGCGAGTAAATGGCACCCATCGCCTTGCCTGCACGCACCAACCCATATACCGTCACGACTAAGCACGCATCACCAAAAAGATGATGCCACTGAATCGGTGTTATATAAGCTCGTGCGTAGCAGACACACTCGAATGACGACCTAGTAATTATATATATACACATACAGTCGTTCCAGATTCCTATGACAGAAATCAAGGTATATAGGATTTTTGTATTACAAATAATTATAAATATATACCAGACAGAACAGACTGTGCTATCCCTGGATTCTGTATTAGAATCTTGATAATAGTGGGCAGAAATAATGGGTTCGAAACTCGCTAGAGTACGAATTTAAGTTCTCTAACCTGTATGATAATATTGTTTGTATTAAACTATTATTTCTGCCCACTATTATCAAGATTCTACTACAGAATCCAGGGATAGCACAGTCTGTTCTGTCTGGTAGATATATAGTCAGAAATTGAAGATAAGTGTATCGTCCCAAAGAATCCTTGCCAGCAATATAGGAGTGTGTGTTTTGCCCCACTAGCCTCCTTCGTGGCCCTTCAACCTGTCCTCGATTTTACCCATTGAAATATAGCCCATAAGTAACCAATGCGTGTTGATGACATTTAATTTTGTCCGCACATGTCACATAGCCGAGTGATGGGATTAGAGTCGTATATGGATGAAAGTACCACAAGAGCTTCAGTGGGAAAAAAACCGCCCTTTCAGGCTACTTTGTGGTATGGATTTTGCATATGGTATCGATCGATACTGCGTAGTCAACACACAATAGCAGCTGCTGTTTCGATAGATACAGACATAACTGTATTACTGATTATAACTATAACAACATAAGCTATGTATTGAAATTTTTCTCCACTCTGCGGTATAGTTGTTTACCACGAATTTGTACTTGCAAAAGAGGATTACATAACTGAGTTGTGAACATTTTCTTATTGAAGAAATGCTTAACTCTTCAATTAACATGGGCTGTCGGTGGTGATAGCTATCTTGACCATCCTTCTTGGCTGAGCGTCACCGATCGAATAGATGATCTTTGTTCTTTGCAAATTCCACGTGAGTTTGTCCAGTTTTGTTTCTACGTTTTCTGAACTTTTGTTGATTTGCCTTGAGTACCAAGTCATAACCCTTCTATCTATCTATCTATCTATCTATCTATCTATCTATCTATCTATCTATCTATCTATCTATCTATCTATCTATCTCTCTCTCTCTCTCTCTCTCTCTCTCTCTCTCTCTCTCTATATATATATATATATATATATATATATATATATATATATATATATATATATATATATATATATATATATATATATATATATATATATATATCCATTAACAACATCATAACCAGCCCTTTGTTGTACAGACAGTGTAATGTATCTAGCTTTGCCAATAAGTACATTTTGTAATAACAATTGCCTCATATTAAGGAAAGTATTGATATGCCAATTTTCTTTAAAAGGGGGTTCTAACCTACTATTTGTTGTAACATCAAAAGATGCTTTTCTGCAAAAGTAAACTTTCTCTCCGCCTGCCAATTCTAATGACAAATGTCAAATAAAATAGAGATCAAATGGATAAAATATATTTTCCACATGTCTATGTATCCTTTGATATAGGAAAACATTTAAACAAAGAATGTTGTGTTTTTTATTTAAAAAATGCATTCCATTATATTGATCAGTTTGGATAAGAAATTGATTGCCTAATACGGCATTATTACATAAGCTGATATCCCATTCAAATAATTCGTTTAATTGTATGCGTTATGAACTGCAAATAATAATAATAATTGTTCATCGTCATTTTTAAATATTACACCAGAAATGTTCGTACAGATTATATGAATATAACTTTATACAACTGATCTTAAGATGGTTATATCCCATAATAGCAAATATCCATATATTTTAGAATGCTTGGGATAAGAACTTCACATTCAGTAAACATACAGGATTTCATTGTACCTAGAGCTGATTTGTAAGTTACATATTTACCTGCAGCCACTTTAAAGCATGTCAAAATGTTATTTCCATCATGGATATGATAATGTATTGTAATATATTTTTAATTTAGTACTTTGACAGAGTGTAGTATCGTAGCATTAGTGATATCACATTCCAATGAACCATTCAATTTAATAATTGCTAACCGACACGCTTACATATAAACTAGAAATGTTAAGCCAGATTAATTTTAGTAATCTTAGTAAGTGCAGGGCACATTTCAAACATATGCAAAATGTCCATTCTTGTTTACGAGTTTTGGGAATCAGAATTTCACATCAAACTCCAAACATGTCTGAAATAAAATTAATATCAGTCATAGGCAAAACAGTAAATCTAAGACAAAGCATAAGAGGTGCCAACAACAACCAAGTAAAAGCTCGGACACGAGCAATAATAATGACTGCACCAAACAATTCCAAGACCATTGCAAAAAGTATAAATTTCCCATCAACATCCATTTTAAGACCTAGGTATTAAAATTGAAACTTAAACAGTAAAATCAACTTATATGAGTGGAAAATAGCCGAAGGATCCAGAAAATAAACATACCCAGTAAAGATCAAATTGGCTATATTATATATTATATACAAAAACTTTCAGGACAACTTCACGTTTATCCTTATAACCCTCCTAAATATAATTTGGGATAGCGGGAAATTACTGGATACTTGGAAGCTAGCTATCGTAGTACAAATCCCTAAATCGGGTAAAAATCCAAACGACATCAACTCATACCGTCCCATTTCTCTTACACACAACATCTGCAAAATCAAAGGAAACCATCTTAGCCAATAGACTGAAAGACCATCTTGAAAGTAACAACCTACTTTCAGAAAATCAATGTGGCTTTCAAAACAAGCATTTCATCACAGACCAATTGCTACGGTTAGAAGCGGATATTAAACTAGCATTCAATTCTAAAACAAAATCAGATATAAACCGAAACTAGATTATGGCTATCACGTGTATAACTCAGCACAACCAACTTAGCTTTTGGTTTCTCAAGAACACTTCGACCAAAACTTGCACACCGTGGAACATCAGCACTACAAACTTTGTGACAGCTGTCACGTGTCTTGTTTGCTATGAATTTCAAAAAAGACTTCTAGTAGGTGTGATGTGCAAATATACAAATCTGACAAAAATTGGCCATAAATAATTTGGCCTGATATGACTCAGGTAATAATTATTACTATAATTGAACAGGCATATTGCAATTTTCCAAATCGCTGTGAGTTATCTTGCTTCACTATCCGTGGACATAATGTATAGACCCAAGCTACCGCTTGTTTTAGATACCGTTCATTAGTGAACGTCTGAAATTTGTCATTTTGAATTTTGAAGTTTGTATGAAAATGAGAATTTTTTTGGTTAAAATTTAGTTTTGTAAACTTAAATGTTTATTTAATTTTTATTAAAATTTATTGCATCAACGTTTTCAGATTTCAAACGTATTTTCAGAAAGAACTAATACTGTATTACAATTAAATTTTTACTGTTTTGATTACGGAAGATATAACAAATTTAGTTTTGGTTTGTCATGTACACTTTGTCCAAAAACTTGCACACTGTGCAACAAAAGCACTACGCACATTCTGACAGCTGTCACACATATCATTTGCTAAGATATTGAAGAAAAAAAAAACAGCCTTCACGTGTCAAATCGAAATGGGTGTGGGAAGCAAATACTATAGTATGACTAACATTGGCCCTAAAAATTGGCTTGATATGACTCAAGTAACACTTGTTACTCTCTGTTCAGTACGAAAGAATATAGTCCCAGTCTAATTTTAGAGAAATTTATCCTCTAGACACAGTAAGTAATGAGGTATTAATGATGATTCAGAAGTAAAATCTGTGACCCATTTCACGGTGCTTTTTATATTACAGATTCTCAAAAAATGATGAATAACCTATTAGAAGAGCTTAATTTTTGAAGGTATTTTAGAATAATATATGATTTCGTTAGATTTAAAGACAGTGTAATGTTCATTGCAAAGAAACAAATGTTTAGACCGTATAGAATAATAATTATGATCTGAATCCAAATGTATGTGGAAGAATTATGCCAGTGCTGCAGTCTACCCCACAAGTTCACGAACCCAGTGTTTCTAAAATGCATGATATCGAATTTGGACCAGTGTAGAAAATATCTAACTGCATAATTTGAACTAATTCATGTAGGTGAAATCTGTTATTTATAATTTTTAAATTTTGATTCTTGATTAAAAGTGAACGCATTATTTGTTTATTGACCGCGTAGCCCTTGGTTACCGAGGCATGGAATTTTCTACAGTAGTTGACGGACCCAATTGATTACTAGAAAATCACTGACGTCGAATGAAATATCATAATGGAAATAAATGCAAATATATCAGAAACAGTACAATTAGACAGGCAGAAGCCTCAATAGACACGTACACAAATTATATTGTTTAATAACGTTTAGAGACAAAATGTTATCAACACACACAAAAAAACAAGATAATGCAGGATTTTCATGTTCTTCTCTTTTGAATGACAACATCCTTGTTTGTAACAATGAAGAGGGCGGACTCAAGCTAGTGAGAAGAAATTTAATTCATAGCTTTAATATAATGGGTGAGCTGATTGCTCGAGTGACTGTTAGAAAGACGAACATATGGATAAACCGGGAAAATATATCAACGGTGCGGCCACATGTCGATAGCTTTATGGTTCCCAACATAAAATGAAGTAGATCTGCGTTACTAGCATGCATAAGACGAGATTTTTAAACTTCCTTACTTAAAAATTCATTAAAGTTGATAAACGAATATTTTGTGTAGAAAACTTTGAAACATGTACATATAAACTCTTATGGTGAGGTAAAGTAAGAAATTATTTCTATTTAACATTATCATAATATTTAGATAACAATACTAACACAAATACCTTGTTTTATACTAAAGGGTCCGACATATCCTGACTGTCAAAGTAAATGAAGTAACATTTTATTTTACAATAGAACATACTAGGACTATCTGTGTTTCAGCTAGTTCATACTTTTGAAACTCGCTGTTCTCATAATACTTGGCTTACTTCTAATACAATTATTATTATTATTATTATTATTATTATTATTATTATTATTATTATTATTATTATTATTATTATTATTATTATTATTATTTCTCTGCTGGTACATAAGACAGATAGATTTGACATGTGACGTCTGTCATGTGAGGATATTAAAATCATGTGATACCTGTGATAAAAGCAAGGATAAGTGGTATATACTAAGACGAGTCTAGTTATGCATATTGTTTATCCACATTTATTCTCATATCCGAAAACAATGGTCTCTTGGGCTTACGGGCTGTGCATTATAACTACAGTCCTAGCGGCTCTAGCATGTGAAGCTACCAGAGAAAGCGAATGGCGGGATTGGAAATTGAGATACAACAAGCAGTATAGTCCAGAAGAAGGGGAAATCCGAATGAAGATATGGTTTAAGAACAGGGAATACGTCCACCGCCACAATAATAGAGCTAATGTCAGCTACACTCTTGAACTCAATCAATATGCCGATGAGGTAAATAGCTTTCAATCGTACGTCTTCTATACCTGCCTTTAAATTCTTTTCCTTTATTGACTACTATGTCTTCCCCAGACAATGTGTCAGTCAGACAACCATTCCGTGTTGAAGCATAAGTGTGTATTTACCGGGCCGGCCTTAGGACCATTACCGGGCCGGCCTTAGGACCATAGAACAGATTTGACCCAATCGGGGCCCCGCTAGTTAGTAATTTTTGAATATATATATATATATATATATATATATATATATATATATATATATATATATATATATATATATATATATATATATATATAGAGAGAGAGAGAGAGAGAGAGAGAGAGAGAGAGAGAGAGAGAGAGAGAGAACAATTTTAAAGCGATGGAAGAAAAATTTAAGTTCAATATCGTATAAAACTTGTTTAAAAGTTTATTTCCAAATGCAGTTCTCACAGAGGGCCCCGCACGTAAATCCAGGGGAAAAATGATCCATGTTATTGATAAGTCCGTGCTTGCACACATACACACACACAAGCGCGCGCGCGCACGCACGCACACACGTAGGCCTAAGCTAAACATTATCACCTTGTACCTGACAAACGCGCTTAATGGACTACACTATGCTCTAATGTGCACAAAGTGGAGCATAGCTGTGAACAAGGCAGTATACTATAGGAACCAAGATAAAGTGTCGTAACGAGCAAGTAATGCAATTCAGTGAACCACTTATTTGAATTTTATCAGTAAAGTAGATCACACTCATCTGCAATCAGTGTCATCATTACATCTTAGCGATACAAGTTATTAAAAAGCTGTGTTATTACGGTTAGTGCGGTGGATTAATACTTAAGGAAAGTATGACGATGAAGATAATAATGGTGATAATTCAGTTGAATAGTTGCTGTTTCTTTTTTATACTCACATAATAATTGTAGAAGGATGGAAGTTAAAACACCTCTGTAGAATTATTGTAGTTGTAGCTTATTGCATTTTGTTAACATTACTGTTTTTGTTATTATTATTATTATTATTATTTTTATTATTATTATTATTATTATTATTATTATTATTATTATTATTATTATTATTATTATTATTATTATTATTATTATTGGCAGTAGCTATTTTGTCATTTTGTCATATATCACGTCATTACTGAAAAGATGGACTGATGGTATAATCGATTTAGGAGTTTATGCTATCTGTTTGCAGAACTCAGTAGATTCAGAACCCTTGTACACACACACACACACACACACACACACACACACACACAGAGATCGTACCATATGGAGGGGGATTACCGTCATAATTCTATGCACGTATTTTCAAATCTTCCTTGCTGCATTATTATAAATAGATGTTTGCAAATACTTATTATATAATTCTATCCAAGTATAATTGTATTGTATGTTGTAGATTTCAAGTGCTACTTTCCTTTTGCACTTTTGTAAATGGCTGCTTGCAAGTGCAACATTCATAATTCTAGTCACGAATTTTCTATTCTTCCTTGATGCAAGCTGTTAAAAGCTGCTTGCAAGTGCTTAGATCTACTTTCCTTCTACGTCATTGTGTCTTGCAGTTTGTCAACTACTGAAATGATTCTGCAATTTGTCGTATGGCAAACGCTAAGTTAGTTATTACAAGTGTTGAATATTCTGTTTCTTAACTCGCCATATTACATATACATGCTTCCACCTGCTGTTTTCATAACAGATTTGGCCTTGTAACAATGTAAATACTAAGTTTTATCAGCATCGTCTTTATTGTTCAACTTGTGTCGCCATCTGTTGTCATACTGGCATACTAGAGATTATCATGGCATTATGACAACAGAGGGCGCTCTAAATTTCTAATTTTTTTCATTTACCAGAAATTATTAATGCTCTCTACGGGACTTTACATTTTGTGTCTATAAGCATTGTAACTCTTTTAGTCCCTTATTTAAGGTGTATGTTAGCAACGAAGTTTTATAGTTCTCTAAACTACGTCCTTTCTCGAAGATCTTAGTAATTTAAAGCACCTTGCACAGATAAAAATGTATACACTACAGCAGGGTGGTCCATCTTCTTCAAGCCCAGTTTTGACGCACTTAAGTATGTACTTTCACTGTTTAAGAAATCCACTTCTTAGTGATATCTCTCATTACGTTGTAAAAAAAAAACATCAGTTGATTTTAGCAATGTAAGGATCAGAAACGATAATGACATATTCCTTCGTACTCTTCTTACGAGCTTTCATTAGGGGACCCCTGGTTGTAAGGATCGCAATGTACGTCACCCATTTTGACGCACCTCACTATCGTCTGTTATTTCTGTGATGCTATTGTACATAAGCTCTGGCGAAAATAATATATTTCAAAGCAACATCAGTATCACATAAAAGGTTTATAGTTAAAATTACATAAATATTAACCATTCTTTAAGATTTTCTTATTTTTATTACAATCGTCATTTTTTGGAACATATTTTGTCGCAAAAGCCGAAATAATCAAATTATGGAAAATCTTGTTCATATCAAGATAAAATTGCTTACTTGCGATTAGAAGTATTAGATTTAGTGTGCAATTCTTTAACAATACTTAATTTATATTGTTAATGTAAATAACTTCAATCTTTGAATATATTTATAAAACAGATTTTTAGAAAAGATCTAGCTTTAAAACTGGTTTGCAATAAGATACAAAAGACATGATATTGCATGAGATTTGGCTTTATTTATAGTAATTATTACCATTATCAAACCAATTAACATAATAAATTAGTTCACGAATTTCAAAATTATAAATATAGCACCCTTGGGTTTTAATTATTTTTCTGCTGTCTGTCGCATTAATAATTTAAAAATATTTTAAAGAATTTTCGCAATATTAATGTAGTGACATATGATTCTAACTTATCAAGTATGCTGCTCTTTCAAGTATAACTACTTTTGTGGATGAGAGAGAGAGAGAGAGAGAGAGAGAGAGAGAGAGAGAGAGAGAGAGAGAGAGAGAGAGAGAGAGAGAGAGAGAGAGAGAGAGAGAGAGCACCAAAACTGCATATTTCATTACGTTATTGTACTTGTATACATTGTATCCTGGGTCGATGAGCGTGTTGTGGAACAGTTTTAGGGTCTTTCTATCAACAAGAGAAAAGAACTTTATTGATCTTACTCAATAATTTATACAGGGTAGAATGTTACTGATCACTGTCTTTTTATTTGATTTTATTTTATTTAATTGCCTACATGTATCTTGGGTAGTTGAGGGTGTTTATGGACAGCCTTTTACTGTCATGTGGTAGTCATGGGGTCTTTCGTTTGGTATAATCACCAGCATGGGGGAAAAAACTCTCCTGATCTTACTCGAGAATTATACAAGGCAAGATTTTACAGATCACTCTCTTTTTTTACGGTTTATTTCAATATAACTGTATACATGTATCCTGGATAGGTGATAGTGTTTTCAGACAGTCTTGTGCTAGCCCCGTTACTTTCAGGTGATAGGCAGAAAATTAAAGTGTTGGATGTCTAATTCATGCATAAATTGTTGAAAATAACCAAATATAAAATTGCTGGACAGATTTAGTGAGGCACAAAAGTGTTGAAACATTGCCTAAACTTTTAGAACAGTATTTGCTTTAATACACTTCAAAGGAATAGCCTTTGGAACTCTTGAGGACTCATTCATTATGGTCAACAAATATTAAATGAGTGACTTGATGTTAGGTAAGGACAGACAGTCTAACAATGATCAAATGCAGAAATAGGTTGCAGATGTGCCTTAGATAACTTCTGATTGTGATTTTCTACCATTTGACAAGTGTGACAAGATCTATATAAACATCACTTTTAATGATTCAGGATCATGTGATAAGTCTTACCGACACCAAAATGAACATCTTAAGGAGTTTTATGGGCTAGACTATGAATTTCCTGTCTATACGACTTAGGAACAACAGTTCACTGTCCACTCATCATCAGCCGGTACATCAGGTAGTCTCCATTTTCTCATAATGACACCATTTTTCACAAAGTAACAAACTGGTACTTATGTGGCTTCAATTTCTGAAACCCAGTCTTTTGTCTTCTCTGAGGAATAGTGCTTGAAGGCCTATAACTCACATTTAAATGTCTTGCATGCTTATAAAGTAGCCATTACTTTCTGCTCAGAAATTGGCTAGTCGTTTCTGTGAATAAACTAACTTAAGAATCTCTCTCTATCTCTCTCTTGATCGATCGAGTGATTAAGTCATTTAAATTATAGAATTTACTTTATAACTTTGTTCCAATGAACATATATTATGGATAACTGGCCAAATATAAAGTTTCATTTCAGGTTCATAAATATAATAGTTATGTGGAGGTCAAGGCATCAGAAAAAACAAATTAGCAAATATAACCCTTTTCATGGTGTTTTTGCTCGTAGCAAGTGCATGTTTGTTGGGGTTAATTCTTGAACAATCATTAGTGAATCTAAACTGAGGCATAATTTACAAATGTATGTGTTTTTCCATAGGGAAATGTGTCTCGGCCAATCTAGAATTTAGTTTTAATTCCTCAGATATTGCAGTTAGGAGTGCATGTCCAATCCAAACTCAAATTGTCTGAAAAGCTTGCATTTATGCATGTTTTATTCATATGAAAGTGAAAAACGAAAGGGATTAGGAAATATATCTATAAGAACAATGTAACAAAACAATCTAGATATTGTATTTCTTATAATTGCCTACCTGGATGATAATTTTTGTCTTAAACCAATTCGTCTCACAATATTGGTTTCATGATTGCCGGTTTACATTAAATATTTATTTTTCTCTAATATTTCCTGTGAAAAGTTAAAATTATGTGTGTGTGTGTCTCACTCTTCTAACAGAAAACAATCACACCTGTTGAAGATACATGTAAAAGTTTGTATTAATCTTTTTAATTAGAATATTAATTACTATATTAATTTCATATCCAAACGTATCAAATATGTACGGTAATGTATTGTAGCGGTAGTAATAAAATTGAGCTGGTTACTGGTAGTGGTAGTAACATTATTTATCTTCAATATATTATATTTTTTATATAATTGCTACCAAAGGAGTCTGATGCTTTATCAGTAAAGTACCTTAAAATCGATCATCTTATCTCTACTATAAATATCGCTTCATATATGGATGACTACGATTTAAACAATAAAAAACGTAGTTTTCAGTTTGATATCTGTGGAAATAAAGCATCTCATAATTGTAAGAAAATGTTTTTTATGTTTAGATACAGAAAATATATTTCATACTATTTTAATTTTTTTTCTTATATAATGAAATAAATTCATATTTTTGTACCATGTATCTATACTACAGTATATGCTTTGTATGTAATGTCCTTGTTTCAAGTCGTTTGCCTCTTGCTGTTGTATTGGAATTGGAGATTTAAAATGAAATTGAAGATATGAGATACTTGTCGCAAACTAGTGACAATACTTGCTGGCTAGTTACTGAGGGCTACTGCATGATCATCCATGGCATATATATATATATATATATATATATATATATATATATATATATATATATATATATATATATATATATATATATATATATATATATATATATATATATATATAATTTCATAGGGATGAGAGAATAAACAGAATCCTCATCTCTGTAGTGTACTCTCTCTCTCTCTCTCTCTCTCGCTCTCTCTCTCTCTCTCTCTCTCTTTCTCTCTCTCTCTTTCTCTCTCTCTCTCTCTCTCTCTCTCTCTCTCTCTCTCTCTCTCTCTCTCTCTCTCTCTCTCTCTCTCTCTCTCTCTCTCTCTCTCTCTCTCTCTCTCTCTCTCTCTCTCTCTCTCTCTCTCGTGAATTATCTGCAATTTGTTCAAATCTTACGAGATCTTTACTGATACAAAAAGCAGAATTTGCACTGCGGTACTCTAAAATAATAAACATGCTCAAAATTGATAACATTGATGATGAGAATATATAAACAAATTAGGTTCTTAAAACTTGCCAGTAAGCGGCTAATAATGTTCATATAAAGGTGCATGGTTTTTAACACGGATGATCGAGAAGTTTAAAATAAAAGTCGGTACATTTGTACAACTTACTTGATAAAAACCGCTATAACTTTGAAAATCAAAATAAAAGGGACAAAACTACAGTGACGAAATTATCTAAAAATGTCGTTCAAATAGTTTTAGAGGTTATCATTCGTTTCTAATTATATAGCATGCCGTCAAATATAATGCAGCCTAAATGAAATTGACTTATAATATTTATGTAAAAATAAAAAGTAAGCATAATTTAAAGTCTTGGTCCTCTGACTACATTTAAAAGAACTAATTACTTAGACATCATTATCATTATCATTATCTTTATTATTATTATTATTATTATTATTATTATTATTATTATTATTATTATTATTATTATTATTATTATTATTATTATTATTATTATCTTGATTATTATTATTATTATTATTATTATTATTATTATTATTATTATTATTATTATTATTATTATTGACAGGAAGAACTATATACATATGCAGACAATGTAAAATTAATACTTAGCATACTCAGATGACAATATTTTAAATAATAGAACAATGATGAATACAAGCAAAAGTAATGTACAAAAATGGTTGAGATTTTAATCATGATTTTGAAATTATAACATTTTATGAGATTTAAATATAAAGAAATATTAACATAGTAAATGTTCCTTTGATGTTTAAACATATTTAGGAATTATTTGTATTTTATTGCAATCATCATCATCATCATCATCCTCATCATCATCATCATCTCTACATTATGTATTCTTTTAAAATGTTATTCAAATTGCTGGCATGCTATATACCATTCAAATATGAGTCAAACATATTTCCAGGTTAAAAACACACCATTGTTTACATTGTATTATCATGAATTGTTTTGCATATAATATAAAAATGATAATAAAGGTAATATCCACGTATAAGACAAATACACATTTATGATTGAGAGAATTTTGTTGTAGTAGTTTTGTATCCCTTATTAAAACTGTAGTCATTAAGGCGGTATCTTGCACGGTGTATAATGTGTAGATGTACCGACTAATTTTATTATTTGGGGTCATTCGCGTACACAAGTGCTCTTAACCATGTATATTACGCTACTCCGTCTGCTACAATTTGCATGGTTTTATCATTGAACTAGCCCTTGAAGAGATATAAACGTTTGCTCTGACGGAACAAGGTTTGGTGTGAAATATGTTTTGACACAGTTTCAGGAGCTCATCAGTAAAATGAAACAGTTGCCAATGCTCATGAAATGTAACATCCTAAAATATTAACTTTTTCTAGGCAGTCAGAAAAACATCGTTTAAAATAGAAGTTCCTGTTGGAATGTCCACGAAGAGCAATGACATAGTGAATGAAGGCCCACCACCGCCTGCCAGCTGGGACTGGAGACAAAAAGGAATTGTATCCCCTGTCAGAAACCAAGGGATGATGGGAGATGTGGGAGCCATAGTTGTTACAGGTTTAAACAAGAACATGCTGATATCCGAATCTTTGCATGCACTCTCGGAAATGATATTTATGACATTTTTGTTTCAATTTGGATGTGGTTGGGAACACCGTGATACCGCCTGCCCGTCCGACTGTCTGGTTGAGTTTTGCATTTAGATTATTTTACTTGTGATTTAGTGGAGCAATTGCATTGAATGAAAGCTTTCCTAAATTGAATAAAGTAGGAGAGAATAACTAAGTACAAAATTGAAAATAAAAGTATTAATTATTTACATTGAAGTAGTATTGTTGATTTCACAATCATATTTCTTAAATGTGCTGATATCAGGGAAACATTTTAACAATAATTTAAACTGTGAAACAAACATCTAAATATCACCAGCCAGTTTATACAGACTGAAGAATTAAATATTTTGGCATGTACACACTATCATTAATCAAAATTATATTTGTGACGAAACGATTTTAAATTTCCGTGTATAGTCTATCAAATGTATTTCAGAGTGTGTGGAAAGTTATCACGCCATTCACACTGGCCATCTGGTATCCCTGAGTGTTGCGGAGGCTTACGATTGCTGTATCCAGTCCATGCTAATATCAACTATGTTCGACTGTGTTCACAATATCGGTAAGATTAACAGAAGTTAATTTAACTCAGTTGATCATGGAGCACTTAAATCTGTTCTCTCGGCTGCAAGTATCATGAAATGCATTAAAGATAAGAATTCTTTATTTCAGACAGCATAGACCATACATCTAAATTAAAATACGGATATAGAGTAAAACATTGTAAACAAAAAAAACATATATATCATATGTACAAGCATTTGAAGTTACTTGAGCTTTTAAGTTAATCATTCCAGTTTTCTTATCTCTTAACCTTAACCGTTTCACAAATGGCTACCTATCGTTTGCTATCAGTTACAATGAATACCGTTGAATACATAGAAAATATACCTAAGAATATTATTAAATTAAGAGAGAAAGCAACTTGACGACTATAGACATAATAAGCAAAGCAACAAGTGGCAGTGAAATTATTAATCAGGTGTATTTTTAAATCACCAGAGAGTGAAAAAGTACTTTAGGAACGAAACGTTTCAATAAAATTGAAAGGAAATAAACATGAAGGAGTCATAAAATCTTCATATTGCAAATGTGAACTGTAAATGGTACAAACTGAAGTTAAATTGTTCGCTCTTGTCTGTTGAAAGTCTTTCTGCAGTAATAATTCTTAGAGAGATGTTATTCTACCTCCGACAAGATAGATGGAAAGTTTTATTAGAATCGAGGGTTCCCTGAGTGATCTATTTTATCAGTCCTTCTGATGCCATGAATCAAAACCTATCGGTTTCTTTACGGATGACAAATTTTGATAAAGCTAACCATAATGTGTCATATGAATTTTTCAATATCAATGACAAAAAAACCTGTTTTAAATTGTGATGGTTTACACAATCTGGAAATGATCATTAATAAACTCACGAATAGGAAATGACTGTAAAGAGTGACAAAATAGATATTATTGTTTTTTAATATAAAAAAAAAACAATTCCGAAGTTATCATCACAGTGAGTATCAATTAGACACTGCTCATTGCCAGTAAGGATGCATAGTTATATATTTTTCTCCACGTCAACTTTGTTTGATACAAAAGTGCTGGCAACACGATTATTACAAGCACTTAAAGAGGGATCAAATTAGCATATGGTACCGTGCAAGACTTTCAACATATACCTGTCCACGTGTTTCGCGTTATGTCTACAACGTAAGATGGCAGACAGATGTACGAGATCCATCTGGGGCCCCGAGTGGCCGAGTGGTCTAAAGCGCTGTCCGTCACGGATCACTGCCATCTCACCTCTGTCTGCGTGGGTTCGAGTCTAGGATTCGGCGAATGTGGATATGTGAGAAAGCTTGCCAGTAGCTTCTCGTGGGTCGGTGGTTCTTTCCGGTGATTTCCCGGTTTCTTCCTCCACCATTAATACTGGCCGCCATGAATAGCCTATCGTGTGCTGAAAAATGGCGTTAAGCCCAACAACAACAACGAGATCCATCTAACATAGGCTTTGCTTTCAGCATTGAGACAAAAAGCAGAGGAAGAAATATGTAACACTTATTCAAACAATTAAGATCACTCAAAACTTCAGTAATAACCGTATTACAAATTAACGACCTCTGTTAAGTTATTTGATGCAGCATCTTGTCGGTTTCTGTAAAACATGTTAATAAGCAAATTATTTTAAACTCAGTGCATATGCCATATACTTAACTGCTGAAGAAAAACGTGAAATTGAAAGTCACGAATTGTTAACACGAATTGTACTCTCACTGACCAAATTGCGGAATTTTTCTATCTGTAGAATTTTTAAATACACGGTTCAGTTTCAGTGGAAAATTCATAAGGAATCTTGTTTGATATCAACGTAAAATGTGTACTTATTAAAATGTTTACGTAATAAATCTGCAAGTCTTTTGGGGATAATTTACTTTTAATTCTGCTCAATCTAAAGATTCATTGTTTTTGTTTTAGTACGTATTAAAGGTAATTGTACTTTTCTCCCATGCTTTGATTTCACTACAAATATCGAATTGTTCATTCTGATTTACTTAATCCAAATTCTAATATATATATATATATATATATATACATATATATATATATATATATATATATATATATATACATATATATATATATATATATATACATATATATATATATATATATATATATATATATATATATATATATATATATATATATATATATATTACATAGGTAGATAGTGATTATATTCGTATCGAAAGGTAACAGTAATAAAATATATTTTTCACATTGCAGTGGTTATAAACATTAACACTTTGAATAAATTAATTTACATGTATGCTAGTCTGATTCAGGATTTGTTTCGTTATTAACACATCTAACCTCTCGTCAAATGTTTCATTAAGCATGTGATCGTTTTGAGTAAGTTTCACTGCAAGCATGACATTGAAAACATAATTATTCCTGAAAAAACAAATCGATTAATTTTAGTTTGCAAGACATAAGTTTAGAATCGCCCTTAGCTCTCATTTGTCAAACGAAAACATTGGACAAAACCTTTAGAACCTAACATATTTGGTGAGAATGGTGTTCGCTGTTCATCGTTTTGGTGTTCTTAGATAAATTCTCTGTTGATGTATATTGAGTAATCCGGTATCATAAGCATTGGGAGAGATACGTGTTCATACAGTCTATGTCAGTTCATAACAAAGCATTCTTGGATTGATAAGGATTGAAATATACAGAATATGACTATATATATATATATATATATATATATATATATATATATATATATATATATATATATATATATATATATATATATATATATATATATATATATATATATTACTGAGATCATGAAGAGATCAATCATAATTGTAAAAACGCTCCAAAGGTAATATAGATGGATGGCTATACAAATTAAATGTCGCCGATGTCTAGTTGGTACAACACCATTAAAAAATTAAGTACTTTATCAGGAATTTTCAACAAATACAATCCTAATTAATTCACAGACAAATGATAACAAAGTAACATTTTGTTGCATGTATATACTTGAATATTAAACTTCCTTTATATTCCTGAAAGATCTTGTGTGACTTGACTTTTGTATTAGTTTCATGCAAATGGCGGTCAGTTATTCACCAGGGAGTGTCTGATCCAGTATATACATGCCACTTTAAATGATTTACCTGTTATTTGTCCATTTAACCAGCAACTAATAAACTGATTGAGAAAAGTGTTAAACTCGAAAGAGAGTTTGCGCTGGAGTGGGCATTGTACACTAACTGTCAACACAATCGTTTGAGACATGACAAAAATAAAAATAGGTTTTGTTAGTAGCTTCGTAATCCCGGTGGTACAATACCTGTGTTTAACTTGTGAAATAATATAATATGGTCTTTCTGACCCAGAAGCATTTTAATTTTATCCTTGCATGTTCTCGTATCATATTTTAGATGATATGCAAAAAAGTGAATGACCTCGTTTTTAATTCTGACGTTTAAAACATCTTCATGTCTTGCTGGTCAAATAATATTTAACTTTTATTTGTACAGTTTTTATATCACCAAACGAGCTGCTAAAATAGATTAACAAGAGAGGTCATGGCCTTCTGTTCCTCATTTATTGTTGGTTTTTGTAGGAGGTCTCTGTTCACAACAAAACTATCCGACATCTATGGGAACATGCCACAACAAGACCTGCACAGCGGCTGCAAAGGTAAGCTATATTACAAAAAGAGTGCGAGGACAAATGTTGAAATAGTGGAGGAGTTGTTTGCAGATTTTAAAAGACATAACTTGATCGAAGAAGAAGAAGAAGAAGAAGAAGAAGAAGAAGAAGAAGAAGAAGAAGAAGAAGAAGAAGAAGAAGAAGAAGAAGAAGAAGAAGAAGAAGAAGAAGAAGAAGAAGAAGAATATTTAAGAATAAATTTAAATATCTTCTTTCTTACAATTATCATTTACCTACTCAAACCAGACACCAGTTGTATTCGACTCTAAGCTTGCATTTGAACTATTTAGTCATGTCACTTTTTAATAGATGTGACTATACTGCATATGTAGTTTAACTTATGCATGCTCTCATATCTTTATCCATGTGTCTTGACATTTACTTATGCATGTGGCTTCTTCCAATCGTTTATATATATATATATATATATATATATATATATATATATATATATATATATATATATATATATATATATATATATATATAGAGAGAGAGAGAGAGAGAGAGAGAGAGAGAGAGAGAGAGAGAGAGAGAGAGAGAGAGAGAGAGAGAGAGAGAGAGAGAGAGAGACTTATCATTTTACCGTCTTCAGGTTAACGGCGGGAAGAGTGTTCCTAGAGGCAATGAAGAACAGCTCAAGATGGCAGTGTTTCTTACTCCTGTATTTGCTGCTATAGATGCAAGTCACCCATCTTTCCAGGTTGAACTATTTTTGATTCTTAAAATATCAGCTGGCAACTCGTTCCAAATATTTTGTATACAGTTATCGTTGATGGGTAATTTTAGATCGATTAATACTATGTATTAAGTATAGCATAATTATCTGGTACACTTAGAATTTTCATTTGAGCATAATCATTTAGAGAAACATAGTTATGTTGAATTTGTAGACAAGTACTCAACCCATATCCGTCATCCGAGTCCTCAGGTTTATCTTACGTCTCGTGTGCTTTGGGGTAGGATAGTATTGGTAGGTGAGCGGATGTGGGTTTGAGATCACTGTCTATATTTCTCCCGTACCAAGAAGGTATCCGCTAGCAACCGCCCCCGGAATTTCAGACAAAGACTTGTCCAGAGAAAATTGTCAGGTTAGCCCAGCAACTCCTAGATACCCCATCGTGATCCCCATCGGCACGGCTTCTCCTGGATTGAAACTGTTCTCATATCGGTTTGAATTAGGTACTCAAATTGTGATGTCTGTTGTTTTGTTCAGTAAGAATTAATGTTGATGTTAAGTACAACTATTATGGGTATAGGTCAAATACTTAATCTTGGCTCACTCTGAGAGCACGGAAATTTATGTGAAGAGTTGTATTAACATGTATTGTAGAGTACACGCATAAATCCTTAGAAGGCATGTATGACATAGGGGTTTCAATTATATATATATATTAGGGGGCAACCGCTCCGTTGGCCTAGTGGTTAGAGCGTCTGCCTCGGATGCGAGAGGTCGTGGGTTCGATACGTTAAAAATCATAATTACATCACATCACCATTAGGGGGCAGTATACTTCAAGTGCGTCTTTACGGACAACGACAATCCAAAGAACAAGATCGACAGACCGTGGAATGACAGCAGTTGCTAAACGAGTTGATGATGATGAGTTCAGCAACGATTTAAGTGTGCATGAAAACATTTACTTACAACTATTTTACAATTAGGTATAATAGTAAAGATGTTATATGCGGATGATCTCAGATTTCTACATGCATTGTGTAGATGAATTGAAATTGACAGTTATATTCTTGAAGCACATCACGTTAAAACGTCTCCAAAAGACGGCAGTCATTATATCTCCTCAAACGCCTAATAGAGACACATATTCGCAGTCTCGGCCTTTGAAAACACAAATGTTCATCCTGGTCTCGCTCTCAACATATGAAAACACAAATGTTCATCCTGATCTCGGCCTTTGAAAACACAAATGTTCATCCTGATCTCAGCTTTTGAAAACACAAATGTTCATTCTGGTGTCAATCTCGGCCTTTGGAAACATAAATGTTCATCCTGATCTCGGCCTTTGAAAACACAAATGTTCATCCTGGTCTCGGTCAGAGGTATATCCTTCATCTGGCTCAGAAAATACCACAGCCAGCTACGATACTTCGTTAAGATGCCTACCACGTGGTCTCGTCCTTTGAAAAGGCCAACACCAACCGTGTTTACCACCAAAGAGTTGGCGGATGAGCCAGTACCTTGATGAAATAAAAAATGAGATGCCCCACACTGACAATGTTGCAGCCGAGCTTGTGAGGACATGATACTATGCTCTAGAACCTGAGATTTCGCTCAGTGACAAAACGAAAAATACCTGGACACAGTCCTTTTTAAAGAATGGTGTGAGCTTCACAACACAAACGCGCAGAACGCTTTCGTGAGAAACGGAAGAGACTGGTTTACGGCAATGTACGTGCATGAATGACTAGAATCGCGACAGCCTCGAGTTCGAGGTTTATGTAGTTGTTCTTAAAAAGATGTTCAGCAAATTTAGCAGCTGGGCTGTTAGGGAAAGCGAAAGTAGCAAAGACCGGCATGCAGTCTTCTCCCCTTGACTAGGCAGCCTGTCCCACTATAAGACAATTCTGGCTTTTCTCCTAATCAATATCTTCTACAGGTCTTTTGCGAGAAGTAAAAGGCATCTCTCAGAAATCCTAATAAACGCCCAATCCAAACATCACCCACGAGCGTCCTAAGAAATTGACCATTTTTTATAGTATAAATGCTGAATAGAACAAAACATTTTAGCTCACGGACAAGCAATTCGCAAGAAATGTACCCTTTGATATACAGCTGTCTTAGCTGATTCAGAAAATCAGATTGCCCAAAATTAGAACAACAGAGGGGGACTAACCAAGTATTAATTTAGATTTATTCCAAAGATTGAATAATAAACCACTTAAGAGTCTATCACTGAAGCTCAAAAGGCAGGCATGTAACCAGTCATGTAACTAACTGTAGAAGACACGTGAATGCACACACGAAGATGTATGACCGATGGGAGTTCCAAAATCTATAAATTCATAGAGTTTCGACACCGGGTTGAGGAAGAACTAGGTGAAGGGTGATCTCAATAAGAATACTGTCGGGCCTTACTACAATTGGTGTCATTGACAACGCCTTTATAACTGCAGGCACTGACAAGGAAGCCTTTGATATAGGCCTGCGATCTATTATTATTATTATTATTATTATTATTATTATTATTATTATTATTATTATTATTATTATTATTATTATTATTATTATTATTGTATTGCTGCCAGCGTTGTTGTGGGGTTAGTTGCAGACACTCTAGCCTGTGAACTGACTGGAAGAGGAGGCAAGTTTATTAGCCGGCTTCTCCTGGAAAAAAACAAAAGCAATACAAGATATCGCGTTATTGTATGAACACACATCGTCTTACACCAGTATAGTGTAAACAACGTTTGCTTTTCTCCTGGGAGTTTCAACGGGTTCTATAAATATCAAACTGTCAGTGGGTAATATTCTTTACAAAACTTTGGATTTTACAGCAATTTGTTTGATCAATCAAGTGAATCTTAGAAAGACAATGTGCTGGCGTTCGTATAGGAACACAGTTGATAGGGTAGTTCTTACATGGATAACATGTTCCTGTATAAATTCGTACCAACCTGCTCTTCGATCTATTGAGCATAACCGGCCAAAGGGATTGGTGATTACTCGTTGCTTCAGATTTATGTTCGTCTTCACTGTGTTTATTTTTCTGAAAACTTCTGGGAGATAACCTTCTTGGCACTGATGAGGAATATGACATAGATTCTCCAGACATCCTCACTACTCCATTCGCACACTTAGAAAATGAAAATGAGGACTAATTGCATCACACTTCTAAGAAATAAATTAAATGAATAAATAAGCAACCTTTTGACGAGAAAATTAAATTTGTGCATAAGCTGTTATCGCAACCAGTTATTAACAGCTAATTTCGGTGACTAGTTTGCTCTTAAAATTAAGTACTAGATCAGTATTTAGGGTTCATCAGGAAATTTTCTTGATATGGATTTTTAATAGTACATTAAGAGCAAACAGGAGCCAAATTTTCTCACTCTACTCCTGTAGATGCGTTGTCGTTACTCAATTGTTTGACATTAAAGGTCAATAACTTTAGAAAGAATAAACACTTGTCATTAATTTACTCATAACCTTTTGTAGATATGTCATTAAAGAAAACATCGCATATCAGCATTTGTTTTGTTTCTTAGCTCTACAAGGCAGGCATTTATGATGAACCAAACTGTAGCGCATCGCTACTTGATCACGTAATTCAGGTAGTAGGTTATGGCAGCATGGACGGGAAAGATTTTTGGATCTGTCAAAACAGTTGGGGTACGTTATTAACAAGTCAAACTGCATTTATACAGCAGGCAAATGTTAAAGTGATTAATGGTTGATCTACTTTACATAACTCTTATCGTTCTTTAAAATCTTGTCTTTATTTTAATTGAAATTTACGGACACTTATAAAGAGAGGCGCATCTTTCTGTCTGACTGTCTGTCTCTCCTCAATATATATATATATATATATATATATATATATATATATATATATATATATGTGTGTGTGTGTGTGTGTGTGTGTGTGTGTGTGTGTGTGTGTGTGTGTGAATACACAGCTGAGTAACGAAAATATTTCAAAGCAAATAATTAGATCCAGCATAGGCGTAAGTAACATTAATCATAAGCGATTTTATGCAGCTACTAATACACACAATTACACCTGTTATCTTTGATTCCATATTAGAAAAGAATTGCCATCATCTAGTATGTGCATCAGACATTTTAACATACGAATTGTATAATTTCACCTCCTTAAACATTGCTCAAAACATTTCACCAACTCATTTTGCATTTGTTTTTATATTCAAATAAAACGCACAAAGGCGTTTATATCGTTCAGTATGTACAAAATATGGATGAAAGCTAGCATTAATATTGCATATGAAAACTGCATTGGTTTATATTTAAACACATTTTTAATTCGTTATGATCCAAGGTCTAATGTTGCTTGATACAAAATCATACGTAATGTTCCTTTCATGGTTAATTCCAAAATATTTGAAAACTGCACCTTCAGTTTTGTGTTTTGGTTATGCTTCAATGTTTATTAATACATGCTTAATTCAAAATTATATTTTAAATTGTATTCAAAATATTGTGCTACAACATCTGCCGAATACTGTAAAAATCAAATGTTTAAATTTTGGTAAAAGAATTTAAAATTTGGTTTGTTTTTTAGGTTTTGGGCAAAAGTTTATATTATTAGCATGTTTAGTTCTTCTAGAATTTGTTAATCCCCTAGTTTTAAAACATCGTCTCCTGTTTTCTAATTGGTTCAGCATAAATGCAGAAATAAATTTGACGTTACAACTTTAAAATTATGTAATATCGACATCATTGGCGTAAAGTTTAATATTTTCTTTCTTAGGAGATTACGCTTGCTAATATAATTTATACTCAGCAGCTTTTTTTTAAGAATCCCAATAAAATAGAAAACATAGAAAGTTGATATGGTAAGGAACCTCGTTAATTAATTTGCTTTCTCTATTTTTTCTAATCCAGAAATAGGTGTAATAAAGGTATGCGACGTGAATTCACGTGTTCTTCAGATGCATAGTGCATTGGTATCTTTTTGTAACGATTTTCCACATCATATATTTTAGGAACCAATCCAACGTTTCTTTTTGCACTTCCTGGTTCACGCACTCGAAATTTATAAAATCTTAGAAACAAAGATCATTTCAATATGTGGACTATAATGACTTAACGTTGTACAGGAGATTCTTTAATTTGTAGGTACGTCTTGGGGCATGCAAGGTTACATCTTGATGAGTAGGAACAAGAACAATCAGTGTGGCATCGCCTCTGCGGCGGAGTATCCATACTAGAGGAAATGCACTGATGCTGATTTGAATAGGCCTGCATCAGAAATAGCGTTTGTTGTATAAGAAATAAATGAAATTTGTATACACATGCAATTATCTGTAGATATCCATGTGTAGAAATAAAAACAATTCGTCGTTCAAATTAATTATTTTATTGTTCATTCAGAATTAGAATAAAGGTTTCAATCATCATTATTATAGACATAGCACACAGATACCGCTTGAAGTATTTCGTATCTCACAAAAATGATTTCATTGATATGCACACGGGCATGTCTGTAATATTGGCCTCATTTTCACTACACGTCCAAAGTGTTCGTCTTCAAATTGAGATTTGTCTGATTATATGTATGATTACATGGTTGTCATAATAGTGTTGTCAAACATCGTCAATTTAAACAACACACACACAACACGACAGTCATAATATCTTGACCATTCTTGTAAATAAATTTAAAGTTTTGTTTAACTTCTGAGGAAAATCTTCACATTTGAGAATCTAGTCAACTGCTTTTTGTAAAAAAGCATTTTGAACAACATAATAAATGTATGTATGTATGTATGTATGTATGTATGTATGTATGTATGTATGTATGTATGTATGTATGTATGTATGTATGTATGTATGTATGTATGTATGTATGTATGTATGTATGTATGTATGTATGTAAGTATGTATGTATGTATGTATGTATGTATGTATGTATGTATGTATGTATGTATGTATGTATGTATGTATGTATGTATGTATGTATGTATGTATGTATGTATGTATGTATGTATGTATGTATGTATGTATGTATGTATGTATGTATGCACGCATGCAATCATGCATGCAAGCATATATATATATATATATATATATATATATATATATATATATATATATATATATATATATATTCTGTTATCCTTTCTACTATCTCTGCTTTGAGAAATATCCTAATTGTAATAGAAGTACTATAAACAAGATATTGTAAGGGAACGTTACTCCATTTGACTCGGCATTATGTAATCCACATGTATTGCAGTACAGTAAAAGATTAAAAAAAAACAAGCTAGCTCATTTTACCCTTTAAACATATTAATTTTATCTTCGGCTTGCAAAGAATAGGGTTGAACCTCTTTGTATTCTGCCTCGAACACATTGGTGTGTTCATAATGTTCCAGTGAGAGGTTTTTCAGGCTTTATAAGCCAATGTCATGTTCCCGGAAATAACAAGCAGGGGTATATGCAATGGTCTGATTCACAGATCACATAAATATAGTTTATCATGTGATGGACTTAATATATCATACAATTCTAATACAATACCTAAATTGTACACACACACACATGTTAAATTATTAACACCACCAATTCCACGCTTTATGTTTTCTTTTGGCGTTACCACATCTAAATTTTCTAGACGATTAACTGTTTTAATACCATTTTTATGATCAATCACCTAACTGTTATGTGTCGGTCCGTTGAATGTTTCAAACAAGCCTATGAGATTTATGACAAACAAAAATAGTTTTTGTATTACCATTTTGCATAAATACCCATATTAATCTGAATTTTCAATAACATTTTTAGTTTTTCTATGTCTAATAATTCCTTTATCATTTGTTTCATAGAAATCAATCACTGTGTGAGGTTGAAATACATCTTGCAATGATAAATGTTTAATATTATCATCTGCAACTGCGTTGTTTGCTCTGTATACTCGCTATCCTTCTGAAATATCGCCAACAAACAAAGCAAAAAAAAATCTTTCCTAAACATTTCAAATCTTTCTGTACCATCACCTTTTGCTGAAATTAACAATCCAGCTGGTTTTGGTACGCCAATAAATTTTTTTAGATGTTGTGTTGATAACAGAACCCAGTTTATTTGCAACATATAAGTTGTACTTTGGGTGAACATGATAAGTTTCTTGCTCTACCGCTCTCCGTGGCAGATATCTCAAAATTTATGTCATTATAATATAATGTTTTTTATATATCTAATTAAAATGTTAAACAAATTAAATTAAATATAAAATATTGCTATATAAAGTATGTTAAAATTGCGAGATATTGCTAAAAAGAGCTTTATCAAATCTGAAAAAATTACTACAGCATTTTCAGGTCATGTTAACAGTTACAAGCTTGATTATCAAAATATTTTAGCAAATTTTAAGCCCACAAATTTATTTTATCTTTTACAACCTGTTATAGCTCGAAAACTTTGCGGCGCATAAAAGTATCAAACTTATAGTCGAAAATAATAAGATTTTATACTTGAAGTAATTTCTGAAAAAATGTTTGGACAGCGAAATTTCAGAACAAAATTTAACAACAAAATTGAGAAAAATATTAACTGGAACAATCATTGCCATAAATGCTGATGAAATACATCCAGAAATAAACAAAAAATTAGAACAATTTACTTCATCAGGATTGGGTTGGAAATTTGAAATGATAAAAAAAAGTTTTATTTCACACAACAAAATATAACTTACATTGCTGTGCTTTGCATGTCGATCTCACTCAAAACAATTAAATGCAAAAATGCTGTATAAATGTCAAAAACAATGACAAATGTTTTCAATGGTCTATTTTTCTGCGATGTTTCCAAACGAACAAAATGCTGATCGTGTTAACAAGCATTTCCCGCAAAAAGACGAACTAAATTTTGATGGCATCAATTTTCCAGTAGCAGAAAGTCATATACCAAAGTTTGAAAAACAGAACGGTATCTCAGTAAATGATTCTGGGCTAGAGGAGAAAGAAAACGTTTACCCGATATATATCTCAGAAAATGCTGCACAAAATTCAATCAATTTATTATTTTATTAGGGCCATTATTGTTGGATAAAAACTTTGATGGCTTAGTTGTTGGATAGTATAGTACAAAATAAAAACTATTTCTCCTATAGATGTCTGCAAGGTTTTTTCTGGCGATGGAAGACTGCAGGAGCATCTGAAATACTGCGATAATGTTCTAAAAATAACTATGCCTAGTGAAAAAATATTAAAATTTAAAAATTACGATGAAAATCTGAATATTCCCTTGTTAAAAACGCTAATTTTGAATGTCTCCTCGTTCCTGTAGTTGGAGCTAAAATAATCCACAAAAAATCCAGTACCAGAAAAATATAACATCATATTCCTTGCGGAGTGCCTTATAAAGTAGATTGTTGCGCCAGCGATAAATTTTCATCTTTGATATAAAGTTATATAGATGTGAAAATCCTGCCGTGTGGTTACTAAAAAATTTGATGGACGAAGTTAATAAAATAAATTTTACATTACTTTACTCCGTTGAGACAAACATCTAAACAATAACTTGATTTTGATGATGCAGTTAATTGTCATATTTGTGAAAAGTTACTCTTGGACTGCAACGGAGTTTGTGAGAAGGTGCGAGATCATTGTCATTTGACTGGCCAATATCGTGGAACAGTTCATAACAGTTGCAATTTATAATTTCATGCTCCAGATTTTGTTCCTGTAGTTTTACATAACTTTCGTTGCCATGACAGTCACATCATAGTAGACGCTTTTGGTAATGAAAAAAATTAAAACTAAACTAAAATTAAATAACGTAATTAAATGTATTCCAAATACTTTTGAAAAGTGTATGTCAATCTCGCTCGGTAAATCAAGTTTTATTGACACTCTGCAATTTATGTCGGCACCATTAAATGAGCTTGTTAAAGGTTGTAGCAATTTCGATAACCTAAAGAGTTGCTTCGGTGAAAACTATGTTGATCTGACAAATAAAGGTATCTTACCGTATGAATATCTCGACGTTTGGAGTTGATTTAATAAAACTCCTCTGCCCAAAAAAATTAATAATTTTACTCACAGCTCAAAAATGAAAATATCACAGATGATGAATACAAATATGCACAATATATTTGGAATAAATTTAGTTGTAAAACATTTAGTGATTATCACGGTTAACATTTGAAAACATATATATTTTTGCTAGCAGATGTTTTTGAGAGTTTTCGTCAAGTTAGTCATACAATTTAAGGATTAGATTCTTGTTGGTATTATTCTGCTCCAGAGCTGTCTACTAAAACGAGCAAGACAGAACTAGATCTTTAAACAGATATCAAAATTTTTAGCTTTATTGAAATAGGTAACATAGGCGGGATTAGCACTATAACCAAAAAATATATAGCAGCTAATAACAAATATCTGAAAGATCATGATAAAATTATCCCGTCGAGTTACATTATTTATCTAGATCAAAATAATTTGCATGGCTATGCAATGACTGAGCCAATATCGTGTAGTGGCTTTCATTAGATAACTCCAGATCAGTTTCTTAGAAACTGAAAATATTTACCTAGAAAAAATATAGATTTTTCCGATATTTCATATTTTGGTGAAGTTGATCTGCATTATCCTAGTTCGCTACATGGTCTACATAACGATTATCCGTTTTGAGTCTAGTTAGTGATGATTAATTATAGTTTATAATCACCTGAACAATAAGCAACGACAACAGCCAAACAAATCGATCGTTAATTAATTTGCTCCGAATTAGTTACATAAAACAAATTACGTTAATTATTTTTAAAAAAATATAAAGCAAGTATATGATGCTGGACTAATTCTGAGTAAAGTCCATCGCATGCTAGAGTTTAATCAGTCGAGGTGGATGGCAAATTCCATAGATCGAAATACGAAACGTCGTGCTATGGCTAAAACTGAATTTGAGAAAAACTTTTTCAAGTTAATGAATTTGGTTTGGTAAGACGATGGAAAGCAATCGAAAAGGAGTCACGATAGAAACTGTTAATTACATGAATAGCAGAAATAAATTAGTTAACGATGATGGTTTTGTTTGTGTGAAAATATTTAATGAAAATCTTGCTGCAATACAACGACGAAAGACGAATCTAAAGTCAAATAAACCAATTTATGTTGGTGCAGCTGTACTTGATATATCAAAGTGGTTGAAATTCGATTTGCACTACAATTTTGCTAAAACCCAGTGGCCATGGTTCGGAGTTGCTATTTACTGATACAGACTATTTAGTTTATAATATAAAATGAGAAAATGTCTATCAAGATATTTACAATAAAAAATATATTTGATTTGTAGAGGATTTCAAGATAATTGAATAAGAAAGTTACTGGCAAAATGAAAGATGAATTTGTTTGTGCCGGTGAGAGTTTGTTGGATTAAGAAGCAAAATGTATGCAGTCATATTAGATGACAATAAACTAACAAAAAGCTAAACCTTTTCCTTGGGGATATGCGAAAAAAATGATAAATTTTGACGATTTCAAAGTAGCTCTAAATAATAGCGTCCGTTTTAATAAAGCTAATACATTAGAACAAATCATCATAAGCTCGAAACGAATACAATTATAAAACGTAGACTAAGCAAGTTTGATGTTGAAAGGTATTTCAGAGACTGAGTTAATACGCTCGCACTTGGACATAATGCAAATAATTTTGTCTAATTATCAGAAATACTGTTTGAAAATTTAACAGTCGATGTAGTTAACAGCAAAATAAAAAATAATGGTTAATAACCAGCATTTTTCATTTGAATTCAACGATGAAATTTCAGGTGTTTGTTTTAGTAAATTTGACAGGAACAAACTCTCCCTGATCAGATCAGACGATAGCAAATATTTTCATTATCTCGAAAGTTTACAAGAGGTTTTTGCATTAAAATATAACAATTTGTATAATCTAATCATCTAGAATCGGTAAACAAATATTAACATAGACCTGGACAGGCCACAGGTTTATGCAAACGGAATTAAGTATATTCTGAGTACAATAGCAATAAAATAACTATTTAAATCTTATCGTAAGCTATCTGGTAGAACTAAATTCTCGCTATATAATCACTATAACACATTTCCTTAGTAGCAAATATAGAAATATTATGTGTCGGTCAAGAAATATAACCTTTTGAAAAGAAAAATAATACTGTTCCATCTTAGTTTAAAAATATTTTCTAAATATCTAACAAAGTAAATGTGATTTAGGTTTTACACTGTAAAGATTTGGTTTGTATCTTTTGTTATACAATTTATAATCAGTGAGATTTAGTCTTTTCATCACAAATGTTTTACTTATTTACTGCATTTGGTACACTTTGACTTATATGAATTGAGCAAGCGCGATAAGTCCATTAAGCATAGGTACTAGCTGATCAAGCGAGGAAAATCCGTCAAGCATATGTGTTACTTGATCAAGATAAACAACTCTATTAAGCATAACTTCATAACACAATTGTCTGCTATGTTATGTCAATATATATATATATATATATATATATATATATATATATATATATATATATATATATATATATATATATATATATATATAGTTTAATACAAACAATACTATCATTCAGGTTAGAGAAATTAAATTCGTACTCTACCGAGTTTCGAACCCAGGTCCGCGAGTAATCGGCACCCATCGCCTTGCATGCACGCACCAGCCCATATACCGTCACGACTAAGCACGCATCACCAAAAAAGTGATGGCACTGAATTGGTCTTATACAAGCTTGTGCGTAGCAGACACACTCCCATGAGGACTTAGTAAATAATTCTCATATATATATATATATATATATATATATATATATATATATATATATATATATATATATATATATATATAAGCACAGTCATCCCAGATTCATATAAAAGAACCTGTAGTAGCTTACCGGAGACCAAAAAACCTAAAGGACATCCTAGTCAGAGCAAAGCTAACGCCAATCGCTAGTGAAAACCAACCTAGTCAATCTGGACCCTGTGGCGATAAAAGATGCAAAACCTGTCAACATATGATAGAGACCAAGACATTCACTAGCACAGTGACTAAAGAAAAACTAAACATACATGGTCCAAACAAAACGTGCAAAACAGAGAATGTGATTTATCTCATCACATGTAAGATCTGTGGCCTTCAGTACGTCGGAGAAACTGAAAAGCTACACGAAAGGATAAACCTTCATATAACTGATTGGATGACAAAATAGCTGTAGAGAAGCCCTGTCGCAGAAGACTTCTCCTCCCCTGGCCACACTTTCAGTGATATAATACTTATCGCTATTGCTAACAACCACAGCTGGAATTCCCAAACCAGGAAGGAAAAGGAATCATACTGGATACGCCGCCTTAGAACATTGAAACTAAGCGGTCTAAACCAAGAAAACTAGAAAATTAAAATATGCATTAGTAAAATTTAACATTTTCTAAATCTTCTTTTTATCCTTCATTTTTTACTATAAGAATAACCGGTATAGAATCAAATATCCGGAATATAATCTGCGTTATATATGTACAAAAAGTAAAAATAGATGTTGCTTTGGCTTGTAGACTTTTAGGGAATTATACAACGTTTTCAGTTTCCGCATCTAGTCTATACAAGCTGGTTGTATTTATAGCTTTAGCACATGTGAAGACAGCCATGTCGAGGTTTACAAACACAACGTTTGTCTGTTTATTTGTTTATCGTATATATGTTTGGTATTTGCCTTTGAAAAAGACTCATTAAGAGTCGAAAGCGCTTAGGCTAGTTAGTTACTAGTTTCGTACTGTTCGTCGTCAGTTTATTGCATAAATTGTTGAAATTGCGAGATATTGCTAAAAAGAACATTATCAAATCTGAAAAATTGATACAGTCTATCTAGTCCACGATAAGAGTTACAAACTTTATGACCGAAATATTTTAGCACATTTTATCTCCACAATTGTTTCATCTTTTACAGCCTGTCATATATAAGAATTTGCTGCTCATTAAAGTATCAAACAGTTGAATATCATACGATTTTATCAAAGTTACGCGAAGTTGAAGATTTACTTGATGTAATTTTGAAAGAAAAGGTTTTGACAGCTAAATTTTAGAACCATATCTAATTGTTAAATCGAGAAAATATTAACTGGAACAAACATTGCTACAGCGAAAATGAAGTACATTAAAAAAAATTATAGAAGAACTTACTGCATCAGGATTGGGTTGGAATTTTGAAATCATAAAAAAGTTTATTTCACAGATCAAAATATTGTTATTTGACAAAGGCTCGTACTCAGTAACAAAACAAATAGTGAAAGTCAACAAGCTTGGTATATTTCAACAAAATAATTTATTTCCCTAGGCAACAATGTAAAAGTTGGTCAATAGGACTTACGTTTTGTAAATATAATCCAAATACGAGTCTAAGAATAAAAACACAAGTCCTATTCCTAATTAGTCTATAGGAATCCATGTTCGAATCCCCACGACGTATGACTATAGAGGGCGATGACGTCTGATGTAGTCCAATGTATGAATAACAATAATAATAATTCATCACTTGAATCACTGTATTTGTTTCCGAAAAATTCCAGAATTAACTTCCTTGAATATCTTTTAGATTTTTTTTTATAATAAAGTCAACTTGTTGAGTGTCCAGAAGAATAAATTATTGAATCAAAAATCAGACAAAGAATAAAATATTCTGGCAACAAATTTTAAAAAATACATAAATACACCTTGTTCCTTCAAGGTTTTAAATGACTCTGGCCAAACCAATATTAAGAATAGGTATTTACACTCAAAACATTACTTTTATATCGCGAGATTGGTCATGTGGTCTCTAATTACACTAAAATTCACACGCAGACCAATGTCACTCCACAAAAAAAACAATTATAAAACAGGTTGTATATAAACATTGTTCACGCGAATAAGATATGTTAATTTTCTGCTAATTTGTTATCAAAGTAAGACCAACTAAATGACAACCCTCACGTATCATATCATCGTCTTGAATAAACAAAGGTTGTGCTAAAAATATCTCACTACTAAAATAGAATCCCGAACCCGCGAGAAATATTTACTACAATTAAATACAATGAAACAGAAATTAAATAAAAAGAATTTTAAACCTTACACAAAAGCAATTTAATCACATATTTGTAGCACATCCCCATGAAGAAAAAAAATTTATATAATAGAGCTTTATTTTTACCATCTCTAAATTATGCATGCGGTAAAGAATATCACATAAGAAAATTAATATGAATTATATAATGTATATACGAAATAATATTTCTATACACGGGAAAGTGATTATGTAATTAAATTGTCTTTTCCTTTGATATGACTGATGTTCAGATTATAATCTTACAAAAACAAACTCCACCTTTATAATCGCTGATTTTTATTTTTCCTCTTTCTGATGAAAGTAAGTGGGTTGTGATCACTATACATAACAACCGGAGATGGAGCCGAGCTAATGTAAACCTCAAAATGTTGCAATGCCAAAATTAAAGCTAAACATTCTTTCTCGATTGTTGAGTAATTTCTTTGGTGCCTATTTAATTTCTTAGAAAAATAGCACACTGGGTGATCAATGTCATTACTGTCTTCTTGAATTAATATTGCTCCAACCCCAACATTACTCGCATCCACAGACAATTTAAAAGACTGATTAAAATGTTGATCTAATAGAACCGGCGCACTTTTGAGTATTGCTTTTAAGCTATCGAAAGCTTTCTGACATTTTTCGGTCCAGAGAAAATTATTTCTAATATTTTAAAAAAATTGTCAGATGTTTTGGCAATATTGGCAAAATCTGAACAAACCATTTGATAGTATCCGGCCATGCCAAAAAATCGCAAAAATTGCTTTTTACTGAGAGGCACAGGAAAATCAAAGAGAGACTTTACCTTTGCGTCAGTAGGTTTTACTTGACCAATCCACACAATATGTCTTAAGAAAGTCACACAATTACGACAGAACTCACTTTTAGATAAATTGTAAAATTAGCATCAGTGTGTCTTTCAAATAATTTCTGAATCTTGGCTAGATGTACTTTCCAGGTGTCGTTGTAGATAATGACGTCATCAATATAAGAGTCACAACTATCTAGACTGGAAGTAATCATATTCATCAAACGTTGAAACGTACTTGGTGACCCCTTCATCACAAACGGCATTACTCTGTAATGGTAAAGTCCATCTGGTGTCACAAAGGCCGATATTTCTTTCGCTCTTTTCGTAAGTGGAATTTATCAAAATCCTTTTAGTAGTTCAAATTTGGTGACGTAATTGGCATTTTTTCGATGCAATCATCGATCTTTGGTATCGGAAATGAATCTGTTTTTGTCATGCTTTTCACCTTCCTATAACCAATTCACATACGGAAAGTTTTATCCAGTTTCGGAACAAGTATGCATGGTGAACTCCAATCACTATTACTGGGCTCAATGAAATCGTTCTCCAGCAAAAACCGAATTTTCTTTTTCAAGTATTCCTGTTTGAGAGGGTTCATCGTGTATGGGTGTTATTTAACAAGTTTTGAATCAACAATTTAAACTTCATGAAAAATTTTGTTAGTCCGTGTAGAAAAATCCGGAAACAAGTGTTCATATTTGAATAATAAATGTTAAAGTTCATTTTTTTTTCTTCTTTCTGCAAATGTAAAAGTTTCTGGTCTAGATCTTTCATTATTTCCGAATTTCGAAGATTTGTTGTTTTAAGTTGAACGGTGTTCAATTGAATTTCTTCATATATATCCTCAGTTTGTGGGACTGGTACCTTTAAACTAATTGTATGATTTACTGAGCTATCTTTTTCAATATACTCATCTAACATGTTAATGTGGTAAAGTTATTTTTGTTTTCGCCTACCAGGAGTATTATTGATGTAATTTAAATCATTTACTACCTTTTCACCCTGCAATGACCGTAGTACTTGGCCTGAAGGGGATTTTGTGGAATGGGCAAGAGAGCTAGGACTCTATAACCAGGCTGAAACTTATATCCCTTGAGTTTTTAATATATCTTGATTTCATTCTGGAATAGAGGGCAGATTTACACTTGCGACCTCACAAGCCTTTGACAATTTGTACTTATAATCAGAAACATAGTCAAGAAGATTGAGCTCAGTATCTTCATTTGAAAGAAGTTTCTCTTTCAACAATTTCAAATGTCCACGCACAATATGTCCAAAACACAGTTCAAGGGGACTGAATTCTAAAGATTATTGAACGGACTCCCTTACAGCAAATAAAAGCAAATGAATTCCTTCATCCCAATCTTTTATAGTATCAAAGCAATAAGATCGAATCATGTTCTTTAAAGTTTGATGATATCTTTCTAAGGCCCCTTGGCTCTCGGGATGATAGGCAGAAGATTTAAATTGCCTAATGCTCAATTCGTACATAGCTTGCTGGAAAATAACAGAAATGAAAATTTGACCCTTGATTAGATTGGACAGATTTGGGAAGGCAAAATTGAGACAAAAACTTTATTATAGCTTTTACTATAGTTTTGATTTTAATATTCCTCAAAGGAATTTTTCTTGGAATCTTGTTGACGCACACATAATGGTCTACAAATATTGGTTGCCTCCTGACTTGGTCTTAGGTAAGGGACCAAAACAATCTACCATAATTCTGCTAAATGGTTTGTCAAATGCAGGACTTGGTTGAAGATGAGCCTTAGGTATCTTCTGGTTGGGTTTTCATACATTTTGACAAGTATGACAAGATTTACAAAATTTGCAAACATCAGTTTTCATTATTGTCCAATAGAAGTGAGTTAAGAAATTGTTATAAGTTTTATTTATCCTAAATGACCAGCCAGAGGTGTTTCATGTGCCAAACTAAGTATTTCCTTTCTGTAAGATTTTGGAACTATAATCTAATAGTTCACTGACCATTCATCATTAGCAGATACCTCGGGAGGTCTCCATTTTCTCATAAGAATTCCATTCTTAATGAAGTAACAGATAGGTATTTCATTTGCTTCAGTTTCACTAACGGCCGTCTAAAACAAACAGGAGATCTCAGGATCATTTTCCTATTCGACGACAAGTGATTGTCGTTTATCACCCTGATTAGACAAAAACGAAAGAGAATTTAAAAGATCACTGCGATCCGATTGATCTAAATTAGAAATAACCTCATCAAAAGCTTAACCAATACATGTGTTAGCTAAAGAAATGTCTTCCTTATGAAAATCATTCTCAAGAGCTTTCTTTGACATAGCTCTTGTAACTATACAAGCTGGGTATAGCTCAGGGTATTTTTTTTTTCAATTCGATCAAGTTTCTGATCCAATGAAGGCTTGTCAGTTACAAATGGATTAACCACAACCTTGTCTCCAGCTAGCTCGTTGCCTAACAACAAACGAATGCCCTCAACGAGTAGGTTATACACTATGCCGACTGTTACATGTCCCGAAACTAAGCCTGACTACAAATTTACAGAATGGAAAGGAACACTAACAAAGCCGCAATCTACTCCCTGAATGAAAACACTTTCAATAGAACAGGACTTTTCAGAACAAGGCAAAACACCTGACACTAAAAAATTCTGAGCAGCTCATGTATCCCTTAAAATTTTAATAGGGATATGATTGGCCGAATCACCCAAGAGTGATATAGAATCCTTCGACATGAATGGTTCATAATTCTCCATAATTAAATCAGACTGGGGTTTATTAAGCCCAACAACATGTATTGATTTCAATATGTGACCGTGCTCTTGACCTCTTAGAAATAAAAGCATTTGGAATAGGTCTATCTTGATGTTGATGCCTATATTTCAATTTGAAGCAATCATAAATGTGTCATTTTGTCTTGCAACAGGAACACGAAATCAGAGACAAGGAATTTGAATCAAGTCTCTCGGAGGCTTAATTTTTAGAATTTGTACCAGATTGATTTTTACTGAGAGTCATATTAAACTGAAATACCTTCCTAACAGTAGACTGCTGAGTGAATGTTTTGTTTAAAACAGGAATTTATGGGTTCAGGAGTACTCAGCGGCAGCAAGAGCAGCATTTTCCAATGTTTGAATCTTATGCTCTTCAAGATGATTCTTAATATCATTAGGAACAAAGTTTTTGAATTCTTTAAGTAACACAAATTGTTCGAGACTTTCATAATCATGTTCAACTTTCTTGGCTAAGCACCATCTCTTAAACTGATGTTCTTTTTCTCTAGCAAATTCGACATAAGTATGCCCAGCTTCTTTTTTATAGTTTCTGAATTTTTGCCAATAAGCCTCAGGAACTAACGCATAACCCCTTAATATGCACTCCTTAACCATATCATAATAAGAACTCTGTGGTACTGACAAGTATGCATATATATTTTGGGCTGTGCCGAAAAGTACACACTGTAATTATTGAGTCCAATGCTCCCTTGGCCATTTCAAATTTTAAGCAACTCTTTCAAAATAGATAAAATATTTGTCTCCTTCCTTTCCTTTTCACTAAAACAGGAAACTAGTCTGATACTTTCTGTGGTGTCAGAGTTTGAATCTGTATGTAAAGTGGAATCGTGCTTGCCACTTGTCAGATCTAATTCTTTCATTCTAAGTTGAAATCCTCTTTCATCCTTCTCTCTTTGTAATTTCATATGTCTGTCTCTCTCCTCTTTTTCAAATTATAAATGTTTATCTTTCTCTCTCTCCTGTCTCTTTCTCCCTCTCCTGTCTCTCTTTATCTTTCTCCATCTACTGTCCCTCTCTCCTCTTTTTCAAATTACAATTGCAATTGCGTCTCTTGCAACTGCATTAGTTTCTCTTTTTTCTTTCTCTGAAGGTCTAGCCACTTTAACTCTTCTTGCATTTTGCATTACATTTATATTTCCATTACTTTAATGTAAGTGTCTGTCATATATTTACTGACTGATGCCAAAACACTTTTATCAAAAACACTTTTCTCCACCAAATATTGAATTAAAATATTTTTAATTTCTAGTTTCGTTAAGGAAGATATTGTTTAAGAAAGATAGCACTTTCTGGCAAGTTCAAGCAACTCATCTTTCTTAAGGCTATCCAACTGCTGTTCAGCTGAACGAGAACCGACGACGTGTGAATATAGAGGGCGATGACGTCAGATGAAGTCCAATGTAGAGATTTGTAACAAATATTTTTTTACTATCCTGTCTGCTAACTAAGCAGTTAATTTTTTATTCAACAATGATGAAATAATAAATTTATTATATCTAAATAGCATATTTTGAGATATATCTCGGGAAAACATTTTATTTCTTATATAGTCCGAAAACATTTATTGAGATACTGTTTTGTTTTTCAAACTTTGGTATATAATTTTTCTCTACAGGAAAGTCAATGCCATTCAAATTTAGATCGTCTTTGTACGCAATTTGAAGAAAGTGTTTCAGTAAATATGGTTTAAACTAAAATATAATAAATCGCGTAAAAGGATTAACTGGGAGGCGAGGTTAGAGGCAGAAGGAGTCTTCGGGCAGATTTTGTCATTTTGCCCGGACACATCTAGAGTAGACATATTATACCTCAGCCAGCAAATTACGAGGTGCGATCAATGGCCAAATCATCTAGTCTAATCAAAATCTAAAATACGTATTAAAATATTTCTGATCATGAAAGATATCGTACATAATATAATCCTTCCAAACTCAGTAACAATTTTTCCAGCATATTTTAATTTCAAACCGTCTCTATAACAGTAACGTTTATCGATGCGAGGATGTCTATACATCCCTAAGATTGAGCGAATAGAAAAATTGAATATTTCCTGTACATCTAAACTGTTTTTCATTACTTATTACTTACCTAAAGAGTTGTAACTTTGATTAGTTCTAGTTGGCGAAATAAACTAATGAATTACTAAATTGAAATTTCGAGATGTTATGTCGAAATTTCGAGTCACTTTCGAGAAAATAAATCTATTCACTTGGTTCTACATTCATAAGTCTTACGTTTATCGAAAGGTATAATTACTTCCGTACGTATATCGAAAGGCATAATTAATTCTGTACGTCACTGTCTTTTCAGTCTGATTTATATCAAACATATAACGTATATACATTTACAATATAAGTTTTCATACTCTCAGAAAAACTCATTAGTTTTCCATGGTTGAAGTTAAATGAAGTCTTCACTGATATTTTACCCAAAAGTAAAAAAAATATGAAATAATGTTTGAGTATTCAACCATAAATTAAGAAAAAAAAATTAAGGGTTGTTTATTTTGTTGTTTGCTTTATTTGTCATTACCGCAAAATCAATGGAATAAGATGTTTGAATTACGTATGGTAGCGTCTGCTTCAGTTAAATAATTGGTTTCCGCAAAATCAATTAACGCAAAATGCAGTATATGAGATGATTCATATTTTCTATTTCTTGTCATTTTTTATTTATTTAATACCTACGTGCCAAATCACGCAATATTTACAAATGGTCGTAGAGTCATTAGATTCATTACATTCTCTGGCACAATTACCAGGGTCTTTAAAAACCAGAGCTGATAAATGATGGACAAATATGGCTTTATCGACAGCAATTGGTTGGTTTGTTTTTGCAGCAAACAGGCTTTGAAGAAAGTTTTGTGAATGTTTTGTTCAAATTAGCTTAACAGACATTGAAATTATTCTTCATATTAATGTTTCACAATATCATTTACTATTTTAGAACTAAACAATACCAATCAGTGTATGGTGTAAGATGTCTGAATTACGTATAATATTATCTGCTTCAGTTAATAATCGGTTTCGACGGAAGTTAAGGTGTGAAAGAATATGTCTGGTTGCCTATAAAGTGCTACAGTACTATGCAGAAATCAATTGGGTTCAAAGTATAGGAAAAGACAATTACATGATCTAGCAGAAGGTAAGTTTTATAAACTTTCTTGTTTAGTCATTATTATTGTGTAGCATGATGTCAAATTTGTTCATAACATATTTATCAAATAATTTGTGGGTGAGTTGCATATCATTCGATCGACCGATTGAGAGAATAGTTTATAATTTTCATACAAATTTCAACTGAATGCACATATTTTCAAAGAACCATCGATGTATAGATTTAGGATGGAGAAATAAGATCAAAATATATCTTCATGACTCCTGTCCTTTTCATAACCAATCTCAAATTCACCTTAGCAAGATGTTGTTTTTGTTCTAGTGCTAAAAAACTTCCGTTTAAATGTCAGGGGTAGGAAATATCTGTCTCACACTCTTGGACGCGATTAATTAGCAAACAATGTAGTATATATACGCAATGCTAATAAATATTGAATTTTCAGGTACGGAAGAGACCAAAATTAATTTAAACAGGAACCATTTTTTCTTTATGTTATGTGATGCCCATGAAAATACACTTGCCACTAAAAACATCACAGCTCTGTTTTTGACTAATATCGAGATTAATGGTTATAAACATTGTATATATCATAGTTTTATTTCACTATATGATATAGACAAACAATGTGCCACAATACAATCAAATGTATTATGATGTGACTTAGAATGGCTTTATTTGGATTAGGATGTGTTTGATATATTTTGTCGTAAGTATTTATGTGGGGCGAAAGGGGAAATTTGGATTTAACATGGAAATGGCGGAAAAAATATAGGGACAATGGGAAATTTAACATATCGGAGGCACTTGGTGGAAAATGTGAATTTAACATGGGAATGGCAATTGGAGCACAATCAGAATTTAACATGAGAATGTCGTTTGGAGTAGAATGGGACAAAATATTCGGACAATTTAACATGGTTGACGTTATGGGGTTTATAGAGACAACAGTGTCAATAGGGACAGAAGAGTTTTATAAGGACAAATATCTATCTATCTATCTATCTATCTATCTATCTATCTATCTATCTATCTATCTATCTATCTATCTATCTACCTACCTACCTACCTACTTACCTATCTATCTATCTATCTATCTATCTATCTATCTATCTATCTATCTATCTATCTATCTATCTATCTATCTATCTATCTATCTATCTATCTATCTATCTATCTGTGCACATATATGTTCTCCTTCTCACACCTCTTATAGATGGGTAACAATAATCAATGCAGCCATTTTTCTTCTTTTAAAATAATTCTCACTGCCATCAGTTCCATTGTCTCAAATTCACACAATCAACAGTGAAAAAATCCATTAATCATTTCATCTTTAACTTTTTCTTCTCCAACACATCTTTTGACAAGTTCTCTGGCTTTTAAATGCCTGATATAAGCTTCATCATGAAGTCTATGCTTGCTGTATAAATCCAATGGGCCTCTAACATTACCCATCCACCAGCTGATGCCAAGGATCTTGTTAATCAATCACTGATGTCATATTAGTATGTGTTGACTAATTAACGAGGGTTGCTAAACTTTTTTTCTACTTAGATTGGATTAATGATGGGTATGTGCAACGAGTTAATTCCAGCACGTCTGGATCTTTAATTTATCGTTCGGGTGAAAATGATATCCACACTTTCGTACGCTGGTATTCATACTCAGTATGCTACTTAGGTTGGTCGGAATTAAGAGCATTAAAGCTCCTCTTGACATTGTAAGAACTGAAGATAATTGGGAAACGAAACCACACACTCTCACACACACACACACACACACACACACACACACACACACACACACACACACACGAGACGCCCAGTTAGAATTGATACCAAACATTTTGCGTTCTATGCATACGCGCTCTTCGGGATTTTACTTACGAGTGGGAAGCGGTCTACAGACTCGTCTTAGTAAGTGTGGGGCTAGAGAGAGTAGGGGCCTGGCAGGAAGCTACAAAACGTTTACAGAAATATCCCTGGAACGCCAGAACATTACTATTTTTTCCAATTTAGCCCAGTTTACGTTAATGAGTGATGCATATCTACCAATAGTTTCAAACAGTCAAACGAATTATAATCTTGAATTTTGTCTACAAAGTGTGCTTTCGATTTTACGAAATCATTTAAATAACTATAGGTCTGTATGACCAAATAGATTAAAATACGACTTACTGACGGGCAAATAATGAGGATAAAATAAATTCAACGTTAGTGTAAGACGTGTTTACACCCTTATCGTAAGCAGAAATGGCAAAATCAGCTTTGAACGCAATAACTCTCATTAATGGCGCAGCGGCGTTTCCCTCTGCATTATCCTCTAAAACATCGGAATACTCAATCATCAAATTCATTCCTTCGCTAAATTGGAATGGGTATTTGAAATACCTGCAAAACACTGTTCATTGTGATTCTTGTTGGTGACTCCACCAAAAATAAAACACATTTTAGGAATACATAATGGACAAAATCTTATCATCCAAAAAATACATGTCTAGACGGTGAGAAATTCTATTGTTTTCGATGTTTACAAGTTTGTTATGTTTGGTTTTGGCTTTACTAAACTGATCATTGTACATGGAGGAAAGAATTGTTTGAAGAAAATGTGGAGCAATAAATAACACCGGAATTCTGATGTTGTAGGTAGACAACTGATGATTGGTTGCTGATGGTCTATTGAATTAAAACACAAATGCATCATTTGTGTCCAACTGTTGCTCGTTTAACCACGAAAGTATTTTCATTTTCAGCATTGCTTAGGGTTTCTGTGGCATGAATGATTTCTATCAAAGCTGCTTACCAGTTGGATTGCCTGAGGTAATATGGCAGCAAAACAGCACAACAACTATTTTTGGAGGGTGACTGATATTGGTCGCAATGCTCCCATTTCAACTATATCATTTCAGGAAAGTATTTGGTAGAAGGTAACCGGTGCAGCTGTTGAATAAAATGCTCCACAGTGTTTGTATTATTGTTGCAAAACCTAAAATTGGCGATGACTGTTCCGATGACAAAATGCACAACAAGGATTTGGTTAAAAAAGATGAGCTGCGTTTTAGACATACGTACTCGGTACAACGCCCATGAAGGTGGATTTTCTAGACCTTGAAGAGAAGAGTTCTGATAGTCGATTCCTTGCGAATTGTCGATTCGAGAACCAAACCTCGGGGATATCCTTTCCAATGGATATTTACTTCTTTCACTGGGCTGTTGCCTATTATAATGGTCTTTGATCAAGAATGCTTTCGATGTCGTACAAGTCGTCTTCCTTTTTGGTCACTCGTAATTCGGGTGAGTAGAAAGTTCCTTTAACACTTCGTCATTTTGTCTTCCAGTTTATATACGCGAGGTCCAGTGACAGGTTTGCATTTTTTGTGGACTGTAGAGTATGCTCCAATCATGTGCTCAAATACGGTCACTTCGTTGTCTGGGTTCTCTTTTTAGGGACACAACCATTGCTCTGTTGGTACGGTTGATTCTAACCTATCACCAAGCAAGGTCCGAAGTCGATGTAGTTAAGGGTGTGTTGATGCGAAAAATATTTCCACATGCGCCCTTTAATTGTGCTCTAGTTCAGTTTTCAGGATTCTCTGTGGTGAAAACTTTGATGTCTTTTCTTCAAGTCTCTTTGGAACGCTTGATTCATAAATTCGGTGCTTTTGTATGTTTAATATTGGAGATGTGATACCTGCTTTCTTTCAACACGACGCTTTGAGGCTCTCACAAACTCGGAGTTTGTTTTAGATGTCTAAGGTGCGATTCAGGCAAATTTAGAAAGGGATGTCGATGACACACAATCAATATTTGCTGCCTCGATTGTACGTGAGAGATATTGTCTAAAAGCATTGTTGACGGAAGCCCTTCACTTTGGTTTCGTTGACTGAGTTTGTGCATCATGTACTTGGCTTGTTCTTGTAACCATTGTTGCACATGGGGTAAGTGTACACTTTTCGGTGGAGCTTTAGCTGTACAATACAATTTTGAAACTCTACCGTAACCCGCAGGATGCACAGTAATGTAGTAAATGCTGGTTAAAAGTTTCTCCATCAAGAGTTTCTCAATACTTCACACACTAATTATAGTTTGATAGAGCTTGGAACTGCTCGATGTGTCAGATGTTAGTCTTACCATAGATGGGTTATGAGGACGTTTGAAATTCTTGTCGTGCATCTTCTTCCTCTGGTATCCGTATGGTTGATTTTGTCTTGGTCACTGAGATGGAAGTGTTGGTGATTGGTTTTGCACATCCTTGAACTCTTTTAGAGTCTGCTTAGCTGTTTTGGCTAAAGCGTTCTGGTTAAAGAGTTGAAGACGTTGCAAGATTTGACCGTACCGTTGCGATTTTTCCATATCGGACAATTTGGCGCGATCCATCAAAGGCTGTCATTTGTGTTGTATCTGTGACATCTCGGTCAGATTAAGATTCAGATAAATGTGAGGGGTCTATTAATGTTGCCTTCAAAGGAATTCTATTCATCGTTTGTAGGGCACAAAAGTCAAATTCTGTCCCTCAATAAAATTCCAAAGTACACCGATGAGGTCTTTCTATAAAAGGGGTCCTTTTTATCTTCTTGCTATTTTCATCTTAACGCTGGCTAAACCTTGTCCAATAAGTCCTTTATTTAAAGGAGTAGACTCCTTTGAACTAGTGTCCTATCAGCATGCGTACAATGTCTCCGCCTTGTACCAACATGTATTTCTTTTGATGCCTGGGTATTTTACTTTGACCATTTGGTGAAGAACGTTACGATCAATTCTTCCTGGTGCTTGGATGAAGGTATTGTTCATTTCAAGACATTCAAACAATACTGACAAACCACATTGATAATTTCTTTACGGGCTGGATATTTTCACAATTGATGGATGGACCTTAGTACTGGAAACATGTCCCAATGTCTGGCTAAACGAGTAGGCAGGCTGTTTCCTTTCGCTTATTGGCAGGAGAGTGATGGTTGTGTGAAGAATTTGGGTGACATTGTTTTTCTTTCAGAAATAGAAAAAACTGCAACGAATTGCTGACACCACATGTCTTTCTTATACAGGAATGCGTCGTCATATTTTGACGGTGTGTCGTATCATCTTCATGATTAGCATCACTCGGCGTTCGACTTCGATCTTTTGGGAGGAAACCTTTTTAGCGACTGTCACTTCCACTAAAGAAATAAGTCGGAGAAGTTCCTTTAGTAACGAGTTTCCATTTTTTTCTTCATGAAATTTGGAAAGACGTGTGTCAAATCGGGTTTGGGCTGCATCACAAGTAACGTCGAAGTCTCAGAAGCTGCTGAAGTCCGTGTTTTCCTTCGTGGAGCCAGTCGTAAAACAGATTTGTTAAAGATCACTAATAAATTTGGTGTGATGTGTTTTAAATTGACTAATAAATAGGCGTGAGGTGATTGAGTGTCATCGTCATACGGATGTCAACCAAGGAGTTCCTTTCTGTTTCGCGGACACTTGGACGTGCATTTTATCTCAAGGACTTTTAAACAAGACAACGTAATGAGCTTTGAGACTGGTCGTACGATGGGCTTTTCTTGAAACACAAAGACGATGGATTCTCTTTGACTTTCTTGAAGGAGATATATGCCGATTACTTCTCTTTGTAACACTACACGATACTGTGAATGTGATAGGAGACAACAGTCTCGATCTATAACATTGATATAATCCTGATTTTAAATGAATTCACAATGATCCCAAAATAATGATTCTATCCTATAGTCAATCAGATTTTCGCAATTCCAATGAATACTTTAAATAAATTCTCTGAAATAATAATTGAACCAAACTAATATAATGAGCCTATTACAAATGTTTTAAAAAGAAATAACTCTGTTTATCACAAACTTTATGAGAAAAAAAATAAGATACAATAACATAACTAGGATGAAGATCATAAGTTTTTTTTCCAGGTTGTGAACATGGTCAGAAGGGTAAACATGTTTATCCAAATTAAATTTAACACATAATCATGCAATGTTCTTTACAAATGACCCTTAAAATCAACAATTACGAATGAAACTCAAATGCCCAATATTGATAAACATAATAAACAATATGAAAATTTTCAAAAAGCGATATACATGCTTATGTAATAATAAATTATATATATATATATATATATATATATATATATATATATATATATATATATATATATATATATATATGTGTGTGTGTGTGTGTGTGTGTGTGTGTGTAATAAATAAATAAATAAATATATAAAAAATAATGAGATGTATATCAGACTTTTGAAGAGTTGCCAAAAATTATGGCTTTCATTTTCGTTAATAAAAAAATTAACCCTTTTTATCCCATGTTCACACTTCACCTAGTGTTTCAATCCTGTATCACTTAAGTCCTCAGGTTCTACTAGCACCTTGTAAATCATTTACCTTTTTCACATTCTTATTGTCTCTATATCCAACATTTGCTTCAGTATCTTTATTTAAAACAATGGTAAATCTATATTTACTAAACAGGCCTTCATTAGTTTGTTCCCATTAGCCATATTTTGACGTTTGGTGGTTGATATCGTAACAATGTAGCTAATAATGACAATTGAAAATTTATGTCTTTTGACAGGTTTCATTACTTATCAAGACGCTTACCACTCAAATTAAAATTTATCCTTGAGGCGACTGCAAATCATTGAGTGAGAGAGTCGTATGGTTCCGCACCAGCGATAGTCGCTGCATCTTTTGTTGTATATTGGTAATGTGGTTTGACTGATTCTTCAAGAAGACTGAAGAGTTTGAACAAGATGAGCCCAACCATACTTAGATGCACATCTAGGATCAAAGTAATGGCAGGCTTTCAACAGAATTCCACATCCATCAGCGTAGCAGAAATTTCATCCATTAATAGTACATATATATCCAACAATGAACTTCAACGACAGACAATAGCCAAATGCTGACAGATGATATAATATTCGTCATAGAATGTTTGCTTTTTCCGATCATCTCTATGCTCGGGTTGATTGGCAACGTCATCAGCATTGCTGTTCTCTTAAACAGGAAAATGCGAACGTCGACGTCTTTCTCTCTGGTTGCTCTTTCTGTGTCGAACAACCTATTACTCATTACTAACACCCTCTGGAAGTCATCTTGCATCATCAAGAGTTCTGACATGGTTTTATATTACAAATACTACGCTTACGGATTCTCTGTTCTTTTCTACCTGACAACCAGCTGCAGTCGAATATCCTCTTGGCTGATTGTGATAATGGCCTCAGAAAAAATGGTGGTCGTCACGTTTCCTCTGAAATTCAAGGCTTATTGTACAGGAAAAAATACATCGGTACTTTATGTCATTATATCAGTCACAACCTTTCTCTTCCTCTTACCTCTATATTTAAAATTTACAGTGGGTTACGTGTATGATCAGAGATTGCAAGCAATCAGGGCCTACTTGAAGGAAACTGAATACTACATAGAGAATAAAGACCTGTTTGATAATTACGTAAATTATTTCCTGGATATTACTTTTAGATATGTGCCGATGGCTTTGTTGATTATTGTCAATACCATACTCTGGATAACATTGTGGAAGAAAAGAAGTTATAGACAAAAGACTTATCCTAACAACAGAAATTTTACCAGGTCATGGAAAGAACATAGGATAATGATCGTGTCAGTTACAGTGGTGACAGTTTCTATAATATGCCTCCTTCCCGGAAATATCCATATCGCCGTCGAGATGGTCGTTGAAGGGTACAACATGTATGGAATATACCATAACATATACATTGTTATGGACAATATCTCGTTCCTGCTCGAAGTGGTGAATTCTTCAGTTATTTTCTTCATTTATATGATGACGAATAAAAAGTTTGTGCAAATTTTCAAGGGCATATTTTGTAGGTGCGCAGCAAAATTACGGGCCACTGTTCCACGGGCTAACTCACCTGAGGTTACGTTATTGGAAATTCAACCCAGATCAAGGAAATATCGACACATAAGGTGTAAAATACGACTGCGACAACGTTAACAATTGCATTGCCTGTAACACTATGACAGTGGCGGCATTTGAGGGGAGATGTACGACCCATCTTGACCGATCCAGCCAAACTGACCCCACGGCGACTTAAATACACTTTGCTCTACTTATTGTCTTATAGACGTATACCTTGCCGGGTTCTAATGCTGTGAGCCAAAAGTTACCACTATTTATATCAAAAAGAAAAGAATGTCAAACATATATAATGAATGTACCGTAGCTTGCAGACAATTGTGCTTGATTGTGATCTTACAGAATGATCATGCATCCTGAGCTATTCAACATGTACAGTATGACTTACCACATGTCGTCTTTATGTGTATCTTTGAAGACTACGCAAATAATTGACTCACCATATTAATTAATTCTTTATTTAACTTTTTATCATTTTTAGTTTTATTTAATTTTTTTGTTTCAGAAGGAAATAGAGTTTAATTTGTATCAGTATGCTATTGAAAAACTTTACTTTTACTGACAATATTTGATCTTTTCCTGCTGTCACTTAGGCATGTTTGAATTAGGTGAGGATGACATTTATATATTGTAAGAAACTTTGATCAGCTTAATGTGTCAAATGTGAACGTTTAAGAAATATATGTACGACATCCTGTTTTCAATGCAATCAGTACTATGTGTTTTACTTTCGTTCGCAGATTATATTCACAACAAACCATTTTTGGCACTTTCAGAACTAAAACTGTAATTTGCATACCTTAGAAGAGTCTGCATAAAGTTATGATGCGACTTGTTACGACTTGTTACGAAATTCTGATATTTCTAGAACAATAATAATGTGTAGGCATATGATTATGAAAGATGGCATCCAATTCAAAAATGTTTTTCTACAAGATAAAAAAAACTGTCGGTCTTGAAGACAGAACGACGTTTAAAATAGGAGAGACATCTGTGGTAGATCACATTTAAAAGCTCAAATGGTAATAATCTAGCCAAATGAGAGCAACGACGTTGAAAATAACACAGAGATCTATAGCAGATCCCATTAAAAATCACTTACAACAAATCAGACACATTTATAATTATTTCATTGAAATAGTTGAATTTGTTTACTTACGAAAATATGTTTTGGATGCTGAATATCGATAGAAGCAAAAACAATCGTTGTCTGTCAATTAACGAAAGCTTCAACCTTTATTCGAAAGGTTATTATTTACTCACAAAATAAGCTCTTTCGTATTTCTCTTACCTAACTTTCAGTCCCTCCCCAATAATTTTAGTGTTACATTTTTAGTACCATTCTAAATCATGATCCGTGTCAATTTGACAGGTCTTGCAATGTCCTTACTTCCAATCATTAGTATTTATTTATTTATTTATTTATTTATTTATTTATTTATTTATTTATTTATTGTATCCCTTGCATTAGTACAGATTAAACACAAGTGGCATTCATTCTAATGTTTTGGGCATGCATAGTGGCACCGTTGGCTAAATCGTTTAAACAATAAATCGCTTAATATGGGATGTGTTGAAATGAGCAGGAACCAAATTAGATAGAGTACAAGAAAACTTAAGAGGGATTGAACACTATTCGAGTCTTCGAATTCGGCTGATATATATTTGTCCAAAATATTTGTTCTTTTTCTAAGGTATACTTGTAAACAAATTATGTTGTAATTTTCTCTCAACGGCTGATAAGCTTCATAAACGTTTGCGGTGTTTAGTACATTGATATAAATTCAACAATATAAATAACTTTATCTTTCTTACTTAGTGTATCATGAGCATCATCCGTGTGTCTGTCCGAAATCTGTTGTATATCCAACAAACTAAACCAGCATTTAATCCACATCCATAGATGAAAATTTATTTTGGGAAGAGTAGCAACAACTTACTCGATTAATTAGAATAAAACAATAAATTGCAACCTTTTCAGTTATCATTTTCACCGCATGAAATTAACAATGTTGCTTTCCTAAAGCATAATGAAAATAATATATCAAAGCCTACTCGTCATTGTATAAATACCTCTGCTGCGGGAGCCTCGAATGGCCGAGTGGTCTAACACTCTCACCGTATAGGATAACAGCCATCTCAACTCTGCGTGGGCTTGGCCAACATGGGTATTGTGACAAATCTTGTCATTAGTTTCTCGTGGCTCGGTGGTACTGAGTTTTCCTGGGTTCTTCCTCTACCATCTATACTGGCCGCCATGTATAGCCTATCTTGTGTTTAAAAATGGCGTTATGCCCTACAACAACAACAATCTCTGCCGTATCAATAAAAAAGAAATTGTCAGAGCTTACATATTTATTATTTTGAATACAAGGTTTTTTCTCGCGAACTTTCCATTACTCTGGCTGCACTATCAATTTGTTTAGAACTTCCATCTTCATTCTCTTTATTATAAAACATTTTCTCTCCGGTTTGCTGTTTATACAATAACCTAGTTTGACAGTTGTTTTTGCAATTATGTACCGTTAAGATGCGGTCAGATGTTTAGCATGTTTAGTCACGGCATTTTCCCCACTTCTCACTATAAGCAACTTTCATACCATATACATATCTCGTTGTAAGTAACTTACATACCATATACAAGTTTCGCTATTAGAAACTTACATGCCATCTACAAGTCTCGCTGTAAGTAACTTTTATACCATATACATATCTCGCTGTAAGTAACTTGCATACCATATATAAGTCTCGTTATAAGGAACTTACATGCAATGAACACCTCTCACTATAAGAGACTTACATATCAGATACGCCTCTCGCCATATGGAGATTAATATACAAACTTTATGGCGATTACAATGAAGACTTACATGAATTTGTTATGGAATTTATCCCTTCTTGAAGGAAACTCAAAACACACAAGGTACATTAATCTGGAATCTGTTAAAATTTCAATGGAATTGATTTTCTGGTATATTTAGAGACCATAAAAGCATAGAAAGCGTTTATACATGGCTTGGTAGCATAGCGACACCAGTCTACCAAGACCATGGATATGCAGAAACTAAAGTATTTGTGATAAACATTTTAATTTTAGTAAATATAATAGAGTCCCAGTCACTTAATTGGAAATAACAGAAGTCCTGCACACAAAACCGAAATTGAAAATTGTTTTGGTCAAGCCTCATTATCTTAAATTAGTTTTGTTAGTGGCAAATAATTAGCAGTCTGTAATACCTTCTTTGTTTAATGTCTAGTAGACAACTTGTGTTTGTTACGTTGTAGTTGTTTCTTTGCTTATGTAATTTGAATAAACGCTATATTATGGACTGTTGTATTTTCGTTCATTCTGCAGACCTTAAAATGCTCTTGTTGTATTTATTCAAGCTCTAAGTCTCTTATTTGTGTTGATATTTGTAATTTCTAACCAAAGGTTCCGTTGCTATTGTACCAAATGTAATCCACTAGCATATATATATATATATATATATATATATATATATATATATATATATATATATATATATATATATATATATATATATATATATATATATATATATATATCATACTGACGATTTCTAAGGACGTATTTGGAAGTCGACAATGTAAGTAGTATAGGTATTGTAGATTGGATTGGAAGCGATTGCTGAGATATTGTTTGGTTACCGGAGATGATATTTAATAGATTTCATCGTTTATTATTATCTAACATACTGGGCTTATTGGACCTATGACCGCGTGTATCCTTCGTTGCATAACGGTAGCAAATATACAAACCCGGGTGGGTGTAGGAACATTTTTGTATTCAGAGATAAACAACAAAACTGTTTAAATTATTTCAGTTGTACTTTTAGTCTTGGTAACATTTTTCAAAATTTATCTATGGATTATTTTCAGTGTCCGCTAAAGTCCTGTGCAATTTCAAAATTTAGTGCTACACTTTGTCTTTGCCAATTCTTACAACCAAAACATCTTTGAGTTATCAGTTTCCATTCAAATCCGCTAAATTGTTCGGAAATTAGTGCCATATTATAAGTCACTGCAATCTGAATACAAACTTCCTGAGTGTTTTCAGTCTCCGCTAGAGTTTGAGATATTTTGGTAATCTTAGTACCACTTTAAGATTAAACAAGTATAATTTAATCTTCTGGGATATGTTCAGTCTCCGTTAAATTCTGGGACAATTTCATTTTATGAGTCATTTGAATATTATTGTTCCAGATTTTCCCAGACTCCACTGTTTGTCCGGACAATATCTTACTTTTATTACTACTTTTAGTCTAAACCAATGCAACCTAATGTTTAGGGACATGTTTATTCTCCGTTAAATTCTGAGACAATTTCGTAATTTTAACGTTACTTTTAGTCACATCCATCTTGGCGTTAGTTTTTTCCTTGATTATAGCTATTTACAGCATCACTATAATTATACAAATTTATGAAAACCTCCAACATAATTTCACGTGTAGATAATGCTTTTTAAAATCTCTGGGTTGCATTATCTCTGTTTCTGTCTTTATTGTGCTTGTCTCTACCTAGATTGGTAGCTCCACGGAGTCAGATCTGCCACTTGCTAAATTATTTCCAATCTCCAGTCCCTTCCTGTTCCATTCCTCTTGTAGCTATACAAAATTCCCATTGTCTCTATACTGTCCCATGGTGATTTTCATGTAAATCATGTACCCATACTAACCCGTGGGGTATCAGTAATACATTTTCGCTATATTATCCCAATACACTAATGACGATTGCCAAAGCTTTTAAAGACAATCTAGTATACCATTAAGTTCAAAAACATGATAAAATCTAATTTTTACTCTTTGTAAGTTTAATATAATTGATAAATCGTTGAGTGGACTAGTAAAGTATAATTAAATAACATTCGATACACTAAAAAAAATTTAGTAGATACTACAAGTACTTGGCAGGGCTTTACAGATATTTCAAATGACACAGACCAAGATTTTTGCAAGCATATCTAATACGTCAGAGCTCCTAAATAGGCATTTTTTTCCCCTTTACCCAACGCCTTTTTACGCTTAACCCTATTTTACTTAAAGTCCTGCAGCAACTGTCAAGCTATATTACACTGGGAGGAAAATCTGATTAAAAAATATATTTTTCAGACCTAATGATAAATAAAACAATTCATTATAAAGAATGGATTTAGTTAGTAACCTGTTTCAAATGATCAAATATATATATATATATATATATATATATATATATATATATATATATATATATATATATATATATATATATATATATATATATATATATATATATATATATATATATATATATATATATATAAGGTAAGAATGAGACCAAGACCTGATTATGAAATGTACATGGAAAAAAAACTTATAACAGCAACACAGGAAGAACAGCATAGATCTTGAATGTCATAAACACAAACCTAAAGTTAAAAATCTATTTCACGGTGATTTCTTCTCATGTTAATAGTCCATGCAGACAATAACAAAACGGTCCCAAGACAATAAATTTGCAAAAATTAAAGATAAAGACTCGAAAGTAATAGATTTAAACTGTGTGCAGTATGGAAGGTTCGAAATGTTTACAAGAAAAAAGTCTCAATTAAAATTAGAAGGTCTGTTCTAAAATTATAGTACAAAATGTTGTAAACAACAGGTACACTCGTCAATCATGGGAAATCACTATGTTCTATACTAGATTGAGATAAGCACGTTGATTGCGAAACCAAAATAAATTACTCGGGTTAGGTAGAAAAATAATCTTAATTTTTGACAAGGTGAAGTCCAGATACTATTATCAATAGCATATAATGAATTTTAAAAAATAACAAACAATGCACATTAAATATACATAAGAGATAACATAAAGTTTATATTATTAAAAAGGAAGAAAATGGCATACAAATATCGTTAAGTAACTTAAATAGAGAAATGTTAAAAAGACGCTTACAACTGGTGATGGTAGTCTATGGCAGAATGTTAATATTATAATGTGTTTATGGGTTTATAGAAAAACAGATTCATGTGATTATGTTAAAATCGAAAAAGATAAATATTAAAAATACGTTTATATCACAAGCACTACCTTTTATTTAATTTGACTGTTTTCTGGGATATTTTACTTCATATAAATTATAAGTTTAATTTCAGATGACCATCATTATAAAACGAAATGAATAAAGCTTCTATTCAAATTCTATAAAGTCAAAATATAATCTATATTAAAATTTCATTCTTAATGCATCATTGCCAACTAATATTAAAATTTTCTAACATTAATGCTAAACAGAATAAAACTATAGGAAAATATTATTTGGAAGAACATAATAGTTTATATTGCAGTTGTTTGTCCTTATGTGAAGCTCGATTTTGACATTGAAAGCAAAATAAATATTTGCTATCATTAAAAGGCAACAGCTGTCACGGAATTGTTTAATTCCCTTTATTTATTAAATATATGTACTCGGGCTTTGGTTTTTGTTTAGAACGACATCTGAAGGTGATTTATGTATACTGTACATTATTTCGAAACAGTGAGTTAGGTTTATCCTATGCCGTTCGTGCTAAGTGCTTTCGAATGGAAAAACCGAATTCTTCCAGCTCAAAGACCATGAAGACAACATCGTCTATTAATAAATGCCTCACCGTAAGACGATACCGTTATATTACTGAACGTCTTGTCAGTAAGCAATATACTTAGGGACGTACATAGGACAGACTGTCGTCCAAGCCAGCAGCCAGGAGCAAGGGTATCCAAATACCAGTTGCTTCTCGCCAAAACAGAAGCACAGACAGTTAGCAGTAATGAATCCCTGGCACACGGCACTTCTTCAGAGAGAGTTTTTTGGGACCTCTTCGGCCGAATATTTTCACCTCTTAGGAGGTAAACCCGTAAAGTAAATACAGGACTGTCAAAATCGGATTTGATACTGGAAACGAACTGACCTTCATTCATGGATTTTGACTTTACTATTTTAAAGGAGAAAGGGAACGGAACTGGTCTTTGTTTTAAGGATATGGAATTATCAAACAAGCCTTTTCTGAGATAAATACACAAAATAAAACACATGACTGCTGTCAAAGGATTCGACATTGTAAATGAACCGACATTGATTCATAAATATGGTCTGTATTATTTTAAAACATCTGGACTCTAAATTAATGTTATATAATTTTTTGTAGGCAGTAATTTCGTATTTAATACAAAAACTTCGCAAGACCTTTTTCTAACTCGCAAAACAGACGATTCTCAACTGAGACACCCAGGAACACTGACGACTTTAAATGATTCAATGTAGAACACTTGTTAATCATCACGGAGGAATAAGTTTACAAGGAAAAAAACATAAAAAAGGAAAATGTGTTCTCTACGCTACTAGTCAGCCGGAAATTTACAAATACATTACCGTATACGATACCAACTGTGTAAAGAGGAATAAACGAAAGACTGCAAATATAGCCACTTATAATTCCTTAAGAAATACAAAATGTTCTCTTTCGCTTCCAGCCAAAACAATAATTTGGAAAATACTATGCTAAGGCATACATGAAAATTGGTATAAAAAAATAATGCAAACATGCACGCACCAAACAAAAACAAAAACACTTACACAATTTATTAATTTTTATTAGCTATTGTATTATTAATATTTCGGTTTTATTACGAAAAAAAACTTTCAAAATTCTAATACCGATAGACTTTTAGATAAGAAATACATCTGTAATGAATTTGCTCTATATAGTGCCGTCCTAACACGTGCAGAGGGAGCAATGACAAAACATAGCACTCACAATGCTATGACTTGGCACGTCAATTCAGAAAACTAATCGATTGATTCCAAGAAAGGGGGAGTACTGTCCTAAATTCCAAGCAAGGGAGGATAGAAACCTGGCCCACTGCCAGCCAAGGCAAAGGGAATGGAGCATAACCTAACCAAGCTTTGGGCATAAGAAAAACTCTAAAGATTTGGTGAACAAACATAAAAGCAACCCTGTCTAAATTTGATTGTATTTTATTAATTTAACGCATAACTGCTACACTGAAGGGTGAGTGGCACACCTGCAGAGTAAAACTGCTTCCCGAAACACCAGGGTGCTACCTTAAAGTCCAAACCAGTTAGATGTGCTGGGAAGGGCTGAAGGGTATCAACACCTACTTAGGGACTTGCGCATCTTCATCTGTAGAGGTGTTTACGTTATTTATTAATTTCTTATGTATATTATTTTTAATGTATTTTGTAAAATATTGCTATTGTACAACCACTTTTATTTTTGTATGTGTTCATTGTAGCTTTGATTTGCGTTGCAAAACGAAATATATTTTCTATTCATGTTTGTGACTTTGCAAAAGATTTATATTAGCAATATAATGTTGCATTTCCTTAAGAAACGTTTAGAACCATAGGAATCTTATCAGACACAGGTTTACTTCTGAACCTGTTTATTATTTTGTAATGTTGCACCGATTATGTAATTTGGATAACTTATCGTATATAGCGTCATTACCTGTTATCGTATATGCCCGTGTCATGCATAGTACATGGTGTTTGATGTATTTGCAGCTGATCAGTGTTATCCATGCGTATCGTAGTCAACGAGGTACCAGTCGCAGAGCTAACCATAGAAGTTGATTATAGCAGCTGTATAACAGACGTAATGCTGAGTGAACAGTGTTGCTAGTGGAGTAGCAGGTAATCGAGCGTTAATGACCGAATTGGTGGGCGTTTATTGCTTGATTGTCCAATCAATTGAATGGTGGTCGTTGACTACCAATATTGATGCAGGCTTTGATTGATCAGTGTGATTGGTAGCCAAGAGTGATATTTACGGAAGTGTTTTGTGTTACTCCGTGCATGTCATCATTTAGCCGTAGGCTAATTTTAAGGTTTTATTATTATAACCATTGTTTTGGGAGTATAAAGATATTGTTGTATAATATATGTCCTAGCAAGTCATACTTTTACTATTTGAGCAAAGATTATCTCAATTATGACCAGTTGAGTGCATACATTATTTTTACATTTAAGTAAAAACAAAAAAAGACATTCATTTCATCGTATGAAATTACTGAATTGTTCACCTTTTCTCATTGTACTGTGGTTAAGGTCATTTATTTTATTTATATTTGTTGCACTTCTAGGTTCGTGTGGATTATGTTCATTTGTCCAATATTTGGATCTTATACACGCACGTATTAATCAATATACTTTTCTCATTCAAGTTATACATCAATAAACATTGTATTTGTATCACAATCAAGTGTTCTGTTGTGAATCCGAAATCCCAACTCGGTTATCTTGTTCCAACAGTAAGAGTATTAATCATGAGATCAATTGCTAATGGGTTATCAAACACAAAACGTAATTATCAATTTAAGTTAACTAATCCTCATTGATATGACGAAGAGGGAATAAGACATTATACATTGTTCACGGTGAAATGCATAAAACCACTAATGAGTTTTAGGAAAGCAGATCACATTTCAATTGATTACTTAGATTGAATCTTAGGAGAGAGATATTTTGGTTATTTCCTTTGGATAATTTGAAGGAATCGTTTCTCTATATTTCTTATTTATATTGATCGATATTCTATCATCTCCTTGAAAGCCCCTTGGGATTTTATACTTAACGAATTTTACTCCCCTTATTCTAAACACTGTTGTGAGGTACTATTGATATTGAAATTATTTCTAGCGTTTATGTTGGCCACAAATAGTATTTTTGAAACTAAAAATTTTATAACTAACTACCTAGTATGGCAAAACCAGTAAACATATAATTCCACACAAACAGATTAAACAACCATAGGTTGTTAAGAATCCAAATCTAGCACATGACTATTACGCAGACTCCAAATTGCATAAAATATGAACATGATTTAAAAACTGTAATATCTAGGTCAGAAACAAATGTTTTAATTGTGCCTGGTATTCATCGTTCTACGGAAAGGTTCAAAGGCATGAAAATAACTATGTTGTGAACACTCCTGGAAGAATATTGGTTAACGACGTACGGTGACGAAGATATTTTTCATCTGAATGATTACAGCATTTCCACGACACTTGAGAGTATCAGCAGGAAGTGTGAACCCTACAAAGTTTTAGAGACCTTATTTACAAAAAATAAGGGTTCCTACAGAAGCTGAAAAAAATTGTCATTAACGTTAAACCAACGCCTCTAACTTGTTTACAATGGTAATAAATCAATAATTTTGCATTCTCGTTAAAATCTTTAAGTACTTCGTAGCATCTAAATATAAATAATAAATATAATTTATCCCACTTCATCCACATCATTATCAGATTAAAAAATAACTGCGTTTTACCAGATCAAGATGGATCTATTATAATTATTCTAATGGAATTTGAAAGCTCTGGATGGTGCTTTACTGGTTCATGCTTTCGTGTCACTGAAAGCGATCTTGTGAATGGGTTGCAAGGTTACCAAGTGTGATATCTGCATTGAATAATGAAATTATTCGTGCAACTTCCATGAAACCTTCTGATGCACTACACACACACTCTCTCTCTCTCTCTCTCTCTCTCTCTCTCTCTCTCTCTCTCTCTCTCTCTCTCTCTCTCTCTCTCTCTCTCTCTCTCTCTATATATATATATATATATATATATATATATATATATATATATATATATATATATCGTGGCGATAATGTAAAATGCTGTGAACAACCAGTATTAGGTAATTTAACTATGAAATATTTATACGAACCAGGGGAGCTTGAGGGTGGGGAAAAAACTACGGACCCTGACTGGAGTGTGACAACACATACAATTTATAGCGATTTAGATCCACTGGAAGACCCGCAATCTTCAGATTAGATTCTACAGCTCCTCAACGTGGATTTGTGCGTGAACAATTACAAGTAATTCCTGCAGATACACAATTACCACCACGTTCACTCACTTATGTAAACTAGCACCTCTACGTCGATTACATTCAAGACAAGTCAGCATCACATTTTCAAGTGTATGACCAAGATCACTATTAATTAATTCTACGGTAAATTGTCTTGGATTATTATTCGAATATTGCCATAATATTGTTGCGTTACTGCTTGCACAATGATTATTCTGTTGTTGTTCTAGTGTTATACTAAATTCAGTATCAATATCAAAGTCACGCTTATTTTTTTGTCACATTGTTTATAACTCGCTAATCGTTTTTATTATTATTATTGCAGAGTCCTAAGTAACTTCCTCAGTTATAACGTAATTATTGCGCCCGCTACCCCACCCGGAAATGTTTAGAATAAAATCGGCATTGTATCGCCCATGTCGCCACTAGAAGTCGCGAGTCTCGATCCGCTGACTTTGACTAAGGCAGTCAAACGCAAAAACCACTAGACCACAGACTTATCTGTGTATATATGGTCGAAAAATTAATATATATTTTAACCAGTAATATATACGAACAATATATATTTTAAAAATTATAATTACTTGTAGAGTGAATTTGCTAATTATCAAAGTCAACGAGATGCATTAATATCATTTTCCGTTACAAATTACTATCCACTAACAGCTAATTTACCTACTTAAATTTGTAACTGCAAATCTTGGACTTTTTTCATATATATATATATATATATATATATATATATATATATATATATATATATATATATATATATATATATATATATATATATATATATATATATATATATTACAGTATTTTGTTCTGAGTTTGCAGTATTCAGATACTTTATATGTATATATATATATATATATATATATATATATATATATATATATATATATATATATATATATATATATATATATATATATATATATATATACATACATACATACATACATACATACATACATACATACATACATACATACATACATACATACATACATACATACATACATACATACATACATACATACATACATACATACATACATACATACATACATACATACATACATACATACATGTGTGTGTGATGAAATATACTGACGACAGAGCATTTACTTTATTTTTCTGGCATTTTCTGCAAATGTATATTTTCTGCATAGTAAAGCGATCTGGAATATCAAATTATCGGGGTCAAAATATACATTAATATCAATCTCTTTTACGAATTACTACTGCTAACAGTTGATTTCCTACAGAATGTAGATGTGAGACCATAATTATCATTTTAAACATGATTTTTACCTGCCGTTCGAGCGTGAAGACCTTGAATTCTCGATACACAAGTGTGGCAAGGGAGATAATCGATTAATTTACTCTGCATAGACTCAGCAAAATTATCGCTCTTCATTATGTATTTTATTACTGTGGAAAAATAACTATTCTGTGCGTTTTTGAGAAAAAATGTATTTGTTGAAAGTAAATATGCATATAGGGACTGTAATTGATACAATATTCTGTCAGATAATGAAAAATTATTTTTATTACCCAAATTTTGCTTGTTTTTCATCAAAATTTTAATTTCGTTTGAGTCAATATTTTGTAAAAGATATAAAAGCGCCCAGATATACTGCGATCAATTTTCTTCGTTTATTTACAATATTTACTCACGAGAGTATGTACAAATTAATATATAACGTCTCCCTCTAAGGTCAAAAGTGTTGCCGTTTTGGTTTGTGAATTTGAAATTCGTTTTTGTTAATAATGGATTATGTACACGCAAGTAGATCTGGTTTAATGGCTCAGACACACTGAGCCATCCTGGGGGAACTTGGATACTGGATGAATATAATAGATATCCTTGCTGCGCCTGGTTAGATTTTGAAAGTTCAACGCGGTAACAAATATCAATTATATAGCAAACTAGATTCATTCAGTACAATTGTCAATGTGATGTTAACATTATTAGGAGAGATATGACGTCCTGCGCCATGTAAATCGCTATTATACATAGTTGTTGGTGGGGCTACTTTTCTCCATGAATCACATATTCTTTTAAAGTGTTCATCAATAAGATCTTTAACTGATTTCTTTAACTCGGACGTATCACATCCGGGAATGATGAATGTTGGTAGTTGTTCTCGCGTAATTCCGAAATTCTTTAGATAAACTTTTGTGAACAATCGGTTGAGTGGAACACGTTGAATTGGATCAACTTGATTAACTATGTAATATGTAACATACGCTCTGGACGGGTTTAATAATCTTCTCTCTCTCTCTCTCTCTCTCTCTCTCTCTCTCTCTCTCTCTCTCTCTCTCTCTCTCTCTCTCTCTCTCTCTCTCTCTCTCTCTCTCTCTCTCTCTCTTTGTTAACAATAACAAAAGCATTATTCATTAATTCTAGGTCTAAAGCAACTTGATTAAATTTTTGTATTGTCTCAAGTATTTGATTGTTAAAACATCGTTATAAGACACATTTGTGCTTAAAAGTAAATTTTGTAGATTTTGTAATGCACGTTAATGCTCTGAATAAATTGTATTAGCATATGAAATTATTTCATTAATATTTAGTGTTGTTATTTTTTCTTTTTTGCCATCAATTCTTTTTGTAAAATATGTTTCTGTTCTATATATATATATATATATATATATATATATATATATATATATATATATATATATATATATATATATATATATATATATATACACAGTATATATATATATATATATATATATATATACTGTATATATATACAGTATATATATACAGTATATATATATATATATATATATATATATATATATATATATATATATATATATATATATATATAGTGTGTCGCTCTATCACTACCTTAATATAGTTACCATGGATAAGCATCTTCTACTTTTCGATATACTGGAAATTGTATAAATTTTTTAACATCTTTGACGAAGTCAGATTTTGGTGATTCTGGTAGTGCTTGATAAGATGGTACAACTTCAGGCCAACCTAATACTGATCTAATCGAACTTTGATAAATATCTACAGAGTAATCAGAGGAGTTTATTTCAATCACCGCTAATAATGTTGGTTCATATACACCAATTGTTGTTTTGGATTCTTTTCCCGTGATAGATTTAATTCTGTGCTGGAATTCTTCATTAATCTGTTCTATCTGATGACTACCAGTTGGAATACTAACCACTTGCCAATCAGTAGTTCCATCAAGTTTATTCTTATTTGCGAATACTAATTAATTATTTGGTTGTTGTCCACCAAATGGTGTTGATATAATATAAGGCCAGCTATAATAAACACTAAGCTGCACTAACGCTATTTCTTTTGCTGGAACTGCGATTGGAAAATTAATGCTAAACTCAGGATTAGTCGAAGTTAACGAGATCATCCTAGTTCTTGATGGAGTTGTATTAGTGACGATATGCTGTAATAACTCTCTTGACGTTGTCAAGGAATCATACATTATTATTATAGTTATTATTAAATTCTCCATTTTGGCTGTCATCAGTAGCGATTATGAATGCTTCATCGTAGGTTCTCATTACTGTTGCAAATTCCTCGTCGGATGTTTTACCATGACTAAGATAAAATGAAATACACGAAGTTATTTTAGAATAAGCTGATGTTGTTGTAATTTTATTATATACTCGCGTAATTTAGCATTTGTGCACGTATATATTTTTAGCGATAATACTGAGAATACCTGCGCATGTAGTTGACGTTGAAATAATAATCGTTGCAATTACTGAAGCTGTCATTGTTATGGTTGATAATAATAATCCGGATCCACCAAAAATAGCAGAAACTGAGTAAACAACTATATCAATGACAACCATAAGTGTGTGATATTTTTTATACTTTTACTTTATAATTGTCGATGATATTTTTAGTTTGGTCAGGCATTCACATACTTGATTATATCTAAGACGCTGAACGTCGATTGAAGTTTCATTCGATATAATATTGCGTTAAGTAATTAATTGGTGAGTTTGGTCACAAATTCCAGATACCACCAGTAATTATCTGAGGCCATATTTTTTATCAGACGATTTCAGCGTAAATGTTTCCTCAGAATCTTTATCTAACACTGCAGATACAGTTCTAGAAAAAGTACCTGTTGATGGAGATGTGGTAAATATTCTAAAATATACACCGCTTAGTACGGACAGCCTATACACACCAGCGACTTCCTAGGTTTGTTTAATGGTTTAATTTTCTGGCGTCCACACTCTAGATTCAGAAGCAATTGTACACAACATTTTTAATCTGCTGGTGAGGAATTTTAATCAGGCTCGTTTGTTGAACAGTATCAGGAATTCCACTAATAATATTTTTGAGTTTTGTGTTAATATCAGCGTGTTTTATGTCAACAGTTGGTGGAGTTCCAACAAATTCGTTATTAGTTCTGTATATGTTTCTGCGAAAATTTAAAAACGTACCTATGTGATTAGCAAAATCAGTTTTAAGTGTGCTTATTGCATTGTTGATTCAAACTTCCTTATCATCGACGTATTGTTTCGTTGCAGCATCAAAATTAGATCCTAATGTTCTGAGATTAGTAATGCCATTGTTGTTCATTTTTAGAAATGCACGTATTATACAATTGTTGGATAGTACGTATTTAGATTCTTGATTGTCGATGTATTTGTTTGTTGCAGCATCATTTTCTGTGGTTTGATTTCCAAGACCTTTTAATTTATTTACGTTTATAATAATATATGCACTGAATGAATCGCCAATCTTCTTGACATAATCATTAACTTTAGAAAGATTAAGTTTGATACCTTTATTTGATTTTTTGCTTCATGGAAGTTTTTGAACTGACGCTAGGTCAACGATTATTTATTTGAGCCACTCATCTGTTCTCGCTCTAGCGACAGTTTTATTGCACAATTATTTTTTGATGCTGATTGTGACCTTTTAATCTGACCAGGTGTCAGGATAACAGTAACATGATTGTATGACATAATAAGTATAATAGATAATCTAATTATGATTACATATTTTCTACTGGGGCATCATTGACTCTGATTCGTCCACCAACACATCGTCTTATCGCTGAGTATAACGGCTACTGCTCCATAATTTACAACAGCTCCAACATCTCTATTAAGACGTGTTCGATAATTTAATCGACTACTGATTGTCTGTTTAAATCTAAATGTTCTAGTGAAAAGTAATAACTCGGATATAAGGTTGTAAAATCTAACTGTGATATTTGTAAACCAGTATCAATGTTCTGATCATGCCTCATCATTGCCATACGACGATGATATACACTTTGATCGAAATTCAGTAATATATCCTGGGATGGTTCTTGATGTCCATTTATCCTTAATGAAACTTCCGAAACACCGAGTATGTTAGACATCATTATACTTTCATCCTGATCGTATACGCCTGTAGCATTTTGAAGCGCAATAAATATGTGTCTTGGAGCAGAACCACCCTGCTGTGACGCTATTTGCCATGTAAATAAACCATTAATATTATTTTCGATAAAATCTGTGGTCACTGTCAACCATGATATTGCTGATTTACGACCTTGACTCATAAAATATAGCAACTGATCTTCTTGAGATATTGAGGGAGTCATCTTTGGCATCAACATTGAAAGTTTTGTTAAATTTACTTTACCAGCATCAACTGCACCAGATCGCCAGATTGTATCATTATCAGTACCTTTTCGTACAAGTACAACTGTATGCTTAGCTCCGAAAATTACTTTCTTAACATTTCTACAAAATCCAAAGATATATGATAATGAAATCGCACATGAAAATGTTCTCCTATTACCCTTTAACATTGATTTACGTACTGCAAATCCTAAATTAAAATTTGCATTCATCGATAATACTGCAGGAGTTACTGCGAGTCATGCGGCATTTCTTACATTACCAATAGTTACATTTCTATTTTCTGGTAAATCAGTTGTATCCTTTGCAAATAAAATTGATGGGCCAGCCAATCTTGAATAATCACCGGTGTATCGTGCTAGACCCAATATCTTTGTGGCAACGTCGACATCTTTCTGAATTGATTCAATATTTTTTTTCTTCAATCATATACGTATCACTGTCAAACAATGCCATAATACCACTATTAACAAAACCAGTACTATCATTAGCATATTCAGTATTATTTGCTTTTATAATTTCACCTTCTACCTCAATAAATGCTACAGCGGGTAGAAAATATCTGCTTGTATCTTGAACCTGAATTGCAATTCTTCCACGTTGATCTGGAATTCGTGCATCATAAGAATATTACTGATAATCATGCACAGACTCGTCCTTGAGTACTGGTGAATCTATATCAAACGCTGGATCAGATATGCGCTTGAACATTTTTATTATATTTACTATCGTCTAACACGATGACAACTTCGTGAAGTGAGACCACTTCATGCTATTAGACTAGCGGTATTTTTTTTTTCTTATTCTTATTTTTTTGGATTATGGTACATCAGCCAACTCTGCCATTTATTCATTAGCAGCTTGGATTATTATTTTAATGATATTTGCAGGCATTGCTTCAGTGCTGGTTAATTTTACAGGTTGAGGCTTTGGTCGTATTAATCGTGCTAGTCTATCTTTGATCGCCGAGAGTGCTTTACTAGCAACAATGCCAACAACACTAATACCTTTTTCACGAACATCAATAGCTTTTATTCAAAGCTGCTTTGCAATCGGTACTGCTTTTGGGGCTGTCCTTCTAAAAAGACCCTGAACAACATCACCTAGTCCGTCTCCGTAGGTTGTTTTGTATATTGGTAATCGAGAATTTACTGCCCTGACCATGGTTGGTCCACGTTGAGTTATTTACAAATAACAGCTGCTTCATTAATGATTTATGAGGAATTATTACCAGCTCGTTTTCCTCCAATGAGAGTTTCTAGTCGACCAACATCAGCAAGAACGTTATTGGGACAAGTTATAAGACCACTTCCTAAACTACGTCCAGTAGAACCAGGATCATCTTTAAATTCTTCATTTTCCAAATCAATTGGTTACGGTGGTTCGTTTTTTACTTGGTTTAGGATATTTTCGTGATTTTGTTGATTCTGAATAATCACGAAGTGATTGCTCAAAAGGTTTTGGTGTTTTTGTTGTTGTTTTTTTTTTACTTTGTTCTCCCTCCTCCCTTCTTGATTTGCTTAAATTATCAATTGCCATAAGATAATTCTGATATAATGGATCGTTATTTCTAACTCATTCATGCGTATGAGATATAATACATTTTCCCATTGTTTACTGCTTTTAATATCTTTAGCGTGCTCATGTTTCATTAATTTACCTCTTAGACTAAAACCATCTAAAGCAAACACAGATAATTGATGTAGGTATTTAAGGTTATTAATACCTTAACAGTATCTTCATTAAATTGTTTTATCAGTTCAGCAGTGCTTATTGCATGACTCTTTTGTTCAGGGGCTGGTGCTTCAGCACCTCTCAGATAATCTTCATCCTCAGGTATTTCTGGACTAGCATCGCAGCAGCTATTTCGGCTGGAAGTTCTCTAAGAATCTTTTTTTGTTTTCTTCGTTCTTTCTGCTGTTTTTCCAGTTGCTTCAGCGGTTTTCTCTAATGTAAGAAGAAGACCTTTAGTGGCCTCAGTGATAGGTTTAAATACTTGTTTTGTATCATCTTCAAATCATCTTTAACATGAGATTCCTGACGAGATTGTAACTGTTATTTAACTAAATCACGGACGGGTAAATATTTTCTAATTGCCTCTAGTCGCTCTTGAGCTAATCTAGCTGAATGTGGTTCTTCAATACTAATTTTTTAAATATCTATACTGGCTGTTTAATTCATAGCAGCAGGAAGGTTGAACGACAAAAATTATGTGACCAGACAAGTAAATGAAATCGCTTAAAAATTTGAAAAAAGTAGTCAATAATTGTTTAACAAAACTGATGTAATTAAAACAATTTATTACCATTATAGACAAGTTAGAGGCGCTGGTTTAACGTTATTGACTTTTTTAGCCTTTGTAGGAACCCTTATTAACCCTTATTTTTGGTAAATAAGGTCTCTACAACTTTGTAGGATTCACCCTCCCTGCTGCTAGAGTTATTGTTAATTGCATCTCTCAGAACTAATCAAATGAAGATAGTCATTGTGAAAACAAACAACATAAAATTGAGATCACGATCTGCAAATGCACAAATTATGGATGCATAAAGTTATTAAGTTAATTGTATACTTAAAGATATCGAGAATTTAAATAGATTTTTTATACCTTCAGACCATTTTTCCGTTGCATAATTTTTTTGTTCCTGCTCGGGATCTGAGATTTATAATTATGCAGGAGAAAGAAACTGTAGTAACGGCGTTTTCAGGTAAAATTATGAATTGGAGAATATTTGTAAAATACGAATAAATCTGATCTAATGGCGAATTCTGCAGGCAATCTGAAGGAAACTTCTTTCTTTAATGAATTTGTCACAAGGCAGCATGAATGATAGAGCAGCTAATACGACCTTAACAAACGAAATGCTTCATTCACCAGATGTCAAAATGATATCTTACTACTATGCACATGAGCAAGAGTAACGACGAACAGTACGAAACTAGTAACTAACTAGTCTAAGCGCTTTCGACTCTTAATGAGTCTTTTTCAAAGGCAAATACAAAACATATATACGATAAACAAATAAACACAAAAACGTTGTGTTTGTAAACCTCTACATGGCTGTCTTCACATGTGCTAAAACTATAAATACAACCAGTTTGTATAGACTAGATGCGGAAACTGAAAACGTTGTATAATTCCCTAAAAGTCTACAAGCCAAAGCGACATCTATTTTTACTTTTTGTACATATGTATCGCAGATTATATCCCGGATATTTGATTCTATACCGGTTATTCTTATAGTAAAAATTGAAGGATAATAAGAAGATTTAGAAAATGTTAAATTTTACTAATGCATAGTTTTCATTTTCTAGTCTTCTTGGTTTAGACCGCTTGGTTTCAATGTTCTAAGGCGGCGTATCCAGTATGATTCCTTTTCCTTCCTGGTTTCTGAACTCCAGCTGTGGTTGTTAGCAATAGCGATAAGTATTATATCACTGAAAGTGTGGCATGGGGAGGAGAAGTGTTCTGCGACCGGGCTTCTGTACAGCTTTTTTTGTCATCCAATCAGATCTATGAAGGTTTATCCTTATGTGTAGCTTTTCAGTTTCTCCCACGTACTGAAGGCCACAGATATTACATGTGATGAGATAAATCACATTCTCTGTTTTGCACGTTTTGTTTGGACCATGTATGTTTAGTTTTTCTTTAGTCACTGTGCTAGTGAATGTCTTGGTCTCTATCATATGTTGACAGGTTTTGCATCTTTTATCGCCACAGGGTCCAGATTGACTAGGTTGGTTTTCACTAGCGATTGGCCTTAGCTTTGCCCTGACTAGGATGTCCTTTAGGTTTTTTGGTCTCCGGTAAGCTACTACAGGTTTGTTCGGAAGTATTAGGTTTAGTATGTCTGACGATTGCACGGTTGGCCAGTGGTTTGCGATGATTTTACCTACTTTGGGATTGTCTGGGTGATAGGTCAGAATAAATGGTATCCTATCAACCTTTTCTTTCTGTCCATATCTGAGTAGGTCATCACCGTTTGTTTGTTTGGCCCTTTGGATTGCCTCCGCAATCAGGTCTTTGTCGTACCCTCGGTAAATTAAATGTTTAGCCAGCTCTTTAGACCTTTCTAGGAATCTTTCATCGTCGGAGCAAATTCTGCGTATCCTCAGTGCCTGGCTATATGGAATGTTCTTAATGCAGTGTTTTGGATGACAGCTGGTTGGGAGGAGATACTGGTGCTTGTCGGTTGGTTTCGAGTAGATGTCTGTGTGTAATTTGTTTTCCACCAGTCTGGTTGTTGTGTCCAGGAAAACATGGTTTGAGTTGGAAATTTCTGCCGTGAATTTTATTGAAGGATGAAAGTTGTTTGCCTTTGATATGAAGTCATCCAGACTTTCTCTTCCATACTGCCACTTCATTTCTATATCATCGATAAAGCGTACCCACTGGTATGGTGTACGCTCAACCGATGCTAAGAGCTGACCCTCAAGTTTTCCCATGAAAATGTTAGCATACGAAGTGGCCATTTTAGTACCCATTGCAGTTCCATTGATTTGTAGGTAGTTTTCTTCATTAAATTCAAAGTTGTTGAGTTTTAGGACATTCTTGTCATTCTTTCTAGCGTCTTTGTAAGTTTGAGAGGATATAATTTTTTTACAAATCTATTATTTCAAAATGAAAGTAATTATTTTTTCTACTTTGTTTAGAAACTTTTTTACATATCTACGTGACTGTCTCTTTCTTCTTTTGTTATATAGACTAGTCCTATAAGTTGTTCGGCTGGTTCATAAACATTAATCCATATATGAAATTCATTATTTAATGTTGTCATGTATTGCATATTTAATGGGCATTTTTAAATCTTGGTTTATATGTTTCTAGGTCCTATTTTTGTGGTTCATATGGATGATCGCTAGGTAGGTTTATAATACAATCGAACGCATAAAGAAAACATTCTCATGCGTTTTGATAATTGTTTTCCTATCTGGTAAATGTATGTATAAATTTCCTGCGAATCGCTTAATTTAGCAGCATGCAAATTTTATTTGTTTTAAATAAATGTTTCTAATTATATTTCCTGTCTTTTCTTCTTCTTCATAAAATAGTCATTATTTTAGCTAATATTTATTTCCGAAAGGCACAGATTGTCAACTGGCATCTGTATGTATGGTTAAATTTTTCATAAGCATCCATATCAACGATATTAGCCCGAAACACGTCATTAGCTTAACTAACATATCAACGTTTCTGAATATGTGTTTTATTTTGCCACTCTTGTGTAACACGTAAGTAGACCGTATTATCAGAGAATCTTTAAATACATAATATTATAAGAACGTAACTTTTGTTAAGGATCCTTAATGTACTTTAACATATGGAGAGAGAATGTTCTGTAAGAAAGGATCAAAAGAATCAATTTACGTTACCTGATCACCAATAACAGCACCCTACCCGGCACCACATAAAACAATTCATCCAATCTCACAATTATGGCAAACCATTTAACTAATACGAGCCATGTGATGTGTGTCGTGAAATGCGTTGTAAACAATACATTTTGCATGGCATATAGTGTCATTTCTGTATAAAATACACAACTTTAATTGTTGGAATATAGAATGATTTGTTTATACAACGAATACAAACGGTTTACAAATTGCGAAACGTGTGAAAAACAATAGTTTATAACTAATATTAAGTCTGCAACACTCAGAGCAATTGGTGCAGAGTACCACTATTGTCGTATCTGAGCATGTATTGCTCCATCTTCGCTAGCCAAGGTTCCTATATGAAAATCAAATTTACACCTTGGCGTATTGAGCAGACATTTTGTGCTTCGGATTTGTAAATTTTATTGGATGCGGCGGCAAGCCACGTCATCCAGTCAAAATTAAGTTGTTAAAACTTGAACAATGTTTCTTCATGATCGAAAAAGGGGGAGTACGCAACTTGAATAAACTGATAAAAAAGTAATTGTCAACTGCCGGTCCGCGTTTTGTACAAATAACTTTCACTCAGATATACCTGTATTGGCTTCCCTCTGGTAGGTAGTCATATTTTCAATGTTAAATTTCCAAAGTATTTTAAGTCAATTTCATCTACCATATTCAGCGATGTACAATGCAACGCTTTTTTAAACTATTGGTTAGTTGACATTTTATACTGATGTAGGCTACTCATGAAATCCAGCAGATGTCTCTAAGGCAAAGCGCTAAAATATCTGTTCGCTCCACCAAAGTGTAGATCGGAACATATCGGAACATATCGGAACATTGGTTAGCGAAGATGCGATTGCTTACTTAAATGTGACAGTCTTGCAACAATAGTATTATTAACAGACGTGAATATAAATTTGTTGACTTATCCAACTATAAACTGGCAGAATTATAGCAAAACTGAAAGTAAAGAGTCTCCTAGCACAAAAATCTCTCATGCCTATCAAATTGGCAGACAATGTGATATCAGGGGTACTCACGGATGCCTCTCTACATGACTTTTGAATTCTGCATAAATTACTTACAAACACAACATATTAATATCATATTTGTAGCAGGTAAGCAAACATATTTCACTCTGAAACCTTTACAGCAAACATTCGAAAGTGTTGTACTAACTGAAATTTCACAATGAAAAAAGATCGGTTATAGGTTTGTTGTTTACGAATCATTAAAATTCAAAGCTAAGTATAACTCTTTTCTTTTGGAAGTGAAACATGATAATTCATAATAATTTAGGATGCATTATGTTAATCTAACAAAACCCAAAAAAATGACTAAAAAATAATCTGAGACATGCAATAGTCAGGACCGTAGTCCTGCCATAACGGTACCTTTTGTTCTTTTATGTAGTAGTAGCAGTGATCCAGTAATGATCAAGCAGTATCTGAGAGAGATGGGATCTGAATTAGTAACAATCGTTACTGTTTGATTTGTTATGCAAACGCAACAAAAGGAGTATTACAACATTTACTAGTAATCTGCAAGTGTCTTAGGGAAATGGAGAATGAAATGGGAAATATTTTATTATTCTTATTACAGAAACCCTCTTTAAATGATTTCAGAACAATCGTGATTGATGTTTAAGTCAAACGTAGTGCTGTATTGCTTGATGACATTAGCATGACAGCGGATTGTTGGATAATTTCCACAAATATGAAAGACAAAGAAATGTCATTGAACTGGTTACATTACTTTCATCATGCAGTAGTTGCTATGGGGAATGCAACGCTGTTTATTGTATGCCATGCAAGCAAAATAACTCAGAAAATTACCATTTTAATTCATATTGTTTTCTTCAACGTAATTGTATTGTTCGAATTGAGAATCCTTTCTGTGTCAATATCTGTCTGCCCGACGATTGATGCGGGTATTTGTATTTCCTCACCCCTGGTTTTGTTTGTGTATTTGATTCACAAATGTAATTTGGTGCTGGGTTTGGGGTGGGGTGAAAATAATAGAAAATGCATTATGTCGTCATATTGTGTGAGAAAATTTTGCCAACCTTCTTTGCAAAAGAGTTTGTTATAGCTAATAATCAGTGACAGTCATAAATACATTATCGAGCTGTTTGTTGTACCCGTGGGCAAGAAAAGTGAGAGGTGACGTTAGTGTCATATCCATTTTATGAAGGCCTTTCGAATGTAATTTAGATCATTTATTCATGTAAGCATCTCATAACAAGCTTTATATGTGTGCCTGTGTTCGCACAGTTACGAGATTGATATAACATTATCCCATCAGCAAGTTTTATATAACAATCGAGGTTTACACAATCTAACATAGCTGCAGCTGCTATTAACACTTTTCATAGGCTTTATGTATAGTGTTATTACAAGTTGTCATCGATATGTCGTGTTCTTATTACTAGTTGTCATAGATATATCATAGTGTTATTACAGGTTGTCATAGATATATCATAGTGTTATTACAGGTTATCATCGATATGTCGTGTTATTACAAGTTGTCATCGATATGTCATGTTCTTATTACTAGTTGTCATAGATATATTATAGTGTTATTACAGGTTGTCATCGATATGTCGTGTTATTACAAGTTGTCATCGATATGTCATGTTCTTATTACTAGTTGTCATAGATATATTATAGTGTTATTACAGGTTGTCATCAATATGTCGTGTTATTACAAGTTGTCATCAATATCTCATGTTCTTATTACTAGTTGTCATAGATATATCATAGTGTTATTACAGGTTGTCATCAATATGTCGTGTTATTACAAGTTGTCATCGATATCTCATGTTCTTATTACTAGTTGTCATAGATATATCATAGTGTTATTACAGGTTGTCATCAATATGTCGTGTTATTACAAGTTGTCATCGATATGTCATGTTCTTATTACTAGTTGTCATAGATATATCATAGTGTTATTACAGGTTGTCATCGATATGTCGTGTTATTACAAGTTGTCATCGATATGTCATGTTCTTATTACTAGTTGTAATAGATATATCATAGTGTTATTACAGGTTGTCATCAATATGTCGTGTTATTACAAGTTGTCATTGATATGTCATGTTCTTATTACTAGTTGTCATAGATATATCATAGTGTTATTACAGGTTGTCATATATATGTCCTGGTGTTATTACAAGTTGTCATGGATATGTCATGATCTTATTACCAGTAGTCATAGACATGTCATAGTGTTATTACAGGTTGATGACCTCCTTAGAGGTTTTTTTTTGTATAAACACAGATGCAGCTCGTGATAAAGTAAGTAAAACATATTCTTAGCTGCATATGTTTTTGAACAAGTATCATAAATACTACACATATCTATACAGATAAAACTTTATTCCAATAGCTTGAGGTTTATAATTAAGCCATGAGAGCAAATTACAACATGTGGTAACAAGTTTACTTTACAATAAGAACAACATTTTTTAAATAAACACAGATGCAGCTCGTGATAAAGTAAGTAAAACATGTACTTAGCTAAATATGTTTTTGAACAGGTATCATAAATACTATACATAGCTACACAGATAAAACTTTATTCCACTAGCTTTAGGTTTACAATTAAGCGATGAGAGCAAATTACAACATGTGGCAACAAGTTTACTTTACAATAAGAACAACATTATTTACAAATAAAATTCTCTAATCTAAAGACTTAAATCATGTTCGACCCATATGTAACTCTTTTGTAGGCTCTCTATCAGTTTAGTTTTGAACTCATTTCCATACCAACCAAATCAAATGATTAATTATGAATTGTTTAGACGACGCAGCTGTGGACGCCTCCATCGTCAGAATAAATGTCACCAATGTTTACCCACTACTAATGTTGGCGATGCCATGTATTATTTGCATCCTCAAATAATGTCACTACTCCAAATATACAAAATATGTTACAGATTTTTTTATTTACAGTTTACATTTAGTTAATAAATAAATATACAGATAATTAAATATGATGCAAAGACATGGCAAGCCTGTCAGATTGAAATGGATCATAATTCAGAATGTTAAGTATTTGAAACATAAGACTGGAATCGGTGGGGCTAAATAGTTGCTATGAGAATCAAGAAAACGTTCAAAATATTTAGTGATGAAATACACAATGTTTTGATGCAAAAACGTTAAAACTTTCGTTAATTGATAGCGAAAAGGTTTTCGTTGCTTATATCAATATTCAACATCCAACACATATTTTCGTAAGTAAAACAAACTCCACTTCTTGAATACAATAATTAGAAATTTGCCTGAATTCTATTAAATGCTTATCAAGGCACATACCATAGATATTTCAGTTATCTTCAACGTTTAAGTTTTAATTTGTCCAGATACTTACCGTTCGAGTCTATTTTAAATGTATCTGCAACAGGTGTCTGTTTTGAAAGCATATACCACAGGTGTCTATGTGATTGTAGACGTTATATCTTCAATTTCATGCAAACTATTCTAAGAGTATGACAATTACGATTCAGTAGTGAAAGTGCCAAAAATGATTTGTTGTGAGTATAACAAGAGCTCGAATGCAAAACTCGTGGTGTAAATTGCATTGACACCAGGCTGTCGTATATATATTCTAAAAGTGTTAAATTTTACATACTATCGGATCAAATTTTTTTCTTGCAAGATATAAATATCATTCTCATCTGACTCAAAACATGTCTAAGAGAAAGCAATAAAACCTTAAATTTTGTAGGTAAATGACAGTTTTTCAATAGCATTACTGATACAAATCAGCTGTATTTGCTTCTTGCTGCAAGAAAATAAATAAAACCAACAATGGTAGTAAGCGAAATAAAGAATAGGTTGAAGAAGTGCATCGAATCTAATCATTGTTTTTAGAGATAAACATAAAGATGATAAATCAAATGTACATGTTGTAAAACAATTTATATTAGTCGGATCTGGCTGCTGAATCACGATCCCATAAGCATCAATGTTTGTAAGTTACAATACATTCGTTATCTTTGCTTGACAATGTAGTATCCTGGATGATAAGAATAAGATAACATATAAATGTCTATATATTGTAGAAAGCAGCAAAGTATAATTTTACATATTCAGAAACAGCATACAATGAATTTACGCCGTCATTGGTTCAGCTTGTCTGGAGTGGCCAAGATGGGTCATACTTCTCACCGGAAGTGCCATCAATGTCATGGTCGTACATGGCACCTCAACTGTTGACATTGTTATGCTCGTACTTGGCACCTCAACCGTTGATAATTTCTTCATTTTGGGTGGGGTCTCCAATATCTTAACCTCAGGAGAGTTAATAGGTGCAACAGTGGCCCGTAATTTAGATGTGCACCTACAAAATATGACCTTGAACATTTCCGTAAATTGTTTACTCGTCATCATATATATGTAGAAAATAACTGAAGAATTCACCACTTCAAGCAGGAGCGAGATATTGCCAATGGCGATGTATAGGTTATGGTACTTTCGATACAAGTTGTACTCTTCGACAACCATCGTGACGGCGATGTGGATATTTCCAGGAAGGAGACAAATTATGAAAACTGTCACAATTGTAACAAGCACGATCGTTATCCTATGTTCTTCTCCAGACGTAGCCAAATTTCTGTTGTTAGGAAAGGCCACCTGTCTACAACTCCTATTCTTCCACAATGCTATCCCGATTGTGGTATTGATGACAAATACCAAAGTCATCGGTAAATATCTGAAAGCAATAGCCAGTATATAATTTAAATAGTTATCAAAGAGGTCTTTATTCTTTCTGTAGTATTCAGTTTCCTTTAAGTAGGCCCTGATTACTTGCAATCTTCGATCATACATGTAATCAACTGTAAATTTTAAGCAAAACGGTGACAGAAAGAAGAAGGTTAACGTTGATATAACGGCCACAAGTACCAATATATTTCTTACTGTAAAGTACTTTTTTACTTTCAGAGGAAACGTGACGGCCACCATTTTCTCTGATGCAATTACTACAACAAGCCAAGTGGATATCCGACTAAAGCTGGTTTTCAGGTAGAATAAAACAGAGAATCCGTGCGCGTAGTATTTGTAATATAATATAGTGTCAAAACGCTTGATGATGCAGGTGGACTTCCAGAGAGTGTTAGTGATGAGGAATAGACTGTTCGACACAGCAAGGGCCGCCAGACAAATGGATGTTGTCGTTCTCATTTTTGTATGTAGGAGAACAGCAATGCTGAAGACGTTGCCAATCAATCCGAACACAGAGATGATCGGGTAAAGAAAACATTCTGTGACGAATATTATTTCGTCAGTCACCTTATCGTTAAAAGTCAGTCGTTGAAGTCCATTGTTTGACAAATTTGCAATATTTCTAGATGGAGTATATATTGCACTGATTGGCGTGGAATTCTGTTGAAAGCCTGCCATTACTAGATGTGCATTTTGTCTGATAACGATTGGTCGGAAGTAGTTCCAAACTGTTCAGTCTTTTTAAGCTACCAGTTCAACTGCATTCCCAATAACATTAGATTAAGCCTTTCGCTGCCGTGGAACCGTACGATGATCTCATTGGTTCATTCACAGTTCTCTCATCGGCAAATTTCAGTGTGGCTTTCAAACATCTTGAGAAATGTAGAGATCTGTCAAAAGATATTTTGCAACAGCCATTATTAGATATAATATTATGATATCAAACAATCGCGAATCGCTAGTGGATACAAAATAATGAGGGCCCGCGTATAAAATATCATTCTAACATTCTTTATGTAAAGATGGTGAAACAAATGTTTGCTAATGAAAATATAAGGAAATTTTAAAAAAAATCAAATTCTCTACAAAGTGCCAACTGATCCGGAATACTTTACTAATACCGAAATGAAGCGCCAAGTGAAGTGTGAATAAGTGATAGGAGCTAGGTCCATTTTGTTTGATCAACAACGAGAACGGAAGTCCTAAGTTTTGGCAGACCATCATTGATTTGATGATCGTTTCATGTTTTCTGTTAACAATATAAAAGCTATATTATATATAAGATGCTAAATAGCTTTATGATATTTTTTTGCGCGGTGTAGACGGTTTTTCATGTGTCTGGTTAAGTTCGCTTTCCTAAATTACTACATCTAAAGTCTTATAAAGATTAATGGTATTTTTAGATTATCTGAAATTGCCTTCAAAAGTTTGACCCTCACAAAAGTTGGGGCTGGTATTACCTACCCGTGACATCATAGCAAAAGTGACGCACAACAGGAACAAAGAACTCGCTAACCTAGTGTAACGAATTTGCGATAAGTTCTGGAGAAAAAAAACTGATCACGAAGACAATTTGGAAATTTAAATGACTAATATTACACCTACAGTTGATAGACTGATGAAACAATATGACAAAATGGTAGAGACAAATGTTACTACGGCTTATATTTTTACAACGGAATTTTTTCCATCAATCGATTGAAATAAACTGCCACTTACAAGAAATGATTTACAAAACAAAAATATGGACATATTTCAAACCACAAGCTATACAATATAAATAACAAAATATAAATAGTTATAAAACTTACCTTCTGTTAGATTCTGTGACATTCTTCTCGGATATTTGGCTCAGGACTGATTACTGCGCACATATTGTACAATATAAGGATAAATAGACATATTCGGTCATGGCTACGCTGCCGAGAAAAGGAACCTTAATAAGCTGCACCAGCTGTTAGAATAAGCAACTTAAACGATTTATACCCCGCACTCTTTGTCATTGCTTGCTTCTAACATTGGAAATTATTTTGAAACATTATTGTGATGAATAATATCAATATTTTAAAATTAAATTTTGCCAAAACATTCACCACGATTTCTTCAATACCTGGTTGATGCACAATACAAGAGTGTATGGCTCAAAACGTTGATGATGTTGATGACGCTATACTTATTCATCGTTTATCAGTTCTGGATATTTGACACGCATATAATTTCGCCAGAAGGCGTAATAAATCTATGGCCATTCTAAAGTTGTGTCTAGTTTGGCACGTATGTGTTAAGCATTAAAAACAGCAAGAAAATGAAAACAGGAATCATCTCATTTGTCGAGTTTTGCAGTAATTGGAAATAAAATAACTACGCACATTTTTCTTCATTCATCAATGGCTTCTCAAAAGCTATTCAATAGTTCTGTACTTGCAGGTTAAAATATGTAAGACAAATACTAAATTGCAATGGGATGCACACGCTTGGATAGGGAGATAGATTGGTAGGTTGCTGCATAGATAGACCTGTCCTGTTTGTGCAACCGCCAATTACATAAACAAGCTCTCTATTCCATTGTTCCATTGTTCGCACCACCATCGACTATACTGGAGTCAACTTCAATATTTCTGAGTTCAATATATAGCTGAATACTTGCAAATGGTATCGAATAAAAGTACTATTGTACATCATAATTGTACTACACGACGCTCGTAAGTTTTTAATACTTACATTGTAATAGTTTATGATAATTCAGCACCATAACATTTTGTGAATTGTCCGTCAAATGTGTTTATTTGTATGTTTCATGTGTATATATTGCAGGTCTACATGTTCTCCATCTTCATGGTCTTCTTCATCCTCTTCTTCTCGTGATTAATTTAGTTAGTCATCAAGTCTGATTAAAGTACAAGAACCCACGGCGACGTAACGTTATTTCTTCCAAATACCAGGAACAACATTTACGCCTCTGATGCGGGGGGTCGTGGGTTCGATCCCCGGTCGAGTCATACCAAAGTCTTACAAAAATGGTACTAACAGCTGCCTCGCTTGGCGCTCAGCATTAAGAGGTTAGTGTTAGGACTGGTCGGCCTGGTGTCAGGATAATGTGACTGGGTGGGACATCATGCTACATGTCTGCGGCATGATGCCCCAGTGCTAGACATCACTATAAACTGCCACACTGCAGACATCGTAGCGATATGACTGGAAAATTGTTAAATCTACGTTAAAAATCATAATCATAATCACAATCACATTTAAAATGGCGCTCACCATGGGACACGCCGTAACATTGGCCACGTCTTCGAGGTTTTCAGTGACCACTTGGGCCATGTCTTCGAATACACCTCTAGCCAGATAATCAATGGTGCAAATTCATCAGGACTATGGTAATAATCTTTTTGCTACAACTCTTAGCAAGAAAAAAAAATTTTTGGGAGGGGGGTAATGCTATCTATGGTAAATCGCCATTCCGGAGGATTAAATGTCATCAGATAGATTCCTTAAAGAGGCGAATAACATTAGCGCCTGTAATGACCGGTCACTCTGCATTAAAAGTAGTATCTTGGATGACCAACATTGGAACATCCATAGATAATGTTGAACAAGTCTTCAGAGTAACAGTATACTCAATATACCTAGAACTGTACATTGTGTACGTTGACGCATGTAATCAATGAATAGAATTGTACTGTTATGTACGTAGGCCCATGTAATTAAAAAAAAAACACTTGGCTTGCTTCAATCTGCATAGCATGGAAAGGCGCGATATATGCACATAATTAAAATTTTGCTTTCCATCTTAACAACGAAGAATTTTTCAAGTTCATTCCAATAGTTTTGTTAACAAGTAATTTAATTTATAAAAAAAAAATATCGGCAGCATTTGATTCGTCGAGTTCTTGCAGTTAACTTTTTAAGTCGTCCTTAATGATCCCAAAAGTGGATAAAATAAGACCTCACAGAAATGAAACCATATCGATAAATGGTGATTGCTAAACTGATATAAGATGTATCACCTTTAGCAGCCATAAATGGAAATTAAATTGTCGTTAAATTTATCTGAATATTAAAATTGAAAGCTGAATGCTACCATAAATCACTGTATCTCGTCACGGAGCTATATAACAACCACTGAAGATTTTGCCTAGCGGCTATCGCCAAAAACGTATGATTCTTTGTGAGAGTATAAAACTATATTACACATGTATAAACATTTTTTATTTGATATAATATAATCAAAACTTACAAGTCATGACGCACGAAAGTAATTATAACTCTTGATAAATGCAGGGCTCGTGACTACTGACGATGACACCGTACCTTATGCTGAGTTGCCTATCGGCTTAACTTTGATGATGATGATGATGATGATGATGATGATGATGATGATGATGATGATGATGATGATGATGATGATGGTGATGATGGTGATGATGGTGATGATGATGGTGATGGTGGTGGTGATGGTGGTGGTTTTCATGGTGAAGGCGATAATGAATATCATTATATCACTAATCATATGGTTACTTGGCTCTCGGTTGAGCTTACTGAGACAGATGCTGCTAGTCGTGGTATTCATGACGACGACGATAGCTATTATATCATCGAACCGTATGATTACTTGGCTAATGGCTTAGCTTTTATTGGTAAGATCTGATTATATGAGAGAGAGAGAGAGAGAGAGAGAGAGAGAGAGAGAGAGAGAGAGAGAGAGAGAGAGAGAGAGAGAGAGAGAGAGAGAGAGAGAGAGTTTTTAGAATAGGCCTATAGTTTCATATATATCAATAAAAGTTGTTAGTCCCAGATCAGAGAAGAGTGTCTGCCTATATTTACAGCGATCTCCGCTACCTCTTCCTGCCAAAGCTTCCACAAAGATGTACCATCATAATTGATACCTTATTCTTAAAAGGACCACTCTCTTCTCTCTCTTCCTCTCTGATCAGGAGCCGAGGCATATCTTAAGCAGTACAAGATTCCATCTCATAGCAAGAAATGAGAAGAATGTTATGTTAAGAAACAACAATTACAGAACGAACTCGATATTCGATCGGAACAAACAACTTACTATATAAAAAGAACATTTCCTTACATAACGAAGATTTTCTTACATAACATCACCATGTTATCTTTTCAAAAAGAACTCTGGGTATCAGGTACTAGTCATTGTCGACAAATAAGAGTACATGTCCGAAATAGTCTCATTTATCTTATTTATTTATTATAATTTATCCATTTGTTGTGTGATGAAAATATGACATTAAATGAGTAAATATGATATTCCAAACATAAATTATATACTCGCTTATAATCAATTAGTGAAATATCCTATGGAATGCTTTGTCGTTTGTCTTTTTGACCAATATTCAGATATTGTATTTAGTCGTCGCACCGTCAAACTACTAGTTACTGTTACGACTTGATTCTCTTCAACTATACAACAGAAAAGAGCTCCAACCAAGTTGCATTAAATTTTAAGATAAAATTTATAAAAGAACTTAAACCGAATTGTAAATTTAATTCCCAAATAGTTCCAACAGTTCTGTCAAGAAAGTAAACAAAAATTGAGAATATTTCAAGTGAATTCCAAGGGTGTTCCAAAGATAGTTTTGAAGGTGTTGTGCTAAAAGCTTGAAATAGTGTTGATTTTCCAAGTTTGATGTCTTGCAGTGATATGATCAAAAATGTATATCAATGAACTCGCAATAATCTAAAACTAGTGATTTAGTCCAATACATATTATAGCACCTCGTAATTCCTACAATTTAAATAAATAAATCCTCTAAATATATTAACTAAAACACGCCTATAATTGATTCCTCTAAATACTGGTGTAAAGATAGAAATAATAAATTGTTTACTTGAAATAAAGCCACCTAGATAAAACGCAACAAAATGCCTTGCACACACACGCGCACATACAATGCTTTTTTCCTGTGCTATAAATACTTGTAAAATTTACTTAATAGGCAACACGTATTCAACGGGGCACTTTACTTTATGTGCTAACAATGCCACAATGTTTCATATGGCTAGCAATAGCTTGCACATCTAATGTTAACATGATTAACGCTAACGCAGGTGAGAATTAAAACACATCAAAATGAAATGAAAATACCTGGAAAAATTTCTTAACATTTATTATTGCTTTTTTTATTGGACACGTTATCACCTTGTTTCTTCGTTAAGGCTTTCTTGTTATCTTTTCTTTGTTTCTTCGATAATGAAATGTTCTGCTGAAAGCTCGCAAACTATTTAATTTAAATTTACTAAAGAAAAAAATTAACTGGCGTTGTCAAAGGCCCAGCAAATCCTCTTTTGTAAAATGCAAGCTTTTCATAATTGCACAGAAATGTAAAATTGTACAAATCTTTTAAGTTTAATTTAAGAATTGAAAGAAATTTACTTAAAATTTTTGGGAGTCACCACAGTTCAAATTAATGCGTAATCTCTATTTTGACGTCACTTTCGTTGTACCTTACCGCCATGTGCTACTACAAAGTAACAATTATACAATGAGTCACAGCGGGTAATAGCTGTCAGCTTTGCTATTAGTTACAGGTTAAAGCAATGGAGCTTCTATGCAAATGATATACATGAATGTTCCTTTCTTACCCAGTCTAAACCCTCCTTAAGTCATATACGTCCAACCACTTTACTTGGTACCGCAAAATATTATGATAAAGTAAACAAATATTTGTTTAAAAAATTCACGATCTCGCTCCTTTTGGGATATAAATAAAACTATCACGTTAGCGCAATCGCAATCGCGGTGCGCAGTCGCTATATAATAATAATAATAATAATAATAATAATAATAATAATAATAATAATAATAATAATAATAATAATAATAATAATAATAATAATAATCTTTCTTTAACGAGGAATGCACTTGGTCATGATTTGCCCATATGCAATGTGGTCATAAATTTTTATAATTGGTTATGTTGAAAATAGAAACAAAATACAAAATCGTACACGTAATAGGGTATCGTTGCACTCTTATTCATACATATTTAACATGAATATGCGCGACTATACTTGAAAACACCGCTCGGGTGGCCTAGTGGTTAGAGCGTCCGCCTCTGATGCAGGAGATCACGAATTCGAACCCTTGCCGAGGCATTCCAAAGACTTATAAAAATGGTACTAACAGCTGACTCGCTTAGCGCTTAGCATTAAGAGGTTAGTGTTAGGACGGTATCTTGCATGGTGTCATAATAATGGCTGTGGGGACATCATGCTACATGTCTGCGGCATGGTGTCACAGTGCTAGACATCACTATAAACTGCCACACTGCAGACATCGTAGAGATATAGCTGAAAAAATTACAAAGTTACGTTAAAAATCCGAACCACACACACTAACACACACACACACACACACACACACACACACACACACACACACACTCGGAAACGTAGACATATATGAACAATATTCTATGCATAGATACATGCATTTCAACATAAAACTAAATCGTACGTACTACATATATCTAATAAGACACGGACGTATAATTTATGGATATAATGAGAGTTTTTTTATTTATATGCTTTGATATATCATACCAGCTGGTCAAGAAAGAATTTTAATGTTTGAAAACTAGTAAGGAAATTCGAAATGCTTATCCCGTAGTGGTAAGGAATATTACGTGCTGATACAGTGAATGAGCTTTTGTAATGGGTTGTTTTCGACGACCGAATCAGGAGATCGATGTTAGTTATCGATCGATGATTACGCTCAGCTTTAGTTTAGAGATGTAATATGAAGAAATATCGTTTAAAGACTTTTGTCACGATTCCTTTATATTTCCTCTAAAGACTGGCGTTAAGATAGGAATAAATACTTTTCTTTACTTCAAACTTATAGACTGTCCCCCTCCCTTTATGACACAACAAATTTCCCTGGGCCCATGTAACTGTAAATAAGTCTTTTTTGAAGTCTCTAAGGTCAAATTTATGACTGTATCTAGAACTCAAAGATAGTACACATGTTTACACTACATAGTATTAGTCCTGTAGGCCCAAACGTCTGCCATCAGTGTGGAAGTTCACACTGATACTCTTGTTGGGGTATTATTACTAGTGTAAAGTCGTGTAGTTGTATCGCATGTGGCCATTTAGAATTTGTATCAGATAGGCAAACAATATTAAAGTCTATCATGATAATCACTTTATTGTTGGAAGATAAAGCATCCTCTGGCTCATGTTTAGATTGGTAAGTCCATCATAAAAGTGAGTTTTGAGGTTAGTGAGTTGAACAGATATACATTGATGCCAGAAACTCATCCATGTGGATTCTATAGTAGATATTTCCAAACTTTGTTCTCATGTAGGTTAAGCTTTTTGAAATGTACGTGACTATGCCTCCTCATATGCTTTATGGTCAACCTCGTCTTTCCGAAGAAGTTTCTCATGGGGATAGCACAGTCATATACATTGCAATCTAGAAACGTTTCGCAATTACTGCAAAGTTGGATTTATTTTATATCGAAAGTCTAAGTTGGATAAGTTGCAGGCCTTTCTTTTCAGACCAAAAGATGTAGAGTTTATATTTTTCTAAGTCGTTGTAGGAATGAAGATAAATTGATTAGTTATTTCAGACCTAGAGGAGGAAATATTATAAAATTGGCATTAACAATTAGAATTAGTCCTTTTGAAAGACGTGCTGAGCAAATATCTCCAGGAACAAGATAATTATTTTTGACTGAGGTACATGTGGCATCATTGTACCCAGATAGACGTACGTCTGTTATGTACATCCTGTTGTTTGATCGAATGGTCTCTTTCTAGGACCTTGCATATAGATCGAGTCTACCTCGATTATCATCACATGTACTCCGTGTGTTTCTGTTCCAACCCATTAAGGACTTGCATTGCAAGTCTGGGGATCTTCTGTTGCCTATTTTGGTATCGCTTAGTTGAGTGCTTACTCACTTTTTTATGTGCTGTTTTGAGTACATAAGTAACACTATGCATATTTTTCAATAAGTTTGCTGCGCCCGCGTCGTTCCTGTGGATTGGGTGAGAATGAAAGAAAGTTGATGTTATTTTACCCAACGCTGGTAAACACTGTCGTGGATTGATATGTATGGTAGGGTGAATGAACTTTCAAGGTTTATCAGTATATCATCAAATTGCTTCCTATCCATTTCACGTCTTGAAATAAGGCCAGATATAACGACCTTGTCTACCTTGGTTATCAACTGGTTAATGAGGGACATGCATTTGATTTCAAACTGGTTTAATTCCAGATCGTTATTTTATCGTTATCATCGTTATTTTCATCTTGGACAACAATGGTATGGTAGTTATTTATGTCAATTTTTATCAGTTCTCTTTTGAGAATGCAAGTAGTGGCACCAGGGCATGGTTTCACAAGTACCTCGCATGAAAGTCCTCTGGTGCCTATTCCTTTCTTGGAAAGAGATGATCGGTGTCCATGTAGGTTTTGGAAAAGAAAGACAATGTCGATTTTAATCTGAGAATGTAATATTTTTCTTTAGAGCGTGTTGGTTTCATTTTTTGGTTGATTCCTGTATGACAAGTGACCGTTTCATTATCCAACTTTGGAAATTTTTAATTGCTTTTATCAATTCCATTACATTTTTGTTTTGTTCAACAATACAGCTGGGTTTTTATTTGTTATAAGTTTGGCATCTAATGTTTCTGTTTCATTTCAAGTTGTATTGAGGTTGATTTGTTATATATAGCCATGTGATTAGTGATGCTTCATATTTGGTTGTTTGTTTACAATGGATTTCTGTATTGTTTGACAGAATTTGTATTTGGTTTAAAATGACCGTTGCACAAGCACGCACGTTATCGAAGCATGAACCATTCTAGGGTCTATATGTATTTTCTACATTGAGTACAGAGCCAGAATCATGTTGGTCTGTTCTGCTAAAAACAGCACAAATATCGTGGTATTAAGACATGCATTATGTTACACGTTGTCATATTTGTAAATTTTGCTTATGATTTGTATTGCCTCTTGCTTTATGTTGATTATTAGATTCAGCTTCTGAGTTTTTCGTCCCGGTTCGTTGAGATAATGCTTGAGATTTGTTACGTCTATTTTACTTGTATTATAATTTCGTCCCTAGCGCTCGGTTCGTTTTGTTCGTTCAAATTATCGCAATATGCCTCAGTGCTATTTACATCTGGTTCGTCGTCTACCTGTTCTGAATTAGAGTCATCGCCTTGAATGTGCAAGATGGATTTTTGACAATTATTGATTCTTTTTTCTATTTTTTGGCTTATTGATTTTCTAAATTGTTGCCTCCGTTTTTAAGCTTATGAAATCTTGCCTCATTTTTGAGCATGTTACTGATGTAATGTGTTGTGCTTTCTAGAAACGTCTCATTATGACTGGGTAAATGAATTCACATGTCGGCATAAATCATGTTTATGTATTGAATTTTGCTGAAGCAGCATAATTCGTTGAGAGAAATCATTTATCAAGGATGTATATTTTACTCGTTATTCTATGTCAACTTTTGCAAGATCTGGATCCATTTTAACTGCTACAGAATAAAGGTCAGCTTTTCTCTTCTCTTTAGGCTTTGTTGTTGCGTTGCACTTGAATCCACTTAAAAAAAGATCTGCATAGAATATAAAATATAGACTTGCGGTTAATATAGTATATATGTAATTTGTTCAAGCTTAGCTGCTTTTCACACAACTTAGTCGTGGCTCGCAAATGGTCGAGTGGTCTAAAGTGCTCACCGTTACGGATCACTGACATATCACCTCAGTCTGCATGGGTTCGAGTCTCAGGCTCGGCCATTGTGGGTATGTGAAAAACTTGCCGGTATCTTCTCGTGGGTTGGTTGTTCTTTTCGGGGTTTTCTTGGGTTCTACCTCCACCATTAATACTGGCCGCCATGTATAGCCTATCGTAGCCTGAGAAATGACATTAAACCCTACACCAACAACAACACACAACGTAGTCGAGTGTCAATAGGTTGATACAAAACTTTTGTTGAACAAATCAGCTCCAAAAATATATGACCTTGTTAAGATGAGAAAAGGACACTGCTTCATCCGATATTAATATACCAAGATACATGAGAATTGATAAAGTTTCGAACTCGAGTTGGAATTGATCCTTTTTTTCCAAGATGAGATTGCACTAGTAGTAAGGGATTTTGGTGTTTCTAGACCATTGACAATTTTCTTGTTAGACCAATATTCGTGACCTTTGTTGAAGATTTATGACCCCCAATCCCAAGGATAGCCAAATCTTTTTTATTTTCTCTCTGGAAGGTACAATGTTTCAATTATAATGAAAGATTTTTCTAAATTAGTAAACGAACAAAGGTCACGAATGTTGGTCTAACGCGAGAATTTTCAATAATCTTGAAATGCCTGTACCTCTCACTACTGCATGCTATTATATTGTTGATTTATTTTAGTGTCACATACAATTTACTGTGATTGTTTTGCGTGCATAAAATGAGATATATGTATGAGCACAATCTGCATAATATCGTTTGTCACCAACATTACATAATCCAGATATTATAACGTGTTTTAGTCTTATGACAAATTGATCAGATCGCCATCATATCAATGTGGCTAACATCCTCCTAACGCAGCTTTATAATCATCAAATCATATAATCTCACCTTTTTATTTCTTTTGCTCGTTTCTTAGCTTTTTCATCTGCTAATTTTAGACATTACATTTTACTAAGTCCAATAAACTCTGCAATGGTAACAAAATTACTTTCGTTTTTAAGCTTTCCTATCACTTTCTTATTGTCGTTGCCGCAAAAAAAAATCATTGTTCTTCAGATGATCTTAAAGGTCAAACAGTTAATTATGCCCATACATATCCTTATATAAATCAGCAAATATTTTATAAATCAGCGAATTGGTGTCTGTGTACAGTAATTTAGCACTAGGCCAAACCATTTTGATAAAATCATAATAGATCCAGTACATTATCCACATTGATAGTTTCAACACTGTCATTACAACGTAAATTGGTTTATTTAGCCTTACAGTTGTCTTTTCTGGATTGCTACCAAGTTTTCCTTTAATATTTGCATGCTGACAAAAGTATCAGTTACTACAATTTTATTTCGTTGTTTGACATTATCAATAATCTTCACCTTAACCCTTTTTTAACGTTCTCCTTATAAGAAACACCGCAAGGAACATGCTCTTGTACGTTTCTTATTGAAGATTTATTAGGGCTATTACCAGCACATAATACTGGGTGTATAATAGATTTAAAATTAGCATAAATAATAATTTGTGCTTGTTATATAGTCCTCCAGCTAACCCATTAAAATTCTTGATCCAAACATGTTATTTAGAGATTAGTAAGTTTATAGTGTTTGGTGACGCTTTTTATATATTTTTGTGAAATCTCCCGTAAACTCGGTAACTTTATTAGTAGGCCAAGATTATATTCCTTTATGAGGAAGAACGTTTTTGTCAATTACCTCAAACTTATCGTATTCTTCTTTTTATCATTAACGTACAGCCAATAAATTATTTGTTCATCTATTTTCTCGATAATCTGTTGCTTTTGTGCTTGTTCTTCAGCTAATTACTTCCGTTCTTCAATTGTTTGCATAACGTATGCTTGTCGTGCAGCTGGATCGCCAACTTCAGCAATTTGTGCTGCAGCTTGTTCCGCTTTTCTTCAAGAATACCTCGCAGTCTTTTTCTTTCAACTTTTCCAATTCCACATCTTTGGTGATATTTTTGGCATCATCCGGTTGATTACCGAGCACTGCTTCAGTTAGTGGTTTAAACTTTGTCATCTTCCTCTGCAGTTTGTTATCCAGCACGTGCTTCTGAAACACGGTTTTTCTCGCAACAAATTTCTTTAGAACTCAAATTTTTAAATGTCCATCTTATATCATTCGGTTAGATTAAATTTTAATCGTCAAGCAAGTACTTGTCAATACCACAATAAAACATACGCCTACGATTTCTTGCGAATTTATCAAACAAAATGAAACTATTTTCCTCCGCTTGTTGCTTTATGGTAAAGCGCAACAAATTTATTTCTTGACACATCGCGACATTTCTTTCATACTATTTTCTGAACGTCGGATTTGTAGATATCAGTAAATAGTATAAAACAGACGGTGTTTCTCCTAATAAAACGGTCTACGATACAAAACCTTGCGCAAGATAAATTATATTACATCGTCTGTTCCTTGACAATGAAAAATAGGTTTAATATCTCTCTTGCTCAGTAACATCGTCAAATACAATAATCGTACGGTCGTCTGAATCGAGTTTAGCAACAGAAACGTTTCAATTGCCTAAATTAATTAAAATATATTCGTTTACACCAAGATCATTTTATTTTTACTTTTTCGTTGCATTCGCTAAGCAATTAGTACCTATCCTGTGCTGTGGGTTAATCGTATAAATATAAACTGTCACAGTTCATAAAGTTATTTAGCAGCATATTCATTAACAAGTTCGTTTTGCAACAGCCAGTTCGTCCAAATATTAAGTAATGGCAATCTGGCAAGTTGTAATTATGTTGATGTATGATAAAGTTTTTTTGTATCAAAGTTAATAATGCTCATTCCATAATAGTCCACACAAAAGTGTTAGCAGACAAGGTTGTGATGATTGTTTTCCAAACTCTTATCATACAAGATGAATAGAATGAGCTCTTGGGACTTCAGTTGGAAATGGTGAGCCCACATTAACATAAACTTGAACAATACAATTTAATCTTTGTCAAGAAATCTGATGACACAATGATAGATCTCGAAATGTCCGTCAATAAAATTTTGAACCTGGAAGTTGATTATCCGCTTGCTGGAAATGATCCAATTTAACCTGTTAGTATGCACCAGCTCAAAATGGTAATCAGTCAAAAAAGTCCACAAAAGTGAAGATACTATGACAGGAAGTCTGAACATGGGAAACAAAGTGATATCATCTGCAGAAACAACAAGTGGAAATCATCTTGTCAATAAAACTTACTCATTATTTTATCATTGATTATGGAATAAAGTTAGACACAATGTCGGATTTATAACACATTTAGTTGATGCTGCTAACAGTCGATTGGAGTTTGTTGCAACATCATCATCTAGCTATCCGGGAAACACGTCTAATAATGCTTTCTTATGGAACAGTATTGGAACACAGTGGACAATAAGTGGCGTTGAAACAAATGTTTGGATTAAAATACAATTTCCTACTGAAATTTCCATATGAAAAAGTTCCACTTGCCAGGTAGAGTAGCACCAAGAGCAGGACGTATTTACAACTGGCGATTCGAATGATATAATGATAATACTAATTTTACAACATTCTTTAACGCTATTGAAGTTTCAATCGAATCAGCTATATAAGAGTTTGCACTTGACACAGCAGCAAAGTTAAGTACAAGAGGTTCAGAATCTTTTGTACAAATGCTGGACCATCTAATCAAGGTCTAACGACTTTTCAAATATTTTCATTTGACGATTTAGTGTAAAAACAAAAAAAGATGAGCGATATAGTTTACGTTTTCAAACACTTGTATGCTGTTTTTAATAGTGATTTGTACTGATATAGAGCTCCGAAAGGAGTAACGTTTCCACCAGTTCAGGTAAAAGTTTAAGTGCTGATCTGCAGTCAAAATAACAACGATAAATAAAATATTTTCAGAAAACTGGTTACATTTTCAGTCGGTTCGAACAATGACCTGAGCAAATGAGAGAAATGTTGGATCAGTATATCGTATTTGTTAATTACTGCTCGTATATGGCTACAACTGAAATGAAAAAAAAAACAAATAGGAGTTTGTAAATAACAGTATACTGGAGTTTAGTCGTGACAATGTTTTGATATTTTTTTATAATGACGCTGAAGTTTTTACTGCTTTATGAGATTGAAAACAACGAAGCACAAGTGACAGATGCAGCACAAGAAAAAAGTTTTAAAATAGATCTTGATAACAATGAAGTAAAGAAAAAAATATGGCCTATTGAAGTTGGTTTAGCAGGAGAGTCTCAAAAAGACGCAATAATATCCAGAAGCTAGGAAAGTATTTCCCAAATTAGAATACTCAAAAATGAAAAATGCTACAATCTTACCGTTAAGCGGTGCATTATCAAAAGATATTTTAAAAACATTTCTTATTTCAAAAATATATATTCTTCTGGAGCTGTTAAAAAATCCTGTAGAGTATATCAATAAGCTCAATAAGCATGAAGAAGCTGTTAAAGATTGTTAATGATACTATGGATATTGACAAATGCTTGTTTCATTGGGCAACAAAAACGTATACAACAGAAGAACAACTCGAACTAACAAATCCAGATTCAAAGAGTTTCAAAGACTTTCTGGCCGATATTAGAAACATCAAGTTTAAAATTTTAATAGACGAAAAAGTAATGCTTACTAGCATTACCGAACGTAGATCTCAATTTGCTGCAGCATAAGCAATAATACGTCAATATCTAGCTCTTTGAGAAACTCTACTTGAGATTATTAAGGTAGCAGTAGAATGGTTGATATATTTGAATGGTATTACTTTGGAGGGTATCGATAAAGTTAATACTGTTGATAAGGTTTTAATCAAAAATTGAACAGTTAATAGTAAAGCAGGAACAAGAAAGAGACACAAGATCAACTCGATATCTCGAGTTTCCTCCTAAGAACAATAATTTCTAACTTGTTATTGAAACAGAATAATAATGAAACTACAACCTATCGATTTCAATTATATTTCACATGACCTTCAAGCAAAGGATCGGAATGAGCTGATCGCATATCACAACTATCATAAGAAATAGTATTGTTCTTAAAGAGTTTACCGTTATTATTGGAAGAATTTTAAAGTTGATATTATATCTATCTGGGTTTTTTTTAAAAGTAGGGGCTATCGAGTAAGCCTGAACAACATTAAATCCATTTCAACTAATAATTTCAGGAATCGACTGAACCACGTTTGGAGACTAAAAACTCCGCTTGTAAAAGTGAAGCAAATACTTTAAAAAATCTGCTTGATTAAAAAAGGTTATATCTGAGAAGAATTACGAATATGATATAGACGACTTGAACAGAGAGCTTCGTATGATTGACAGCATGTTGGCAAAAATTCTACCAATTCGACTGAGCAAATATAAGAAACTATCAGAAAAAAAAATATCAGGAATTTGTAGATGTTCCAGAGGAAATTGGTTCAAGAATCAATTTAGCGGAGGCTGGATCCGTAAATTAGAGAGAAATTTGTGACTTCAGCAATAGCTGGGTCACTGGCCAAGAATAAATTTTATCAAACTTTAGTATATCTACATGAATATTGCTAAGATTATTGATGAAATAACAAAAGGTAGAAGTACAATAACAAAGAAAAATATCAAATTAAAACAAATATTAATAAAAAAAATAAATTGCTCATTGTTGTGTTCGACAAAATAGAATCTGATTCTTTGATTCTTGCTTTAAGTCGGCTAAAACAGATTAAAATTAAAACTGTCTTATATATATATATATATATATATATATATATATATATATATATATATATATATATATATATATATATATATATATATATATATATATATATATATATATAGTGTGTGTGTGTGTGCGTGTATGTAACAACAAAATGCAGATGAATGCACTATATATATATATATATATATATATATATATATATATATATATATATATATATATATATATATATATATATATATATATATATATATATATATATATATATATATATATATATATATATATATATATATATATATATATATTGTGTGTGTGAATAACAAAATGCAGATAAATGCACAAACAGGGCAAAGTTTGCGTTCCAAGAGATGAACATTCGTCATAAAATCTTCGATCCAGTTGTTAAATTTATAAAGGTCTCCTTCTTTTTATTCGAATCACTTTTATAATAATCATAGTGAATTGTATCAATCGGAGATTAGTAATCAACTATGTAAGTTAGGAATAGAATTATCTCTGGCTTGCGAGCATGTAAACTATTGTGACTCTAAGTAAGAAGGAATCATCTATTTGTACCTTATTTCTTGTACATCGACTGCGAAATATTATTACCCAAGTTTTAAATTGTAATCTTAAGGACGTTATCTCAAAACCGTTAAATTCTCTCTCTCTCTCTCTCTCTCTCTCTCTCTCTCTCTCTCTCTCTCTCTCTCTCTCTCTCTCTCTCTCTCTCTCTCTCTCGATCTTGATCTCTCGATCTTGATCTCTCGATCTCGATCTCGATCTCGAATATCCAGAACTAGTAGCAAAACCTAAACCTTAATCGATGTGAAGCAAGAGTTTAACCACTTCACTACTAATTAAAGGTTGCGTTAGAAAGGAAAGAAAAATGCACAACAAGAAATTTCTGAATAACCATTGTTATTTTCCATTTTAATGTAAAACCAAGAACATCATCAAAAACATTAACAACAACAAAGTCATTCACAAAAAGACGTATTATGGAAATTTATAGCCTGAATAGTCAGCAAGTGTCCGCTGAACAATGAACGAAAAGCTCGCATAAAATTTCCATCGACGAATAATTCAGCAGACATTATTTACTTACACACGTTTATACATACATGTATGCATCAATGCATATACACATACATACTTATATTCATACATACATACATACATACATACATACATACATACATACATACATACATACATACATACATACATACATACATACATACATACATACATACATACATACATACATACATACATACATACATACATACATACATACATACATACATACATACATACATACATACATACATACATACATACATACATACAAGAGCTGAGTTGGCTCATTGGGTAGTGTGCCGGACTCGTGACCGAAAGGGTGCTGTTTCGAATCCTTCCATCAGACCACCCTGGTTCAGCATCATTGGTGTGTACTTGGGCAAGGCACTTTTCTCCAATTGCCTCGCCACTAAATAATCTACTTGTGTTGCTGTGACGTAGGCATCAAACTAACCAAACCATACATACGTGCATACATAGATACTTATTTCACAATAAATAAAGTGCACATTCAAAGTCAAGCTTTACTATGAATAATAATAATAATAATAATAATAATAATAATAATAATAATAATAATAATAATAATAATAATAATAATAATAATAATAATAATAATAATAATAATAATTATAATAATAATAATAATAATAATAATAATAATAATAATAATCTTGTGTCAGCGTTTCTTATTATATGTATCACTTAACTAAGAATTAATTAATTGATTATATATATATATATATATATATATATATATATATATATATATATATATATATATATATATATATATATATATATATATATATATGGAAACAAAAGAATTTAAACAAAAAGACAATTTTGACCTAAAATAGCTTCCACAAGGTATTCGGTCCATGTTAATCGATTTCCAACGTACTTTTTTTGAACAATGAACAAAGTTCAATAATGTATGCTTATCTCGACATTGCATATACTTCATAGAGACAGTATACTAATATCAATTTAGTAATTTACTAATTTACTAATTTAGTAGTTGATTCATTTGCATAGGAAAGAGTGTGATTGAATAATCAATTAATTGCTGAAATCCATGAATACTGGGTTGTTGTTTTTTTTTTAAATGTTCTGTACAGGGTGGTTCAGTAGGATACAAATGATCCAATCACAGATTATCATAATCTTTCCTTTAGAATCAATGTTTTCTTGTATAAAACTTTCATAATGAAAATTGCAATAACTTTAAAGTATATGGTTAAAATGTTAAGAAATTTGGACATAAAAGTCTTTGAATTGTATATTATCTATTGAAAATTTATGTGGGTGTTTATTTATTTGTCGATACAAGGAAGCATTTCTATTGAAATTTCCAAAGACGTAATTCATATAATTAATATGACGATTGGATTGGTCAGTATTCATGAGTATTTTAGTTTGATAGCTGACCCACGAAACTGAGGGATGGAGTGCACATACTTATAACCCTTTCATTTACTTTAGTTAATTATTTACCACAGATGCATCATTTTCTTTGAGCAAGGTTGTGTTTGCACTTAAATAAAGAATTTGCCTTCGGAGAATAATATTTCCAGAACCAAAATTGTTTTGAGTTCTATTAATTTATTACATGCATTGTAATTTTTTTATGATATTTTGTTTTCATTTATTCTTCTAAGAAAAGAAATTAAAAAATGTTGCATTATGTCAGCTTCAGCAAAAGAAAGATGTGATCTTTACAGCGCTATTTAACCTAATATCCAGCAACAGGCTACCTTTATCGGGTAACAGTCAGAAGAACTAGTATATATGGATACAAATACGTGTACAAAAATTAATTTTTTCTCCGACGGAAGGGAGACTTGTAGTTATCGGGTCCCTCTGAGAGGAAGCGCAGAACCTCCTTCTGCAAAGTGGTTGCTGATCTACGCAATGACAGATCTGTCGTATTCATTTCTTTCATTGGAACCCCAACAGAAGATAATGATCTGACAAAAATGGGATTGAATGCAGCATCGTTATCTTGCTGAGACGCCTGCTGAGTCTGTTGCTTGGACGACTGAGGTTGGGAGGCCTCTTCAAAATTCTTTTTTTGTCCCTGGTCTCCAACGTCAGAGAACATTAGATTTTCCTCCCTTTGGAAGCTTCCAATAGGAATATTAATTTCACTTCTACGTCGTCCTGTGCGATTCAATAGAGACGTTCGAGAATTATCTGGATTGTTCAATTGACTAGATCGTCTGTGGCTAATTCCCTCATTGGATTTTTTGAGACTTTTTATACTTACAATTAGCGATTCTTTTCTTTTTGGAACATCCCGGAACGTGTTGTAACTAAATTTTGGTGAATCACTTCTCATTGTACTTTCTTCAATGGTATGCTTCTGGAGGCGCGAGAATCGATCCCAAACTATCTGTTGTTGACGTTGTGTTTCTGCGCAGAAGATGGACTGGTTCCTTTGATAGTACTTTAGTTTCCGTTCGCATTCGGCACGTAAGTCCTTGTGTTTCCGGTATAGATGCGTCCTTCGTGGATAATCCCACATGGACTCAAATCGTGCATCTTTTGTATAATCATAAAAGTTTTCCAGCGTTCCCGCAGATCGTTCAGGGTTGTCAGCCATAAATTCCTTCAAATGTGAAACACAAAACGTTGAAGAATATTTTTAGCTCTTCTATCCTCTGGAATTTCACTTTCATTGCCTGGTTCGTATAATGATTATGTTGTTCTGATGTATGCAGTATCCTTAGATTCTTGTCATTTGTAGAATCTAAAGCAAAAAATATAAATAAGTCTTAAATAGTTTTAAAAGTTACAATGTTTGAACAAGTCAGATACTCAAAGTTCACACCTTCAACGCTCTATTTCTTAACAAATGTGTCAACTCGGAGTTTTTAATCTGTTTCCCACAATGCTAGCAGAGTACATATTGAGAATAACGAGTCAAGACAAAAAAATCTTTTTCACGTGAGCAATAAATCAAGACTCGAGGCATTTTAATTCCAGTATTTTCATACGTGCTCTACTCTAAACGTTACTGGACCATCACAAACCAAGAAATGTCTAGACCGGGCAGACTCTAGAATTCAACAAAATTTAAAAACAGTTACTATGCCATTTAAACTACAAGGACAATTAGAACAGAGAACACAACTGCTAGTATGCTGTCCATTGTTTGAGCACGCACACACACACACACACACACACGGTGAAGTTGTTTGCATTGGCAACATGTACAATAAAAACAATACTCTATAAAAGTTTCGTGTACTGTGACTGAAATTTCTTAAAATGTGGTGATTATGGAAACAATGTACCATCTAATAAGAAACCTGATAAAATGACTGCTCTCAAGACTGTGATCCAAGAACGAGCCAAAACTAGACAAAAATACATTATATTTGGCGGCTATCAAAATAATAGAAAACGATTTTTTTTCCAGATTGGCAACTTCTGAAAGTACGTTTAATGAATGATATATAGAAGTTATCCGCACGTTGTTTTTCGACCCTTTTGAAGTCCAGGGTGACAATGACCATGCGGAGCTAGCAGTGTTTGAGGCATGCGCATCTGAAGTAAGGCTAAGCTGCATACTTTATAACCCAACTTACACCCATTAATCATATACAAACATGAAGGGAATTAATTGTTCTTTAAAATACGTTGTTTTGTTATAGCCAGAATCGCCAGTGAAGAAATTCTGGGAATTTCGTGTCTTTTAAAACTAAACCCTATGCAAAAAAACCAACAGTTAGACCGTGAACTTAAAATTATTAGAGAAATCACAATAGCCAGATATACACATTGAGCTGTTAAGGATGAGAATGGATAATTTGCATGAACTTAAACTTACCTTACTGAATAGATTACGCAAAACAATTTTCATCATATACGCCCATGTTTGAACAAAATTGTAAAATTTCAGTTTTCATCACAGCAACATCCTACACATTAACAGCTGTAAAATAATAAAATTCTTAAATTGGTAGAATACTAAAATGAAACATTAAATCCAATACAATGCATCTATTTTATAAGGCATTAGACGTTGCACACATTGTAACAAAGGTTACAGAAAAAATAGATTGAAAGGGCATGATGATAACTTTATGTAGCCAATTTAACTACTGACAAGGCAACAATCTGTGCTGTCAAAAAGTCCTAGATAATCTTGTACAGCTCTACGATGGATATTTTAGACGCTGGTCACCTCTTGTAACCTATTACTGATGGCAGCGACACGCTGAATGAAACCGTTGCCACTCTCTTTAGCAATGAGATGTAAATGAGATTTACTATTTCTGCTGTTCTTTTTTTTCTTCTCATATATTTAATGTGCCATATGCATGTTTGCTTTGTTCGCTCTGGGTTTTCCGTTGTGCAGGACTTTCTGTGTCCGAATACAGAATCATGTTTCGAATAGATTTTGCCCTTTTGCCAAAGAAGGGATATACGAGCTACTGGGAAACGAATTAAAACTGCATAAAGAATCATCAAAATATTCGAGCAAACTTATTTAGAAAAAAAATAGATGGAAATCTGGAAATGGAGGAATGCATGGAAAAGGCTGTGAAAGCAGAAAAGCAAAATAAGGCAAAGATTTTGTTAATTTTTTTTTTAATTACTGGCGTCAGCTTTTGCGTATATAGGTTGCATATGTTACCATCCAACTGATTAAAGAGAGGAAACACCAACCAGCAGAGTCTGTGAGAAGCAGGATTTCTTTATACAAACATAGTGTCTGACATTACGTAAGAGCCATTACGGAAGCAAAAGTGCTGTTGGCACGTTAAAGTCCAGTGTCAAAGACCATGTCTAAACCACACATACAATCAAGAAAAACTATTACGTTCCAGAAATGTTCTAGATTTGTGTCGTATAAACATCTGGTATGAAAAGAAACATAGAAAATATCATTTTCACTCATTGCTAAACACAATTTTAATAGTTTAATCTAGCATTTTAATGCAACCACACTTCAGTTGCAAGTTAAGGCCAACGTCTAAATTATATACCAAACAGCTATTTATGTTGATATTTTCATGGCTTATGTCTGAGTTTACCGAAGACTGTTTAGTCATATACAAACTATTGTGGGATACAACAGAACCCACCAGCCATGAGATTTCTCGATGCTTTTTTGTGCCTACAACCATTTGTTGCAATATGTGCAACGTTCAATATCTTGTAAAATGTCTGAAATGTAGGAATTTAATTCATGTACAATTGTAACTGTTATGATGCCAGCTAAAATTTGTCCAGAATGTGTGCGGATGATATATACTTCTCTATGTTATTTATTCAGCAAGATTATTTTAAGCATACATATGTTAGTTGTTCTTACACTCAAGAGATCCATGTGGATATCTGCCTGTTGTGGACAAATGACTTCCTCAATAATTTTAAACGGTTATAATTCAAAACAGTTACTCAGTAGTCCGGCTAACGCTCTATTTATTTCTAACAGATTTTCAAAACAAACACAAGATTGGTGATACAATATTATGAGTTGACAGAAACTTTTGATATATGTGTGTATCTATAATCTTTGATCTTTATCATAAAATTAAGCAAACGTCCATCAGTTGTATCTTATTTTTATACTCTGGGGGAAGCTATGTCTGAAATTTAGGGTGGATTGACGCTTTCAGGGACATGATTTGTCGCTTTTTCTTACAACTAACTAGTACAGTTCTTCCGTCAATTTGTTTTGTCAAAATTAGCAGAAATGTCACTGAATGACATAAAATATGCATCCTTGGCACTAATTTGATATCATTGATATCATACTACCCTTGACTCGAGCCATTCGATGCAATGAAACTGTACTCTCGACGATATAGAGTGGTCACCTATTAAATTATACGGATATAGGCTTTCTCGAGGTAACATATATGCCATTATGTTCATGGTTAAATATTAGAAACGTTACATGCATACTAGCACAATATGTTTTCCCTGAGTTGATTACTTCATACTCTGGGCTAATAATTTTTAATTTGTTGCATACCCAAGACCGATATATCCAATAATTATTTATAGTAGTGTACATACTGAAATTATGGAAGTATATTTTCTTCATGCCTGCATTTATTTTTTTGTGTATTTATTATTTATATATTTACTTTGCGTGTGAAAAGATAAGTGTTAATTTTCACTATGGTCCACAAGGCTCTTTTTTGGTACTTGCGCTTTTGAATACCCCATGCTACTTTTAAGACGTTCAAACGGTCTGATCCTGTATTAAGCTGATACTACAATGTCAGTACGTAGATTCTGATGAGAACAAATAATTCTGCAACGTAGAAGAGGCAACCTTAACATTGTAAAAGGAGCGGAACTGATTTACTTGTTTTCGTCCGAATATTCGTGCTAGCATGCTAACCTATGTATGTATGTATGTATGTATGTATGTATGTATGTATGTATGTATGTATGTATGTATGTATGTATGTATGTATGTATGTATGTATGTATGTATGTATGTATGTATGTATGTATGTATGTATGTATGTATGTATGTATGTATGTATATATATATATATATATATATATATATATATATATATATATATATATATATATATATATATATATATATATATATATATATATATATATATATATATATATATCGCTTGTAATATCAATAGTCATTCGTTCTTTTTTTAAAATTCGATCTTTCATCAGCAGAATCGTGTCCATGTTTAGTGAGATCCTTTTCTCGCAATATGACCCTTACCTTGAATAAAAGGCTGTTTAACATTCTCGAAGCAAATTGCAATAATTTGGCAAAATTTGCTTATAAATCTTTTCATATGCTTTCTTTGGCAAAATGTGTCACAATCGGAATGCAGAAAATGACTGTACATCTACATTGTTTTAACTTCTAAAGGGCGATTTAATTCAGGAGTTTGCACATTTTGGTCAGAAATCACAAAGGTGGGTGGGTGAGACTTGTTAATTGTATGGTGTTAGACGTTGGAATAGATAACGGTTCACATAAAGTCGCATGGTAACTGGAAACCAAAAATAGTCCGCACAATTTACCGATGAATATTTAAAACATTTGATCAGTATCACTTGACCGTGTATTTCCAATCATATCTCATATCATAGGATATATATATATATATATATATATATATATATATATATATATATATATATATATATATATATATATATATATATATATATATATATATATGTGTGTGTGTGTGTGTGTGTGTGTGTGTGTGTGTGTGTGTGTGTGTGTGTGTGTGTGTGTGTGTGAGTGTGTGTTAAATATTGCATTCATATAGTAGTATTATATTGTGCTGTCTTTAGGAGCATACTGTGGAGCGATTCATGCTGAACATTTATATAGCTCCAAGGAAACCAATGATACGTAGAATGGCTCTATAATCTATATATCTTGCAATGACGACTTTCATTGCTTTTGTTTTGTTTTTTTGTTTGTTTGTTTATTTATTTATTTTTTGAACTTATGAAGTCCTCGTTGCATGTCCCATTTTAAAAAATATCTTATTAATCGGTGTGTATTATGTTGTTGTAGCTCATTTTTAAAATAGTCAACTTTTTAAAACAACATTAATGAGAATAAAATAAATGTTATTTCAACCAGAACACGTTGGCAAACAACCATTAGGTGGATTCGATATCTCCCCTTTGATTCTGTCGCGGTGTTATATTTTTCATTCTCTCTGTTTAAAGGAATCAAATGTGCATACTATTGTTAAGAAAAATTCAGCTCGACAATGTTGGCTTAACAAAAATATGTAGTTCACCATGCCATTAGGTTTTCTATATGATCGTTTGTTTCACGTGTCAGCTTAAGGTCCTACAAACTACAAGAACTCCTGTTACTTTATTTTTAAAACGCTTAGAGTGCAAAACGTAAACTGAAGCTGAAAACCCGATAATCATGCTCAAGACAGAATAATCTTAGCACGAAATATAAAACTTGGAGATAAAGTGTCAAATAAAAAAAATCACACCTAAATTTTTATCTCATTCAGACTAGACGAGTGTGTAGTATTCAAACTAGAAAACAAAAGCTTTTGAAATGTTTAAGTTTTGTACTATAATATTTTCGGGATAACTGGGACAAGAATGGAATACATCTAGGTCGGCAGTGGCGGTGTGTGTGTGTGTGTGAGAGAGAGAGAGAGAGAGAGAGAGAGAGAGAGAGAGAGAGAGAGAGAGAGAGAGAGAGAGAGAGAGAGAGAGAGAGAGAGGAGCGGGCTAATGTCCCACCCCACCCCCAAATCTGGCGCCAGGCAAAGGCAGCGCGGTGGAAATTTTTTTAACGTAATGTAATAATTGTTCATAAAACTTATCCTTAGGACAGCAGAGGTCTGAGAGAGAGGAGAAAGGTTCACAACAGACTGATAAATTTAAGAGCTTTGCCACTCCCGCCGGCCTGGAACCTCCACTGTAGATCCTTGAAATGTGGTAGTAGCTGGATCTAAAATTTTGCACCGTTTTAGTTTCATTCCTGTTTTCATTCCTGATTTTGGACTTTAAGCTAGATTTTGAATTGCATGTTCAAATTGTTTAGAGCCTAATACACGTATAACCTCGCAATTATTTCTTGGTCATTTTAATACCACAAGTAAGGGGTCTCGATACAATACAACTTTTAATATTCTTCGTTCACAAAACACTAACTCAGCCGTGTTTTACAACAACGTAACACTATGGCTTATAAAAGGAGCAGCTGAATTAGCACATATCTGTCAAGAAATCGACAAATCATGGTCTTCTTTTTTCATTTGATCGACATTTGTTGACCTATCCTTTGTTTGCTATAGTCAACGTGCATTCGTTAACTTGATAAACCTTTCCTCTGATAAACCTCTATAGCAAGTGCATTTATATTTCGAGTTGAAAATCACAATCACTGTAGCGCTGATCTGGCTCTATAATGATGGAATCACGGATCGTATCAAGTACTTTTCACTGACAGGAAATAAGGATGGGTTACTAAACAGGACAGAGACCATGCTGGATTTCGTCCATATCGACTTGATCATGAACATTTTCATTAAAAAGAAAAGAAAAAGAAAAATACACGTTCAAAATGTATGCAATCCCATGTACATCCCTTGAAATCGATCTGAAGTTAATAAGTCTAAACTATTAATCATTTAGACGGAAATTTCACGAAGTCAGATTGCATTTCACGAAACAATAATATTAACATATAATCTAATTATTTGCTACTGTATACATGCATAAAGTTCTCCATTCTGGAAGTTTTCACTAAAGCAACATACGGGTATTCAAAAAATAAAGAGACCAACCTTAAGTTTCACGTCCATTATCTAAACTATAACTTACCACGCTTCGTATGCGTGAAACAACTTTGAGTATATTTTGCTCTCGGCGATAGTTTCTGTTCCGACCAAGAGTCCATAAAATGTGATTAATTATTGTGATTATTGCGATATCTGGAACACCCGCCAGCCTTTTGATAATATTTATTACTAATTTTTATTACTAATATATAATTAATATCCATGTATTGCCTGAATAATATATTTATGTCTTTGTATCCTTTGGTAATGCTTTCCCACCTTTTTACGCCAGGCGCGCGCGCGCGCGTGTGTGTGTGTGTGTGTGTGTGTGTGTGTGTGCGTGTGCGTGTGTGTGTGTGTGTGTGTGTTTCTTATTTCCCATCGCTGATACTAAATCAATCATCGGATAAAAATGAAAGAATTTCCGAATAATGGCTAGGTTCCAGGTGTCGTTATAAATGATAATATCATCGATGTAAGCATCATAATTATCTAGACCAGATGTAATCATATTTATCAATCGTTGAAAGACACTAGGGGAACTATGTGATCAATTATTGTGATTATTGCGATATCCGGAACACCCGCCAGTCTTTTGATAATATTTACTACTAATATTTATTACTGATATATAATTAATATCTATGTATTACCTGAATAATATATTTCTGTCTTTGTATCCTTTGGTGGTGCTTTCCCACCCTTTTACACTAGGCGTGCGTGTGTGTGTGTGTGTGTGTGTGTGTGTGTGTGTTTCTTAATTAAAATAAAGCTTATATTTATTTCTGAAGGTAATTGTGAATAGCACATATTAGTCTTTTATGAGAAATGAACTTCGTTTTGAAAAGGCGCATCGAAGGCTGTTCATGTATAATGTACAATCGATTTTCTTGGCTTCGTAAAATGAGGTGAGATATGAAGTTCACTTCTTATAATTGTAAAAAAAAATTTAAAAAATGAATACAGAACAGAACTATAATTAAAAATTATTTACAAATATTGTAAATCACACAAGGAATGCAAAATAATTCCTTTGCGCTCTTAAGAATTAAAATCTGCTGATTTTTTAATCCATGATTTTAACTACACCAAATGCTTGTTACAGAGGCTCGGTAAAAATGTATGATTAATATGCATTTATATTGTCTTTTCTGACACGTTTGTTGAAACTTTTCTTAAAAATTTACCCAATTTCCGCTGCTGTAAAGACACTACGAATTTATTCATTATCGGGTGTGTTGATTGTCATGGTTCTGTGAAGGGTAACAATTCCGTCGATACTGATATTCGTGGATATGGAAGGGATCCTACTGCTTTGAAAAAAGGATCCTCGCTTGCTATGCCTGAATTCATTGCTTGCAGCAACCACAAAATCAACACAAAAACAAATGCTAAATCACAAAATGTAGTAAATTCAACGAAATTTGTAAAGTATCTGAAGTGACTAAATTTATGGAAAGAATTTCTTATTTTACTCAACAATTAATGACACTTATCTAATGATAAATTAAATTCTGCATTTTTAGTAATTGTAGTTCAGTCAATTAAGTGTTATTGCTAATTCACACCCACACGACCACCACCACAACCATCAAATTAATTTATAATAATTGTCACTCTGTGAGCCATTTTCTACGTAATAATTATACATCTGAATGTAGATGAAATATAGTATTTTGAATGTAGACATAAATATAGTAACGACTATTCGAACAAAGTCTTCTTTTCAGATTGATTTGCCATAAGCAATAAAAACGAAAATATGCTCAGTTAGTACCAATCCATTTATCGCTTTCACTATCCAAGAGTTCTAAGCTAACTTTGATCTCATGTTTATGTACAGTGCTGACGTGATGGTTAGGTGTGGCTGGTGGCAAAGCTCTTTAGTGGCGCTCGTAGTTGCAATAGAAAAAATGTGTTATGTCAGCTGCCAACCTTACCCACCCCTTAATATATGTTTGTGAAGAATTACCTCAATTACACAAAAATGAATCTGAAATACTATTAAAATCTGTGCATAAAAAAATCCAGAATGTAGAATATAACCTGCCGACAGCGCTCCTTCACCTGTTGGCTATGGACAATCGCCCTCTTCCAAAGCCCTCAACCCCGCTCCCTCCGCACTTATTGTTAATGCACTCACAGGAGTCTGACGTTTTATCAATAAAGTACGATGATATTTCTTGACAACACAAAATCACCTTATTGGTACTATAAATTAACACTAGTGTGCAAACTAGCTACGATGTCGTAGCCTCAACTTGGTTTGTTGTGGTTGAGACTACGAACTGATCCCATATCATGTAATGGAGCAATTAAAAAAAAACCCTCACTTAAGTCAGAAACACAAATAGTTCAGAAATCTACTAAATAAGTATAATCATTTTGCCAAAAAAAAGATTGGCTTTTTTAAATTTATTTAGCCCTCACACGGTAAAATAAATAGCATTGTTACGCTAACCTCACCATGTCCACCATAACAGATAACGCGAGACTCTCACCGTGACCCCTTTTATACATAAGGCTTGCCAGACTATATATGGATATTCTACGCGATGGTATTAGTTGTTGAATGACATAACGCGAGAAGATGGAGAATGGATACTTGCATAAATTGCGGAATACAGTTTTTGTAGAGAAAATAATTGCTTCTTGGTGAAATGTCAAAGTCGTCAGTAAACCGTATTTACTTTAAATGCACAGAATTTCCGACTCAAACCGCGCCATATTTTGTACTGTGATCTGTTTACGTTTCCAAAAAAGGCCTTAACGTCCCTATATGGCACACAAACAAAATGACGCTGAGAACGGAAATAGGCATTATTTGAACTGATATGGCGAACGATCAAAACGAAAATATCGGATAAGAAAGGAAAACGAGATTTTACCACTATTTCTTTAATGATTTGCGATAATTCCAGTATTAAATAAGAGGATTACTCAGTTTATTTCATTATATATCAAAGAACATGTTCAAAATTTGTTATATTAGACTAAAAAAAGAGCCGATTGTGAATCACACCAGGCTGCGCCATTGACACACATAGACTCATACTAGTACCCTATCCACAATGTAGGACTAAGGGTACTAATATTAGTACTAAGTACAAACGTGACCCCAGCACTCCGCTCGATTCGACTTTTGTCACGGCCTATTATCGCTTCAGAATCGCCAATATACTGAAAAGCTAGACATATTCATTCAAAATACATTTACGTACCAACGCATAACTTTCGTACAACCATCGCATAAACCCAATCCGGCGAATTAACCTTTATTTTCACCATTATGGTCACAAAGTATTTCTACATAACACCATCAGGCGGAAGTAGCGGATTTCACCAGATTCTACTCTGCAGTAAATAAGCGTTAGGGTCTAATATTCGTACCGATCACGGAGCAGAGTCTGTGTTACTTTTTAATGCTGTCGAATTCAGCATTCGTCTCGGCTTTAATATAGGAAGTGTGATAATGTCATCAACCATCATTTCTGATATCCTAACTTAACTAAAGATTTCTGTTTAAGAAATTTATATCCAATTACCTTATGATACAGTCTGAAATAAAATGCAAGTTAAACATTTTATTTTGTGAAATTACTTTCAAAGTATTATTTATCCCGTAGCAGAATCGACTATATGTATGTGTATTTTATGATTGCAAGTGAGTGTGCCAGACATTGTTGTAAGTATAGTGATATTTGTACCTGTACGTTTCATTTACAATTTTAACATTATTTTATTGAGGACTGCATGTAAGACTGGTTGATAAATTCAGAACCAAATGTATTTTATCTTCAGAAAATAAGTGATGATGATGAGTATTATTCCATCCACCTAAGGTATGGTGTAATCTATCACTAACATAAAGCAAACCCAATTCACATTCAATTTCAATTAAATGCCATAAACTATGTGTAATCGTTTGCAAAATTACATTTGTGATTAGCTGATTAAAATACAATCTTATCCCTCACGGGAGTACCGGAAAAAATTTTAAAATTGTAGATCTTGTATACCTCACTAGAGTACCGGAGAACTGTCACAAACGTAGACCTTGTATACCTCACGAGAGTACCGGAGAACTGTCACAAATGTAGAACTTGTATCCCTCACGAGAGTACCGGAAAAGTGTCATAAATGTAGACCTTGTATCCCTCACGAGAGTACCGGAACAATGTTACAAATTCAGGATATGTTAGCATTTGCTTTAGATACAACTGGCATACGATTGATACGCTCTAAATTGTCAGACTTTCGGTATTACTGGCGTCTTTGAAAATGTTATCACATATCCAGTGAAAATACAAGGCATAGAAGATTTACCTCTTAGCTTACCTGTATTCGAATGCTAAGTTACCAAAGCTCATTGTGTGAATGTAACAACTGTTTAAATCCACGAAATCTTTTACAAATTTGTAAGCATTTTGTTAACGCAATGAACTTTGCTTGGTTTGTACACCATGAGTTTAAATATTTGAGGTTAGATAGTACTGATTTAATCAGAATAAAACAAAAGAAGGATATAAAGTGTTTGCTTGTTTCTTTATTGACTAGAGACAGTCACATTTCGTTCTTTAAGAGTAACAATGCCTGGACTCCTCAAATTTCAGCTTATTCAATCAGCCAACAGAATACCCTATATAGCCAAATAAAGTAAACTTTAGTTCACTTTTGCATAAATAAGACGTCAGAAAAAATTATTTAACAACATTTATGGCTTTAACATTTAACATTTTTTATTTATCATTAAACCCACTTATTGCTTTATTTATTAACATTTGTTAAAGGAACAATGAACTCAGAACAATTATTTATTAATAGTTATGGCTGTTGTGATTGGCCATCCTCCATTTGTTGTTTTCACATAACAATTTATGACTTTAAAACAATTCGATAACACTTCACCACCTGTAGACCAGTAAGCATTTTCGGTCCAAAGGAACAGTGTGACCTTTTCAATTTTATTTCATTCAAAAGTTACATAAATTATTTTAGAAAATTATACTGCACATATTTGTGTGATGTGTAAAACATTGTCAAGTGTTATTTTTAACGCTTGATTTCATTTCACAGATATGTTCTTTCTATATTCGACAGTTGGGAAGTATCACAACGATTATTTCTTAATGTCTGTGAGAGTGTTGAAATTAGTCGATTCGCACTGGAGAGAGATAAGGTTGTTCTGACTCAAACTTTATGTAACATTCGGGCATAATCGTCTCTTTTGGATGCAAGTCGGAGAGAATATGAAGTAATCGTAATCATACTTGACAAATTGACAAGTTTTTGGTAGGCAAAAGATACGAAGAATATATCACCCAAATTGCACTAACCTATTAAATTAGAATTTTATGCCGTTTCAACAAATTAAAGAAAAATTTGACTAGACATTTTTTAAACAAATTGTAGGAAAGATGTAAGGCAAAATCAGCCTTCAGTAGCCTCAACCTACTTCTTACGATGCTATAGCAAAGAAAATTAATAGAATCGTGGTAACATCATCTAGGTTTATATGACGCAGTAACAATAAATGGCATTACGACCGTTCAATATAGCCACTATTTACAGCCATTTATTTTTTATTGTACGGAAAATGAAGCGCTAAGTATGGGTTTAAATATAGATGTATTTATCTTACAAACAGTGCAGTTGGGATCAGGTAGAAAATTTTAGCAACTTTATCTCACTTTTTCCATTCAAGGAATACGTTTTAACACAGGTGTACAAGAGTATAAAATCTTTTGGTGTGCGTGAGTTTGGCTTCCTACACACCTATAACGGTGAATACGGTTTAGAAGTAAATCATACAGCTACGGGCCAAAGTATAATGATCATATACATGCATGACACAAGAACGTAACATGGTGTATTACACCTACGGACCAAGGTATAATGATCATATACATGCATGACATCAGAACGTAATATGGTGTATTAAATCTACGGACCAAGGTATAATGATCATATACATGCATGACATCAGAACGTAACATGGTGTATTACACCTACGGACCAAGGTATAATGATCATGTACATGCATGACATCAGAACGTAACATGGTGTATTACACCTACGGACCAAGGTATAATGATCATATACATGCATGACATCAGAACGTAACATGGTGTATTACACCTACGGACCAAGGTATAATGATCATATACATGCATGACATCAGAACGTAACATGGTGTATTACACCTACGGACCAAGGTATAATGATCATATACATGCATGACACAAAAACGTAATATGGTGTATTAAATCTACGGACCAAGGTATAAGGATCATGTACATGCATGACATCAGAACGTAACATGGTGTATTACACCTACGGACCAAGGTATAATGATCATATACATGCATGACATCAGAACGCAACATGGTGTATTAAATCTACGGACCAAGGTATAAGGATCATGTACATGCATGACATCAGAACGCAACATGGTGTATTACACCTACGGACCAAGGTATAATGATCATATACATGCATGACATCAGAACGTAACATGGTGTATTATGTATTCAATAAAATCATTTCAGATTTATCACAGAGAGAGGGGGGTAATATCCTTTTTATTCTTTCATTTTCTGAAGATTTTAAGATAACTAAAAGAAATGCAGTGGAATATATATAATAACAAAAACAATGGATTCGTTACTTACGAAGTCCTATGAATTACTTCTAATTGCAGAATAAAAAATTAATGCCAGCACTAAGCTAGACAAATTATATTATATTTCAACTTTTAAAAATAGAAAAACAAAAATGTTTCAACGTTTAAAAATAGAATCACAAATATATGTTTCAACGTTTGACAATAAAACTAAAAGATATGTTTCAACGTTGGACAATAGAAATATAAAAACATGTTTCAATGTTTGATGATAGAACTACAAAAATCTGTTTCAACGTTTGAAAATAGAACTGCACAACAAAAGTAGTTAGCATCTACTAGCTTTGCAGTTCAATACAATTATTTCTTTCATTATATTCTGTGTAAGTTTTATACTCACTCGAATATACAATATCCCTTATTTTAATAAAATATTTAAAATAATATGATTACATTAAGAAACCACAAGTTATTCCAACTACCTTTTATATTCCTAAGCTTGAAATTTACCATAGGATTGACAGAGAAGATGAGAATGAAAAAAATAATTCGAAGCATTTGTTATTTCTTAGTCAATATATGTTTCTTAAATAGCCGAGGATATCAGAATGGTAGCTATCGATATACATTTAAGGTATATGACCCATTGGATTGACCTCAAAGTTTCCAATTTTTCAAGACAAAATCTTAACCTCAAAAGGGCGTCTCTAAATTTGGATATCTTGATTAAGCATTTTAAAGACCTCTTTGCATAAATTTCAACATTGGTATAATAGTGTATAACAAATTCTTTAAATACCGTTTGACTCCAACTTCTAGATTATTTGTGTTGCTCTATGTAAATATAAATGCTATGATATAGTTAAGTGGAACATCGTTATTGAGGCAAAACTATCTTTCGCAAATAAAATCCTCTTTACGGCATTCATTAAACTAATTTCAAGATTTGAGAAAATCCAAGTATTTAATTCTTTTCAAAATTGCTTTCCTCTTGCACATTCCCATAACATGTGTTATATGTTTCCTTGATTAGACTTGTTATCAGAGTAAATTTAGCTGTCTTGTATCCTATTATTTGTAATAAAGATTTTGTTGTTAGAATTATGTGTGTAATTCTAAGCTGAAATGAACGGATTTTTTTGGGGGGGAGGGGTAAAATGTTCAAATTCTTGAGTAAATATTCTTCCAGTTATATTTCCTTTCGCAATTCGTCTCACTGTTAGTTCTTTTTTCTTGATTTTATTACGATCTTATAAAGATTGCCTACATCCATTGTCTGCCTTAAGTCTAATTTTGAGCTAATGAAAAAAATAACGTTTACATAGAAGATAGCTTCAAAATTCTTTTAAATCTGTATTACATTCAGCTGATCAATTAAATAGTTTTTATTGATTTTATATATTTCTCTGAAGGAGTTAATACCCATTAATATGTCTGCTTCATCAATTAAGAAACAAATATAGTGTAACGCCATATCAGGGCTACACTACTTTTGGGTCTTGCTGTCTAGCTTTTGATTAAAAAAAAAACAATACAAGACCTTTTAGAACAAAACATCGAAAATGTTTATTGTAAATTACCATAACAAAATTAACAAACGAACACGCAATTACTCAATTTCAGTACAATTACATATGCATAAACATTTAAGATTTAATAGCAGACTTATGTAACCCAGACAACCACGGGAAACAGGTGACTGAATTCCGTGGGGGACGGTGCAATGGATCTTCAAAGATAATTGCAAATTCCGTATCTCTTTGAGTGGATTTAATAATGTACTTATAATGATTTATATCAAACAAAATTCACGTTATCGAAGTAAAAGAGAAGAGTTGCCTACGTCGGAGTGGTGAATAAGGTGAAGTATTAAACTTCAGGATCTGAAGTTGACGAGAATTGTAAGGTGAAGGTGAAAAGCAAGTTCGCCTTCTAACGAAGGAGCAGAGAGACTGTTTAGAAGCGACTTAACGTTACTGAAGTAATATACTAATATATCAGTTCCTGAGTGAACAATCTGAATATTTGCCAGGATTATCTAAATCGTAATCGCAGTGATAATTCACCGAAGGTGGAATCGTATCAACAGATACCGTAACAGACGTCACCTCATGAATAATAAGTAATTCTGGAATTCCCCGTAATGTCAAGCAAACATATAAAATTTCATTTGGAACTAACCATTGTAACTTGACTGTTTTATCTAACATAGCTTGAGACATTACAGAATGGAGGAAATGGGTACAACGTCACCCAATGCATTATTTCTGTTTGTTCCAAACGCCTGACGTAATAACAGATAAGCTCTGTAGTAAATGTACGTGGTGCTATTTATAGAAAAAGATAATGTGACCAATACCAAATCAAATTCCATAGCGTAATAGTATGCATTGGCGCGAGTGCACAGCAAAACATTGGAACTGTGGAATAAATTGAGAATGTCCTGATTGAATTATACATGATACAAGGTAATTTCGTTACACTGCTATAACTAACACGTAAAATGTACACAATATAATCATACAAGGTTACAATACATACCGAATCTGTTTATCACATGGTGTCAAAACATCGTTAGTCGGCATGTCGCAATACACAATGCAGATAACAAAATTCACTTGCTAAAACACTGAAAGACGTGTCCTAGATGAGTACATTATACATATCACCATACACAAAGCACTCCTTTCATCTAGAAAAATATGCGTAACAATTACCTGTTTGCTTGTAAAACACCCCCATCCCTATTTCAAAAATGGAAACCTTTAATGTGATAAAAAGTGCAGGGAACGTAGTTCATTGATTGGTTTGTATTTTCTAACCTGATTGTGACTAGAATAGCCGTATAACTGTCAAGGTCTGGGCGTTTCATGCTTGACGGAAGTTTTCAACATAATAGACAGACATGCTCGAGATCCATTTCCAGTTCCTGGACAAGTATATTTTGAGCAAATGGTGTTTGCATGATTGTGCATATGTACGTACATATATGTAGTATACTTCCGATATTTACAATGTCAAATTAAGCTAAGGAAAAGTTTGACAACAACAAATTTGCTTTTGACGTTGATTTAACAAGCGGTTTAATGTCTATGTTCATGTATACGAAGGAATATAATTCCAAACTCTCAACGTTATAACAATTTACGGAATTATCTGGTAGTTATCGAAGAAGATGAACTACGTTATAATGTTGATAGAAATAAACTATCCCATAGTGTACACAATATGGCGCCTGTTTGTGTGGAAAGTCCGTTAAGCACGAAAGGTGCAAGTGGATGTTATTAGTGCCATTCTGGTCACAGTCAGGTTAGAAATTATAAATCTATGATTCAATCGACTTAGTTCTGTGCACTTTTTGTCACATTAAACGTTTTTGTTATTAAATTCGGTACGGGGTACAAACAAACTGGGATGTATAGTCATACTACAATAGTATATATTCTTATATTATCATCCCCAACAAATATTGGAATATTTTAAACTCTTCTTCATTTTATTCATCTATACATCACTGGACAGTATATCATCTTCGTCATTTGGCATGCTAGTAGATGATTGGATTCTTTTAACATATCTGTCCAAAAGGTATTTGTCATTATTAAATATTCATAAGTTTTTAAATACGTCCATTATTTTTTAATCCCTGCAAAGGAATTTCTTGTACTAAATTTCACTTTTATCCTGAGTTCCATATAAATTTTATCAATTATTAAAGTTTTGTGTTGTCTAATCTAGTGGATCTGACAGGGACACAAGTAAATGATGTAAGACTTGGATATTGGTGTTAGTTTCCATTTAAAGTTTCTTTTTATCATATCTTCAAAGCTAACTATAAATATGATGCCCATACACCATCCTATTACCCCCACCCCAGAATAGTTTGTATCCCCTATCCATTTAAAAACTAAAATCATAAATGCCAACTATATAAAAAGCAACAAAAATTACTTAGTTCAGTCCTCAAATTATAACTTCTCGCCTTATTCTCGCCAGGGGATCTCTGACGCTGTCATCTTATTCGCGTTTCAAGTTGTCTTCTTTGCGGGGGTGGGTGTGGGGTGGGCTGGGGCTTTACTTACATCTTCGCCATAATTGCTTGGGCAAGTATATTTTTCATACAATAAATGTGACGTTGTTCAAGGTCTTCGAAAAACTGAATAATTTTGGAATTTACGTCCATTTGAAGACATGTATATAAGCGTTACGCCTTTTTATTATGTTCATTGTTGTGTTTAGAGATATTTAAACTAAACATTGCATACACTGAATGCAGACCCAAAAAAATGGCTTGTTCAAGAAAGCGGAGAAAAGTAGTGTGCAAGTCTTTAGTCTTTTTTTTTATCAAGATGAGCAGTCCATTTACAAATTATTAATTGATTGATGAAATGACAAATTTTGTTAATTTTTTTTTCACTCTTGTCAGTTTTTGTTTTTAAAATCTCTAATGGAAAACACACTGGCAAAAAGTAAAGTAGACTCCTTTCCCCACAAATTTTAATTGACGATGAAATATTTCAGCAATAAAGTTTCTGCTCCAGTGGAAATAGCATTTGTTTTGGTGATGCTTGTTTTAATGCTGGAAAGATTAGTAACAATCCATAAAGCTTGTAAAGCCGCATTTACTGAAGGGAAGGTAAAGGATTAGTGTTGTGTCATCCACAAATTGATATTAAATAGATAGCAATGTCAAACTTTAACTCTGTAGTATCTGTAATACTTTTTAAGGGTAAAATAACCAAAATGTCTACACTTAACAAAAGAAAAGTATGGGGATATTGGATTCCGTTGATCCCGTCAATTTCAAACATCTGCAGCAGTGGCATCTTTACAAACAGTTATAATTCAACGTTATATCATTGAACCATGCTTAAAAATTAAAAATAATTACACACACAAAAACTCCATGAAACTGAAGTCCAAAAGTTTACAAAGTCTGTAAGAAATATTATTGATGTATATTTTGTCTTGATTATATTGTGTTATATAATATGTTTTCTCCAATATCTTTTTATTGATCTTCTGAAATCAGAAATCTTGTTTACTTGTGACTCGATTTCTTGAAAAGAGATGCAGGTTTAATATAAAACATTTAGTAGGGAGTATATTGCCGGTTTCTGTAATACTGTTTTGTTTGATTTTTTGGCTTTGTGTGCAATTATTCATTGCATAATGCCTGTAGAAATGTGTTTATTATCATCAATAGTTCCAGCTGATCTTATGAAATGGCATCCTCTGCTTCTATTTTGTCTGTACAATTTTACCAACATAATTTTGCTTTCCTAAAAAAAAAAAACAAAGCAGGTGAATTTGCCTGGTTTCTTTATTTTTTGCTTCTCTGTATATTTGGCATACAAAAATTCATTTTTTTCTGCTTATGTTTTCAGACTGCTTTGTCTTTAATTAATTCATGATTGTTCTCGTAATCTCTTTCCAACGTAGACAGTTCCATGACAAGATCGACTTCCTGCTTTTGTGTGTTTATTTTTGATAAGCATATTTGGGCATCCATTTACCAAGATCTTCCATTTTATATCAAAAACAAACTGACACTGAAACTAAAGACTTTTTCAGCATTGGTAGCAATAATGAGCTTCCAAATAACCCTGATCCCCTTTATAATGTAACGGTTTTTTGGCCGTTAGGTACTTTATTACTCTATAACTTTTTGATATGAAAACCCTAGACACTTTTTCACGCTTTATTTGCTAAAGACACCTTTATTAAACAAACTTGATTAAAAGCATGACTGAGTTAGACTTTTGTATGCATATACTAATCATATTTATTCAAGATGCAAGATTTAAATACATTATACAGCAAGAAACTGAATATTCAGATTCATGGAAACACCTCACAATGGCAAACTTTGACATTAGGTCCGGAATTCAGGTTCTCACACGATTGACCTTTTAGTTTTGCTTCCAGTCACTGATAAACAGGGGAAAATATCGGGGAGATACTATTGAGAAGATTGTCTTTATTCATCTAATACACAATCTTGGGCAGAAAATGGCTATTATCCCTTAGGATTCTAGTAGATAAAGTTGACTCGAATTAACAGGATTGCAAAAGATCAAGAGAGTTAACTTGTCCTTTGACGGTCTCGACAGAAAAGAGTTATTTCCCTTAGACTGCGTCCGAACTGACGACGACTTCAAATTGGATGGGGAAGGCTTGGAGGTGGGGGAGATTGTTTGTTCGACGAATGCATGTAATTTCATCAGATCGAGAGTTTCAGTGTAAGAAAGTGTGATATTTGAAGATAAATATACGTTCAATGATCACACATACATATATAGATTTGAATAAGTGTTATATGATAATATGATTATTTTCATCCAATAATCACACAATGTATACTTGTAAAAGCGTAGTATGTGAAGAGAAAATAAGCTCATTCAATGACTATGATCAATTAATATTAGCAAAGGTGTGGCATGTGAAGAAAAATTGCACTCATTCAATATCCACACACGATTAATTAGAACGGGGCGATATCTGGTGAGAAAACGTCACCAATGGTCACACAAAGTTTTCGAACTGCACTGCAACCTGATGTCCAGGGTTAACTCTTTTATACAACTGGGAAATACAAACAAATTTAATCTAAAAGAACTGAAACTAACTTTCACATATATAAATATCTCAAACTCATAAAAATGGATCCAAGATGTAATATTAAAAGTGAAGAAACTGTTATTTTAGAAAAAAAAGAGAAATTTAAGTTTTGCTTTAAATACTGAAATTACAGCATTAGTTAATGTAGCTTTATCTATTTTTCAGTCATATCGCTAAGATGTCTGCAATATGGCGGTGTATAGTGATGTCTAACACTGGGTCATCATGAGTACAACAATTTTGCATAGGGTTAAATTTTTGCAGATGAAGATTTTCTACCATTTTGCTAGCAGGTTATATGGGCTATTTAAAAAAGACTTTGTACATGTATATCGTATGTATTGTTTATACATTTTTTTTTTTAAAAAAACTCTTATTATCGTTTTTATTGGTTTTAATTGATGTTTATAATATGGGTTATGGAGTATATAGTTTGGCTGTACTTCAGACGTGCAGCTTTCAAATAAAAGGCATGCTGGTCAGATTCACTTTGCTTAAAGCACTTTCATTAAGTGGCACGGCCTAGTCAGGCCAGCTGTTGCAGATAGTGTTATAGGATGATCTTTTGAGCACAATGGAACGTTCATTTTAGTTTTAGATCATGTACAATTAGGACAAATACAATATCCCAAGAAACTTCAGTCACAATACATGAAAGTAAAATAGAAGTATGCCAAAATTCTCTTCACTTAACAGCTTCAACTTACAACCGCTACCCTCCCAGAGAGCCACCATTATGAAGCGGATTGAGGTGATATTTTACATCTCAATATTTCCAGGATAGCTCCGGTGGCCTAGAGGTTAGAGCGTTCATCTCGAATGCGGGGGGTTGCGCTTTCGAAACCTAGTCGAGTCATGCCAAAGACTTATAAAAAGTGTTACTAACAGCTGCCACGCTAGGCGCTCAGAATTAAGAGGTTAATGTTAGGACTGGTCGGTCTGGTGTCAGGCTAATGTGGCTGGGTGGGCATGATTCTACATGTCTGAGACATGATTGTTGTAAAGTGGGACAGTTTAGCGACAATGGTACCATAACATTAAAACAAGGTGTTTGCACTTTGGCGACAATGGAAATTTAACATGGGAATGGCACCTGCGGGTCAATGGGAAATGAATATTGGTGACGTAGTGTGTTTTATAGCGTCAAAACTATTTATAAGGTAAAATGCATTTATAGGGACAAGGTTAATATTGACAACCTATTGGGATGCCGTCACGGTACTGGAGATTGGTAACTGCCCTGAATACGCGCGGATACCTAAGTAGGGACACGTACATTATAGAGATATAGAAACATGGCTAGAGACAGAGATATATACAACACAACCATAGACTGATGATCATTAATCTATCAAACCCATATTATACAACAGACTAAAAAAAATAGGTAGAGAATTTTTTTTTTAGTTAAACATAAATTATACAATTCAATATAAAAAATTAGGCAAGAAAGAGTAGACATCTTTTTGAGACATATGAGTGGCCCTGAAAGTGGTCGTTTTGCTTTCTTCTACCTTCCTCCCTTCTTCTTTATGACACAAACAGATTAAAGATTAACTTACGCACGTACAAATATACATTAAACAATTAACATTACATTCAATTAAAATTGAATTTATCTCGTGTTTACATAACACTTGTTATCTCCTATTAAAGAACTTATAATCACATTACTCTTTACAAACTGCCATCTCACCTCTGTCTGGGTGGGTTCGAGTCTAAAATTTGGCGAATGTAGATATGTGAGAAAGCTTGCCAGTAGCTTCTCGTGGGTCGGTGGTTCTTTCCGGTGATTTCCCGGTTTCTTCCTCCACCATTTATACTGGCCGCCATGTATATCCTATCGTGTGCTGATAAATGGCGTTAAGCCCCAGAACAACAACAACTTTACAAACCAATAAAACTAATTACTCTATAATATAATAAATATTTCATTATCTCCCCTTAATCCTTAAATTATATAAAATATCTTTTTAAATATTTCTACTTGTGATAAACACAATGGTCTTCCGAAATTTCCTATCTATAACTTTAACAACTAGGAACCTTCCGGCAAATTACAAGTAAACATTACAAAATCTAAATACTTTTTATCATTATACATTCAACATTCGGCAAACACAAATTACACTATATTAGCATAAGAAACTACAAATGCCGAATTGTAGAATCATATTTTTTACTTAAATTTTACAAAAATGAATTAACTTACTTACATACAAAAATATTCTATAATAAAATCATTATTGCTTAAAATATAATCAAAACTTTGCTTTCTCCCTTTAAATAACACATACATTTTGTTCTTTTCCTTTTTCTTTCTTTCCAATAGTTAAAAATGGATAAAGTTAAAACAGCATAGAACGATTGTATGTTTGTTTCTTTCCATAATTAAAAAGCTTATCCATTAACAAAAAAAGTGTGTGCTAGTCTACCATCTGTACGAAACAGTGGCTGGCTTATTTGTAGTTGCTGTTTTTAGTAATGGTGATTGGCTGATGGCCTATGCATAGAGACCAGTTAGGTTTAATGTGTGTATTAAAGTGAGTGATATTTATAATAATGAGTGTGTAACACTTTGAGAGAAGGACATTGATGTTGACAGGAAGCACAAACACGAATGACGTCATATTTGTGACGTCATGTGCATAAGCTTTAAAATTTGGCGCATAGAAAATCTAAATGAAAAATGTGATTCGCGTGCGTGTTCGGCTAGATACGAAGACCTAAAAGCAGACGTCAATCATGGACATATAAATACGGGTTAACTATCGTCAACATTGCAAGGAGATATAAAAAAGCATAAACCATTATCAACTCAAACAACAACTGAAGTTCTACATGCTTTCGAACGAATTTATCAATGTCATTCATGAAAAGTGTCTGGACTAAGCGACATGTTAATGGAAGAAACAGCCCCAGTTCACGTGGCTGCTTGTGTATATGTGTTTGAGGGTTGTCCCCAAACACATATACACAAACATGCCACGTGATACCAAATGGCTGTTAGACATTAACATGGAGCGAAGGACTGAAGCGAACAAGAGTTTTTGGTAGTGTAAGAGATGGACTATTTTGTGAGATTTTACCTCCTTTTCTTACATTTTAAGCTAAAAGATGTCATTTGAATAGTGAGTATGATATAATGGATAGTATAATGGATATAATGGACAGCGTTTTTGTGGTGTAAGGGATAGTCTATTTTGTGAGATTTTCCCTTACATTTTAAGATGACATTGGGGGTTTGAATAGTGAGTATGATATAATGGATGGTAAAGTAGGTGTAATGGATAGTACTTTTGTGGCGTAAGAGATATATATTTTGTAAATTTTCATCTCATTCTCTTACATTCTCAGCGAACAAATGGCATTTATTTGTAAGGGTAGGTATGTATATATGGCCTACATGTATAAGCTAGTTGTATATAAGTAATATGGTAGAAGTCAGCAGCCATTAGCTGTATAAAACAGTGGCTGATAAAAGTGTAGTGACTGATTTTATTACCACTGATGGATGATGACTGATGTGTTGAGGGTAGTTATGTTTAATAACTGTATTAAAGCTGGTGCTATTTATAGTAATGAGATTTTTACACTTTATTTACTGACGTTGACGGCAGCACGAACGAACTTGAACATGAATGAAATAATTTTTATGACGTCATGCGCATGAGCTATCAAATTTGGCACATGGAAAATCTAAATGAAAAATGTGATTCGCGTTTGTGTTCGGCTGCTGCCATTATTCCCCTAGTGTTGAGTAAAGTGACGTCATTGAAGCTGAAAAGTTGGAGTCTATAAATGTAGACTTGGATATTCCACAGGATGCAACTATAAATCGATCTTAGGTCTAAATGAAAAATGTGATTCGCATTCGTGTTTGTCTGTTGCCATTCTTCCTCTAGTGTTGAGTAAAGTGACATCATTGAATCTGGAAAGTTTAAGATTATAAATATAGACTTTTGTTTTCCACAGGTTGTAGCTATAAAGAGATACTAGGTCTGAATGAAAAATGTGATTCGTGTTCGTGATCGGCTGTTGCTATTCTTCCCCTAGTGTTGAGTAAAATGTCGTCATTGAAGCTGAAAAGTTTAGGATTATAAATATAGTTTTGGGTTGTCCATAGGTTGTAGCTATAAATAGATACTAGTTGTAAATGAAAAATGTGATTCGCGTTCGTGTTCGGCTGTTACTGTTAATCCATATTTTGGAAGTAAAGTGACGTTATTGAACATGAAAAGTTTGACACTACATAGACTTGGGTTTTCCAGACGTTGCAGCATTAAATACATGCAAGAGATTTTAAACAGGAACGTCACATAAGTTGAGACTATAAATATATAATGGGCTTTTCCAAAGGAATTTCCCATAAGTTGTAGCTACAAATAGATGAAAGGATGAGAGAAAGAAGAAAAATGTCCTGTAGAAGATGAGGTATTGGTGGAGAAGAAGGGAGGAGAGTAGAAGAAATCTAATCGTCCCCTTTCTGGGATGTTCATCCAGCACGTAGTGGATTTCAAGATAATTCGTATAAGAAAGTTATTGGAAAAATATATGATCAATTTATGTTTAGGCCAGTTAGGAATTTATAGGACTTACGAGTAAAATATATACTGTCATATTAGATGACAACAAACATAAAAGAAAGCAAAACGTATTCCTCGAGGGTCTGTAAAACATGTTTGAAATTTGATGACTTTAAAGCACCGCTAGACAATAATGTCATTTTAATCAAAACAAATGTTATCATAACAAATTATCACAATCTTGGAACGGATACAATTATAAAGCGTGTATTAAGTAATTTTGATGATAAAAGGTATTGCAGAGACGGAATTAATACACTAGCACTTGGACATTATGCAAGTATTTTGTCTGAACAACAGAAATAATGTTCGAAAATTTAACATTAGTCGATGTAGTTAATAGCAAAATAAAAAAAATAATGGTTAATAATTAATAATTATCATTTTCATTTAAAGATGTAATTTCAGGTATCTGTTTTAGTAAATGTGACAGAATCAAACTCTACCTTATCAGATCAGACGATAGCAAATATTTTAATTATCTCGAAAGTTTGCGAGACGTGCTTGCACCATACTATGACAATTTCATGATCCGATCCACAGAAATCATCGATATCCAACCAAACAATACACTTTCCCACCATGTCAACACCAACACGTGTTGGGTGCACGTTTGCTTTCCACAGGTTTTGATTATGGGGAGAGTGTACAATATTTGTTGAACGTAAATATGCCCCTCCCACTCGACCGTTTGTATGTGCCGTCCTTAATTAAGTCTATATATAACAGTGTTTTCCTTAATTAAGTTTATAATTAAGACTATGTGTTGTGCTGTCAACAAAAACATAATATGTATTGTGCAGTCTACAAAAAATATCTTTTATATAGTTTTGTGTTTGTGCCGTCTTGAAAAACAGTCCTCTCTGAAGACCATTATTTTTATTTTTATTGTTATAAAACAAAATATGTATAGCAGTAGATGTAGAGCCTTAGTACCATAATTGTCAAAAGGTGCGTCAACTATATTGTCAATAAATGTCATTGGATCATCTACCCAACCTATCATTCGTTCATCATTTTAAATCGCGAATAAGCAATCTGACCCATATTTTGGAGATCTATGGTAACCAACATTTTTGATGCAATTGTTTAATTTTTTAGTTGTTATGCCATTATAACTTGAGGCTTATTTTATCGACATAAATCTTTTAAAATATCTGTTAGATCAAATCCAACATGTCTCTCTGATTGACAATAAGACATTTTATCATTTTCTGAGATACAAATTTGGAGGAGAGTGGGTTTTTGAGGATGAGTGGGTCTCTGAGGTGATAAAAAAAAATGTCAGAATATTTCTGTTTTAGAAGGGGGGTGTTTTTTGCCTAGAAATATCTTTTTGGTTTTAAAATCTCAAATACCTATACTACTGTGAAGCCAATAAGTTTTGTTAATTCAAAAACAATAATTACCTAGACTAAATCGTAGAAATATGCAAAAGGACTTAACGGTTTGTTAATATAATCCAAATATTAATCATATAATATTTATAAGTCCTCTCACTAAACAGATCTAATTTAATCCAGGTTCAAATCTAGATGACGTTCCAAAATGGATGGCGATGACGTCAAATGATGTTGTTCTACTATCTACAACAGATCCTCGATTGAATCACAGTTTATGGTTCCGCGAAGAATTTCCAGAATAAAATTGCCCTGAATATCTTCCTCCCAGTACTTTTATAAATATGAAGCACTTGAGTAGTATTCTAGAGAATGAATTATTAAATTCCAAAAATTAGATCAATTTCAAAACAATCTGGCGACAACAATAAAACACATAGAGCTCTGAGGTATAAAATTACGACTGATCAATCTACTAGCAAAATAGTTGTTTTAACTCTCGATTTTAGATCACATGGTGGCTCACGTGACAGGGCTACGTGATCACTGAATTGAACAGCGCAATAAAAATTGTCATTTAGCACGTGGCTAGAATAGCTCTATCTAAGAATCAGATTCTCACGCTGGAAATGATTTTAAAAATAAAACCGATCATAACAGAGGTAACGCTTAGTCTGAAGTTGACCTTAGTAATGGCCAATCGTTTTCACTCGATGTTTACAAAAACTATGAACCAAGGTGAGCCAAACATAGTGCTTATGTCATACATTTGCGTCAAAACAAAAGATTGAATTTACGGAGAAAATATCAAATCCAGAAAAATAACCATTATAATAAAATATAATGAAATATTAAGAAACTATAAATCATTTAAACACATAACACACATGTAAGTAATTATATTACATATGCGTAACATCCCCCCCAAAAAAAAAAGAAAGAAAGATTTATGTATTGTTGAGTAATTTCTTTGGTGCTTAAATAATTTCTTTGAGAAATAGCACGATGGGTGATCAACACCATTCCAATCTTTTTTTTTTTGCTCCAACCCCAACATCACTTGCATCTACAGGTAAGTCAAAATATTAACTGAAATTTGGAGCTGTAAGAACCGGCGCACTTTTGAGTATGGCTTTCAATCTATGAAAAGCTTCCTGACATTTTTCAGTCCAAAGAAACTTGTTTTCTTTCTCAAAAAGTTTGTCAGGGGTTCAGCAATATTAGAAAATTTGGAACAAAATTTCCGATAGTAGCCGGACGAACCCAAAAATTGCATCAGTTGTTTATTACTGACAAGCACAGGGAAATCAGAGATAGGTTTGACCTTAGCATCAATAGATTTTTACTTGACCATGTCCCATAATATATCCTAGAAATGTTATACAAGCACGGTAAAACTCACGTTTAGATAAACTGATTGTCAAATTTATATCAGCGATTCTTTCAAAGAATTTCCGAATAATGGCTAGGTTCCAGGTGTCGTTATAAATGATAATATCATCGATGTAAGCATCATAATTATCTAGACCAGATGTAATCATATTTATCAAAAGTTGAAAGACACTAGGGGAACTATGTGATCAATTATTGTGATTATTGCGATATCTGGAAAACCCGCCAGTCTTTTGATAATATTTATTACTAATATTTATTACTAATATATAATTAATATCCATGTATTGCCTGAATAATATATTTCTGTCTTTGTATCCTTTGGTGGTGCTTTCCCACCTTTTTACGCCAGGTGTGTGTGTGTGTGTGTGTGTGTGTGTGTGTGTGTGTGTGTGTGTTTCTTATTTCCCATCGCTGATACTAAATCAATCATCGGATAAATATGAAAGAATTTCCGAATAATGGCTAGGTTCCAGGTGTCGTTATAAATGATAATATCATCGATGTAAGCATCATAATTATCTAGACCAGATGTAATCATATTTATCAAAAGTTGAAAGACACTAGGGGAACTATGTGATCAATTATTGTGATTATTGCGATATCCGGAACACCCGCCAGTCTTTTGATAATATTTGTTACTAATATTTATTACTAATATATAATTAATATCTATGTATTACCTGAATAATATATTTCTGTCTTTGTATCCTTTGGTGGTGCTTTCCCACCTTTTTACGCCAGGTGTGTGTGTGTGTGTGTGTGTGTGTGTGTGTGTGTGTGTGTGTGTTTCTTATTTCCCATCGCTAATACTAAATCAATCATCGGATAAAAATGATAAATCCGACAACTTTTTAACATTAAGGTGCCATCAACATAATTATCGACATTCTACGGTGTGCCATCTTCGATAATGTTTCACCGCAGCAAATAAATATATGATATACAAAACAGTGGAAGAAGAATAATGGTATATCGCAACATAGAGAAATCTCCATATATGAATTACTGGACACACGGTACTGATTGAATGGACAAATGGGAATCAGCCTGGAAATGGGTCAAATAGAGTATATACGGGTTTGGATGGGCAGGATCTTTGAAGGTTTTTCCTAGTTGTAACTTAATAAATAGAGACATTATTTTCTTGATGTAATTTCAGTCCTTTAAGTTTTGAGTTTGAAACACTCATTACTGAAATTAGCACCTAACCCTTGTCTTGCGGAATTAAAAGCAGACATAGGTCCAGAAAATGCATCGGTTCATATCATTTTCTCTTTACAGAAGCTGTCATCTAGGTTTCATCTATACTGATAAATATATGTTTAATCACGAGAACTTAGAAATTTAAAGTTATTGAATTTTAATATCGTGGTGTTTCCATAGGTTTACTATTGCTGAATTAGGCCCGCGAGTACAGGAATACCTTGGGCGTTGCATGGGACGTAACTCTTTTAAAACTCAATTGTAAAGTTGTAAAATAAGTTACATCCCCTGGCTCGTAAAGTACAAAAACCTGGAAGGAACACTTTATAAATCAACGGTTTACAGTCAAAACGTACCCAAACCGAAATGTGCCCAATTCAAAACGTACTTTCAAGTTAAAACGTACCCAAATTTAAACAAGACCCACACTCGCTGTAAAGAATTACATAATTGTTGTGTATTGTGTTTCATATGACATTGACCGGCCTGATGAGCAACGGAAATCCTTTGCGCATTTTAGTCACACCGATTTCCGTTGCTCATTGGTCAGTTATATGAAACACAATACACAACCATTATGTCAATCTTTACAGCGAGTGTGCGTCATGTTATCGTTTGGGTACGTTTTGACTTGGGTATTTTCGGTTTGGGTACTTTCTGACTCGTGTACGTTTCGGTTTGGGATACGTTTTGATTTGAGTACGTTTTGACTTGGCTGTGTTGGTTTGGGTACGTTCTGACGAGGATACATTTCGGTTTGGGTACGTTTCGGTTTGGTTACGTTTTGGTCTATTCCCTATATCAACTACGGAGATTTCTAAAAGGCAACAACAACAAAACGCTGATTTAGGGAAAACAATCTTGTGTACAGAAACGTACATTATTCAGCCAATTACCTTTAACTGCAGAGTTTGTTGCATTCATTCATCGTTATTAAATGTTTCGGGTGGGTTTAGATGAAGTGTAAGTGGTAAGGAAAAAGGTAATTTTTTTTATTTAAAAAAAAGGTACACGTAAGTTTGCTGTTGTAGCCAATCTACAAAGTGACAGTGAAACATGTAAGTTGAAAAAGGAATTTATCAAAGAAACAACATATACCTATCAAAACGAGTTTTATGTCTTGTGGAACGTGTAAAAATATTCTCAACTCATAAAGTGACACCGCCATTCCTCAAATGCTATAAATAAAAGTTGTCGTTTGGTTTTGTCATCTGTATCCCAGTGCCGTCTTAACAACATTGTAGTCTTAACAACATTGTAAGCTCTGTCTGGGCAAAGCAACGCACAGGGGCTCTCTAACGGCCCTGCTATTCATTAACAATATGGGCAGCATGATGCCCCTAGATGCGTCATGCCTTAGGCAACTGTCCAGTGTGCCCATGCCTTAGGATGGCACTCCATTACTCCCTTGCACATTGTGTGTATATTTTGCACATGTGCAAAGTGACTTAAATTAGGTGATTTTCCCAAGGAATTCAGAGGAGGCCAACCTGAGAAGATATTGAATCCGTGACCTTTTGAATACCAATCTGACGCTCTACCAACTGATCTACTGCGGAAACTAGGCATCATAAGGAAATAAGTTAAAACACTCCCTTGAAAATAAACGAGAAAAATGTAGATTCCATTATCGTCGTCATCATCATCATCATCATCATTGTCGTCGTCAGTATACACACCATCAAGCAACGAGACCAATAATTTACAACTTGTATTTTCATTGATATTTTTTGATACAGATGAAGATCGCGTTTACACACACACACACACACACACACACACACACACACACACACACACACACATACACACCATGACAGGAATCTAATATGCTTACATGATTACGGGAAAACGAAGAAATTTCGAATAATTTTTAAAATGAAGACTATTTATCAATTATCTTCATAAGTGGACTGGATGAGATCTGACGCTTTTTCATTTTCCATTGTCCGTGTTTAGAGTACCTTCTACTGCACTCACGAATGGATAGTAAAACAAGCCAAATTTGTCTCTCCTTCCGTCAATGCGTCTGTCCGTATGTCTCTTAATTCGTTTCCTACATAAATTTTATATTTTATATTAAAAACAAGAAAATGGATCGAAACATAATTGGGTATGGTGTTTAATATAAAATAAAACCTATTTTAATTTCGAGTCTAACATTTATTGTCAAAATATTTACACGGATACAATGCTCTACTCAGATGATTGCTTATTATTTTCACATTTTTGTGACCACAGCTTTCTTTATAAGTATTTCATGGACTAAAACAACATTTAGCACGGAAATTATGCATAAGTGATTTTTTTATTTTTTTTTTTCTTTCATCTAGTTTTGACTACTAAACATCCCTCTCTGACAGAGAATTTCGCTTCTTTATCTTGTATCAATATTTTTTAAGGTATGCCATGCAAAATTAGAGATGTACGACTTTGCTTTTGCGTTACTTTGACATGGTGCTCAAATTTACCCATTATTCGAATGTACACGCCTGTGTAAAATCTGCAAAACTATGTAAACTGGTGTATACAAATGGAGTATACAAACTGCTAAAACAATGCTAACTGAAATCGATCCATCACTCTTTTTGTTCATAGATCTACCAAAACCCAGACAGTCCCTCTATGCTCTATCTTTCCCATTGAAAAAGCATATATTTAGATTCAATCGATACTATTAGCATTTGTTGTTGAAAATGCATCACAGACATTTGAATCGCATATATTGGAGTCAAAACAAAAATGAGTTTTAATTTTAAAACCGATCTTAGTTTATATGAAAGTGAAGATTTGAAACAGAATTGCAGTAATTTTTACTCGACTTCACATTTTGAAACGGGGCGAATTGTTACTTGGCACGGGTCTTACACCGTAAATGTAATTTAACAACATCTCTTAAATGCAATAAAAGTAAACACGGGTTGTTTTGCCTTTGTAGAACTTTTACTTAACTTTAATAGGCATCGCTGGCATTTGGACAATCAGAAACCACAATTTGGCTCGTATTCTTTAGACTTAGTGATAAATTAAATACAAACTTCAAGTGAGTTCATTTTGTTTAAGGACTAGAGAATTTTTGGCATCGATTCCCAATATTTATTTTGGCATCGATTCCCAATATTTATTTTGATTAATTCTTTGATAAAACAATTGGAAAAAATTATTTCGGGCAAAATAAACAATAAGACCTTTGTAAACCAAATGATTTCACCAACCGGAAATATGGTCTAGCTCGTTGCAGTCCTATGTTAAAATTACATACGGAGCCAATGCCATTAAGCCTACGCGACGTAATACCACCTAAGCTATTAAGTTTATGGAGTATTTAACGTAATGATAATTCTAAATGCAATGTGCTATAAAATCCTTCATTAAACACGAAAGACAGCTGCATTCTCTGAAAGATCTTTCAAGTTTTGATGGCGCGTGCTGATTCTTGTTTACCTTGTCGAAGATATAGATAAAGAATTTCTTTATTCCGTCACTGAAAAATATATATGTAATAAAACAACTGTTGTCTTGGAAAATGTATTTAAATGTAATGCCTGACTTTAGTCATTGAAAACTAGTTATATGATTGATATAAGATTTCGAGGTGAATGTAGCAACACAAAAAGAAGCATCATAAATGTAAGTATCACGAAAATGAATGTAAGATGAAAAACTTGCAGCTCTTGCCAATAAAGTTAAATGTTAGAGTTGAAGTTTTAACTGGTGTGTGTGTGTGTGTGTGTGTGTGTGAGAGAGAGAGAGAGAGAGAGAGAGAGAGAGAGAGAGAGAGAGAGAGAGAGAGAGAGAGAGAGAGAGAGAGAATATATTGTATTGTTACTGTGCACCTTCATAGCATTTTTAATTATTCTATTATTTTTTTGCTCCTGATAACCTGGTTTTAAAAAAACGCAAAAATTCTTAAATTCTTTAATTTTCTTGGAGGATCTAACAGCTGTTTCTCTACATAGACATACGTATGATCACTGTGGGTTCGGAACTAAAACTGTCTACTAGATGACTTTGCTTGCAAAGGTATTTTGGAATTTAGTCCGAGTTTCCTCTGACCCTTGACACCCCATTTTTGATATCTGGGTTTTTTGTGTTGGGATGTCAAGGGTAAGAGGAAACTGGGACTATTTGGAATTGGACGGTTATATAGCGTAATTATGCGTAGCTACACCAACTGAGACACACAGTACATGTGTATTGTTATTCTCCCGATGTTTTCATCTAGTGTGAAATGGTACTCAGATTATATTATGAAACTGGCGCGTGTGAACCAGATGCGTTTCCAGTGAAAATGGTCAATGTCAAATTACAGATGTCGGATACAATACAATAGGATATCTCACTCTTGTGTGTACCTTGACTTAGGAAAAATTTCATTGAAACAGCTCGAGAAGTAAACAACCGGAAAATGTTCCGTATCAGTGGACTAATAAAATAAAATCATATTGTTAACGCTCTCCCGCTAATGATGACGATTGGATGGTTGAGCAGAAAGTTAAGAATATAGTGGCCAATCACCTTTCACAATAAGTCAAAATTATTTTTATAAAGTATAATATCCTTAACTCTTTGAATAGGTTACCAGTAACACTTATTTTTCAAAAACGCCAAAAAATCCTTGAGAGTTGCATTTTACATATTAGTAATTTGAATTATGAATACATCGATTCCTATACAGAGAAATAACGAATTTAAGCTGCAGTTGAAATTAAGTTAAAGCCTTAAAACTAGTACACTAACCTTTGATTTAAAAACAAAATGAAGAAAGAAAAACAAACCAGAATCTAACTATAAAATCAACATAAGTACAATATAATTGGAAAATAAGGAAATTACACAAATATTTTATTTTGTCAAAATAGCTGATCCCAAAAATCTCCGAAATGTCGATACTAAACAGTATTTTTTTTTGTAGCACTGACAGAGTATAGTGTTTCCAATACTAGCTTAAGTAAATAAAATGCATTGAAAAAAAAAATTTTAAGCTGGGTCTGCTTAGTTCATCTTAGATAACTTTGTTATTCAAACAGCAGATGGTAACTTTTCGTACAGCGTTCGCTTAGCAGTAATCGGCAATCTGTATACATTTAGACTACTCTTGTTTTAAATAGTTATAAATATATAACACTTGTTGTAAATCGTATGCTGTTAGGACCTTCCTTTCTCTGAAACGTGCTATACTTAACAGGTGCGTGTGAAGTGTTCTACGTATTTGACAAGTTCCCGCTTGACCAGGGCAGCCGTTGCTGTGCTCAATCCCAAACGAGTGTATTACTTGTGACGTGAAGATAGCCACATAGCGTTCGTTTAGCGCAGTGTGACCAAAATTACACCTTACACGGAATGACTAGACATGCATGGACAACTTCCTCCATGGCTCTGACCGGATTAGTGATTGTTAAAGCAACACTGTATCATAAATGAACGCTGGACACCAGGTCAGGAACCAGAACTTGCTCGCGATCCGTATTTTGCTTACCCCTGGACTAAAACGACGAAAGCAAGATATATTCAGGTAGGACTTGCTAGTCTCTAATTATATCTGAATGGATAAAAGATAGCAGTTGCTAATATGTGTCTGGAACAATCAGGAACGGTTCAATAAAAAAATGAATAAACAAACAACAAAAATACCACCCAAAAAAATCTCGTTGTATTGGATGGCTTTGTTTACCTTTTTCTGTTTTCATGTTACATGCATCATACAATAAATCAAAACAGTTTTGATTTGTACTGCATAGCTGAGATTAATATGATCTGCTTTTTCAGAGCTGATTACTGACCCATCGACTATACCCACCTCTATTGTACCAAACAACTGTGGCCACTAAGCAATGTGGTATCGAGGCAGTTATGACTGTACATCGATGAACCAGCCGCACACCTGTAATGATACTAACGTAGGGTTTAGGGGATGATCTCACGTGCTCATTAAAGCGTGCAAATATTTGCAGACACTTTCCTCTGCACACATCGGTACATATATACATTTTATGCACTTACCGGTATTTCTTTCGGCAGCTTAGTTACCGTCGTTTTTAAAGGTTCTTTCGTTTGTTGGTTGGGATGTCCCTTTATATATATATATATATATATATATATATATATATATATATATATATATATATATATATATATATATATATATATATATATATATATATATGTATATATATATATGTATATATATATATATATATATATATATATATATATATATATATATATATATATATATATATATATATATATATATATATATATATATATGAACATAGGTATTCCCTCTCCTTAATGCATTATGACAGAACTATATTCTAAAATGCAGAAACTACACAAATGTATGAAGTTGGTAAGCTTGAAGGAAAAGCATAACATGCATCTTTTAATATAAGGACTTTCTAAGGCGTATTTTTAGAATGTAGCACTATATATCTATATGTATCAATTATATAAATAAAGTTCGTTAGTCCCATAATTAGAGAGACTTGTATATCTTCTTAAAAAATCCCGTGTATCTCTTGCATTGCCACAGCTTCCCCAGATGTAGACGTATCTACACTCTTGAAATACACCTTCTTCTTAAGAGTCTGATTGCTCTCTCTCTCTCTCTCTCTCTCTCTCTCTCTCTCTCTCTCTCTCTCTCTCTCTCTCTCTCTCTCTCTCTCTCTCCTTCTAACTATGGAATAGAGCATAGCTAAGAGTTTATAAGAAAAAAACCTCATAAACTGCTCTCGTTTGTTCTTTGTTGTTTTATTTTTTTGTGCATCGACTGTTGTTGTTTATCTGGTTTTTATTGATATGTTTCTCTGTTGCTGCCTTTGTTCCTGATGTTGGTTCTTCATTGTAGTTTCTTTTGTTGCTGCTGTTGTTTTCGTTTCTGTTGTTGTGTCTGCATAATCTGTTGGTTTTATTATTGTTCATCTCTTTCTTTTTCTCTTGGCCCTTTTTGTTTGTTCCTTCCGTCCCGTTCTCCTTTTGGATAGGAGAAATAGTCTATTCCGAGGCATAAACTTGTTTCTCTTGCTTTTTGCTCTCTTCTTAGAACTTTGGACACTTGTATGATGCATGTCCAGTCTTTCCACAATTTCTGCACTTTCTATTGTATATACATCCCTTCTATCATAATCTCTCTAGAAACCCATGCAGGAAAAATCTGTCTTCTTTATCCTAATTTTTGTTGTTTAAATTCCTGGTATTCTTATCCCATTCTTAAGTGGACTTTGGGGGGTAGGTACCCATTCTCACTTTTGATACTTTGATATTGAATTTCACTTCGAATCGGACCACTGTTGTATTTATAATGGTAGATCCGATAGCTGTAATGATGCAGTCTGTTTCTTTATTTTAAGCAGTATAGGTGTTAGTTCCTTAATAATCAGTTTCACCTCCCATTGTCATTTCCCCGAATAAGTATATCGGCTGGAATCCTTTGGGTCTTAATATGTATCCTTTAAAACCATTTCTGCTTAGTGCTTCTGTCAGGCTAACAAAATTCTCATTTCTCATTGCAGAGCTGCCATCACTGTTGTCATACTTGGTCTCTTTTCCATAACTATCCTTGTCATATAAATGTCCTGTGCACCGTCTTTGTACGCACATTCTAGAAAAGATATATTCTGTCTCAATCCTTCTTGTCTTAAAATATTTTCTCCAATACAGTCATTTCTATTTTATTCGCCATTTCCAATTGCTTGTGCAAAACGTGTTTCTCAGTCTGACGTCTTTTCACCAGTAATGTTTCACAGTAGTGTTTTTCTGTTATTGTTACAATTTGTTCTGCTTAAGGTATTCTGCTATTCCATTATATTCATTCTTTTCATGTAGATTTACGGACAGTTTGTATTCTTCGTGCCATGGCAGATCAATATTCGAATACCTTACTTATTAAGAATGAGTGTCAGAATCCTGAAGGGTTTTGATTGGCAATTTCTATACTAATTTCGGATCAAATTATATACCTGACGACTTGTAAATCCACGTGGAATAGCACAACCCTATTTCCTGTGACAATTTTGAAATTCGCGCTAGATATTAGTCTGGTCCCCTTGCTAAGTATGCTGCCTGCGTTGCAATCCGATATACTAAGTATAGCGGAGTGCAACGCAAGGAGCATACAAAACAGGGGACCAGACTAGATAGATATGGCTGTTACCAAATACCGGTGTCTAAACTGAAGGCAGGTTCGTTCAGGAAAAAGTTGCATGCAGGAAAATTGCCCATTTTAAAATTAATAGGTGACATCATATCCACAAACTTTCCATCAGTATCAACACAGATTTAGGATTTGTATTTATCGATTATTCTGACTGTTGCAGAACATACAGTTTGCTTCTTATGAGATAGTGATGGGTCCTTTTGTATTTTTCATTAGTATGTTTCATGTTTTCATATCTCATTCAGCATATGATAATGGAACCTTTACACCAGCGTCAGTATAGGGTTGGTGTTACCAAGTGCGATAAGTAATGGTGTCACCACCATGGACCTCCTTTTTGGACAAAAATTCCAAAAAATATACAGTCATTTTATTGTCAATCCATCTGATGGTGTCACCCGATGCGTTTTGTTTTATGACAGTAGCCACAAACATACCGTTTGTTTATCAGTTGGAAAAATATATCGAAAATATATGAATGATTAAATTTGGTTTGGAAAATGGCTACCAAAGAAATAAGCATCAAGTACTGGTTTGGGAGTTTGGGATTTCGCAGGAAATGTCTGTAGTTCAGCCACATGCACCTCTTGTCAGCACCATTTTGACTGCGTCTGTGATGGTCACACACACACACACACACACACACACACACACACACACACACACACACACACACATACATACATACATACATACATACATACATACATACATACATACATACATACATACATACATACATACATACATACATACATACATACATATAATCTGTCTTCGGGAGTAGTGAAAGAAAGAAACTGGGACTCTCGGACTTACGAAATCATCTGGGACTTTGGAACTTGTAATGTAACTTGGGACTTCTGGACTTGAGAAATAACCTGGGATTTTCGGATATTTAATAATGAATTTTATTTTTGGATGCTGATATCCCACAACACACTAAAAGTTTAGATTATTAAGTTTGAGATTAATGAAAATGTAATGAATAATTTATATGTCCATTTCATCACACATACATGCATGCATGCATGCATGCATGCATGCATACATACATACATACATACATACATACATACACATACATACATACATACATACATACATACATACATACATACATACATACATACATACATACATACATACATACATACATACATATATATATATATATATATATATATATATATATATATATATATATATATATATATATATATATATATATATATATATATATATATATATACAGAGAGAGAGAGAATGTGTTTATTTGCAGAAAATGTTATTAAAACAAGAAAACAATGTGAGCCAGTCAGCAATCGAAATATTACATCAGCAGAGCACGTAGTTTACCGCCTAATATCCACATAACTAGTGAACGAACATGCTGTGCACACTAACAGAAGTAGAATTGGAATGCATCTATATGCCACTGCTCTTTTTACCAAATCCATAGATCATCCTTGAATCAGAGAAAAGATAGAAAGAAAGATGACCCTTACTAGCAAATTTTATGTCATCAAATGTAAAGATTATTGCGATAGGACGATATTTTTTTCAGATATCATCTCATGTTGTTGACAAAAGATGCACTTTAAAAAAAATCAGCTATAACAACTTCATATGTTTTTTCTTAGAAAGTGATTAAGATGCACTGATTAAATCTCAAAACAAAATAAAACAAACAAAGAAACAAAAATACAGTTTCATACATTTCTTCTGAGAGAGAGATATTTTTAATGTTTCCCAAAGTGATGTAATTGATTCATCACGTTAAAAATAATGGGAGAAAATGAAAAAGAAAAAAATAGTTGCACAGCTAAATTTTAAAAAAGGAGAAAATATAAATGGTTGCATTTATTTAAATAATTGCTTGGAAGATTTAAACAAAAATGATAATGGCAGAAATTCTATTGACGAAAATCTGAAAATATACATTCTCTTGTAGATTCGTGTTTTTCAGGAAAGTGTATGTATACCATGACGTAAGTTGGCAGAAAAATATATGCATTTTCTTCCTGTAATAATACTGATATTTGATTAAAAATGTTTTGAACATTATACGTTGTAGGAGAATGCTTCCTTTTTTAAAAAAAGAAAATTTAAAAAAAACAAAACATTGTTATATTTTTTCATATTGTATGTGTATGTCATTTACAAGTGAGTGACAAGCTTGAAACAATTTGAATAGTGTTTATCTTGATAAAATTTGTCTGAAATAAAACATGCAACATATATTTCATGTCAACAAAATGAACCATGCTAATATTTATAATGCCATTTTTTATTATGCCATGTCAAGTATGTCGAAATCAATGAATTTGAATAGTCGAACACGCCTGCATTGGTATGTTTTTCATTCGACAACCGGAGTTGTCGACAGGAAAATGAAATTGTATTGTTTTAAAATACTTTAAATGTAAGATTTTGCACTGTACACATACCCCAGGTATAAAAAGAAAGCTACCAGCCATATCTTGTCACGTTAGTCGGAAACTACAAAGTACATCTATTAGAAAGTAGCGACTTATTTTCTATCCAGTTACTTGTGCAACTTGTGACACGAACTGTGGACGTGTATTTAAGGGACATACATCTGTTAGCAGCCTCTTTCGAAGATTAGTCACTGTCTTTATATCCATACCAAAATCACCCTCATTTTAAGTTTACGTGTGGTTAATATTAGTCATTATGGTTATCTTGTGCATAGTTGTTTATTATTAGGCTGAGACTATTTTAATGGGTGCAGTGTACATTAATTGGAAAAGACGCCCTCAGTGTGCCTCGTACATAATTTGCAGGTTGCGTGTACCAAATGAACGACGAGGATATGCACTGCTGTTGCATATTTTGTATGATAGAAGTTAAGTTTGTCGCTTTTAGAGTTGAAGCCACATCCATCCCCGTAATTATATTTCCGTATGTAATAACCGATATTTACTCTTAATTTCACTTGATAACAACCGGTCGCTGTACTAAGTCTGAGCTAAAGTGAGAAAACATCGTCATGCAACAGTCGATTAAAAAAAAAAAAATCCATACGAAATGCCTCTTTGTTGTTATTAGTTCAAAGATTATATATTTTTGTTTAAAGCAGTAAAATAAAGTTCATGAAGTAAAAATACTGATTTATAGTGTCAGCTAATTTTACTTGGTTGGATCCACTTTTAGTATGACCAAATTTGACTTTGTGGCACTATCTCGGATGGGATGTAACACTCCCAAAAATTCAATGGCGCGAAGTGCAGAAAATTATGAGGCGCCGTAGCGGACAAAAGCTGGTTTAATGAGAAAGTTAAAGTTGAAATTTGGATGTAGTATGTCGAGAAATCCAATATTACGTGGTGGATCAAATTCCATTTCTTAAAGGTCCATTGTCTAAATCGAGAGTTTAGATTTTCTATGTTGAATTATACAGTGGTGGTTTAAAGTTCTTTTTCCTATGTCGACGTTTTACGGTGTTTATTTTAAATTACACAGCGGTGGTTGAAATTTCAATATATGACGAGAATCCCTAATTCACACGTTAAACGTAAATGTTTGTGATGAAAGTTCCATTTCATATGGTGAGTATTTAGATTTTATCTATTGAATTTCACAGCAACGAACATCAACATCCTTGTTTGGAAATAACGCGGTCCGTTCACGAATGATAACTCTAGTGAAGAAATACATAGTAATTATCGACCTATTAATGGTAACTTTCAAACAGTAAATACATATAATATAATGGCGCCTCATAATTGAATACACGAATAATGTATCTTATTAACATTAAAATTATGTTGATTGACTTTTTGTATTCATATGGCAGTGATAATCCCTCTTACGATCCATGGCATTAAATCCTTTATAAAACTCACTTCTCTACATTAATGCATATCATAATAAAATAGTTATGTCTGGTCCAGAGCTGGAGGGTTGATATGCATTGCGCTTTAAATTGGGGCATTGCTGCTGTCAGCTGTTACCATGCTAGTGCTCTCTGCCACCAGTTACATCAGATTAATATCAGACAGGAGAATAGTATTTGAAAATTTGCTAGAAATAGAGTACAGTTTTGTGATTTATGCATGCAGTTAATTGGAGTTCAGCCACATGTTGCTCTGGTCAGTGAGATTTAGATTGTGATCAAGTAACTTGGAAACCTGTAAAACAATTACCAGATGAATATTTACTGCTTATGACATAAACGTGTGTTATTATAAAATAGGACTTGGAAATAAACTGTAACTTTGGGACTTGAGAAATAAACTGACTTTGGGACTTGAGAAATTAAGAGGGACTTTAGAACTTGATAAATAAACTGGGACTAAGGGGATAATTAATAATGAATTTTGTTTTGGAAGTTGATATCCCAAAAGACATTTAAAGCTTTAAATTATTTAATTTTGCTGAATGAAAATTTTATTAATATTTTTAGAATTTGGATATATATAATCTGATTTCTGATTATGAAAATATATTTTAATAGGAAAGATGTATTTGAGTTATATAAAGTCATTAGCTTTAACAAGTGGAAGTAGTTTTATGCACAATTTTAACAAGCTGTTTTGTTGATCTATTGCTTGTCTGTAGCCATGCACAACATTGTCCTCCCTTTGTTTCATGTTTTCTAATGGCAGAATAAGCTATCTTCTAATTGATTATGTAAAGTTTGAAAACATTAAAAAATGGAGACTCTCTCAGTTTATAACATGTCTAAATACAATTAACATATATACGTAATTTATTAGCTGAGCCCAACTGCAAACTGCACAGATCCAGCTTTGCCATTGCATAATTCATCAACAGTTCTGAATTTAGCCATTTTATAACAGAATTGAAACCTAGTGGGATTTCTCTGTTTGGACTAAATGAATAACAACAACACAAAGCAATGAATGATTGAATTTATAAAATACGTTACTATATATATATATACATATATATAGATATAGATATAGATAGATAGATAGATATGGATATAAAACAAATTCAAAGACTCTTAAAGTACACTACTACCATATGACTAATACAATATTCTACATACACTCATGAAATGAAAACGAAAATATGATCTAACCTAACAAATGTATCACATGCTATGAAAAAAAAAAATGAAAAGTAAGAAAAATGAAATATGAGATCCACTTAATCTCGTATGAGTATTTAACTGAGATTCAAAAAAACTCTTGAATGAAAATGAGCAATACTCAGTGTTATTTCTGACACTTCGACCACTTCCTGTGTTCAACGCAAATGAATGAACACAAAAATACGTCCCTCAACTGGAATCCACTTCCTAAACTGACTACAGTTTATGCAATATATGAACTCAAATCTGTGGTCGACTCCCATTAGATAACGAATCTCCTGCTAGGCTTCAACCGTTCCACTGAGGCTTCGTTAATCCAATAATGTCCAATGATATCTGATAATGTTCATTAAGCTTTTTTGATGTCCGCTATCCTATGGGCTACAACAATTGGATCCAACAGACTCCAATGCCTCCCATAATTCACAACAGACTTCCACAATCACAATAGACTCCCGGGATTTATATTAATATCGAACAGTCTACAATGGTATTCAACCACCTTCAGTAGTATCAAACAGGCTACTATAGTACCCAACGGCTACTATAGCATCCAACGGGATCACTTGTATCCAAAAAGAAAAGAAAAGCTACAATAAAACAATACTATTTGTTAATAAAATGGTAATAAGAACAAAAGCTAATAAAACAAAACATCACCCAACAGGACACAAAACCGAGAAATAGTTTCATAAATGAAATAAGATGAAATTTCAACACTTACCCCTATGGCCTGAGACAATGGTAGAAAGTTCGCCTACCACTGACGAAATCCAAATGACTTGTGTCTTAGTTTACAATGTATCAAGCTTAAGACCATAGGAGTGATTAATAGTCATAGTCAAATATCCACGTAATCCATGCTTTTCAATGGCTCTCCGCCTGCTTGTAATTTCGAATCACTTTACCCGGTGGCCAGTGACTCACCCCAGGTAACATTGTACGCCTGTACAACAAATAAGATGAAAAATCGATTAAAGGCAAAACCAAGTTATTTTTAGCCTTATTCTGTGACACATTTGTTAGCAGTAATCATTGAATAATGTGTCAGCATATCACAATCTGTAAAGTTTGTTTTGCTGATTTATTTGGACACAGTCATTTTTGGAAAGAGTATGATTTTCCGTAATCTTAACAAAAGAAAAAGAAAAAAAGCAAGACCATTTTTGACCACAACAATATATATATATATATATATATATATATATATATATATATATATATATATATATATATATATATATATATATATATATATATATATATATATAACATGCATCTGTATAAATAGTGTGTGAGCAGTCCAGCAAATGGCTCAACACTTTACTTTAGATTTCATGGCAGTCTTGAATTGAACTGATTCTCAACTCAGCCAATTTGGAAATGTGAGAAAGCTTGGAAGTAGAGTCCCATGGGTCAGGACTTTTTCTTGAAATCCCTGGGTTCATTTTCCACCAAATTTACAGGCTGCCATATATCATGCTGAAAAATGGTATGATTCCTCCCCCCAACAAACATTATGTAAAACTATCATTAGTGCAGTTCATACATTTGATTGTCATAGAAGCAGTTGATCAGAGATTAACTACCACTAATGTACAGACTGTTTAATTTCTTGACATCAGTGAAGTCATGTTAAGTCCTGTGAGCATGCTTTGGGAGACCTCATAGGGTTAATTTGCATAGATAGAATACTCTAAGTGTAACAATGCAATTTATTTGAAGTTAGATAAATCAAAGAGACATGTCTTGAAGAACAAAATTTATTACACATCATTGCCATGAATGAAAGTGGCAAAGAAATCTTTATCAAAGATTCTTGGCAAGATTTTTATCAGTAGCAATGCTTCATAAAAGTCAGGGTTTATAAAGTGCAGAATATGATTATTTGGGTAGTTGGTAGTGTTGAATGTTCAGGCATGATGTCAAAATGCAGCAGAGATTCAGGTACCAGCTCAGTCAGCAAAGCCCAGCAAAACTAAATTTTACAACTCTTGGTTGATGGAGTTTAGCTTTATCTAGTACAGCAGCAAAGGGAGCATTTTGTTCTTTGTACATACTGCAGATACCATACTGATTCGACCAATGTGGTTATGTGAGAAAACTTGCCAGTAGCTTCTCATTGGTGGGTGGTTCATTCCAGGGGTTTTCCTGAGTTCTTCGTCCACCATTTATACTAGCCGCCATGTATAACCTATCTTGCGCTGAAACATGGCATTAAACCCTATGACAACAATGACAGTAGAAGACACCATATTGAATTTGGTCATCCTGGAATGTATGAAATTCATTCGACATCCTAACACCACCTTGCACCTGGAACATTGCAAAAATTCTGAGCTTGATCCCAAAAGTAACATATTTGACATTCTAACTGCTGTGACCAATGCATGTCGGACTCGTTTTTTAAATATTTTTTACAGCAAAGCAGATTAAAAAATGTCATCTAGTTTAGACTAGATCCCACCATGAGTACGTTTCAACATAATGTGTGTTGGTGTGATGATAATATTTGACAATTCTAATCAACCATTGAGTATTCTGGGGATCTTACCTTTCTTGAAAAAAGTCTTCTGGACCACAAACAGCTTGAAAATATATTCTTGCTGTGATTTATGGGGGAAAAAAAACTGGTTGGATCCATTTTATTAATTTACAAAATTAAATTATCTCCTAAACTTTGTTGTTAAATCCCTATGTCTGCCAACTGTTTTCAATTTGAGAGCATTTTAGATGCATCAGATATTTTATTATCTTTTTATTCTATAGACTTTTTGAGTCTCAGAATGCTCCTAATGGTGTCTGGAAGGCTGGCAGGTAAGTCATGTTCAGACCTGTATCCTAGAGTATAGACCCATCTTTGATACAAGCTTTCATGATTTTTTTAGTCTACTTGTGTATTTAAATATGTTTAAAAATTTCTTGCCTAAAAAATCAGGTGCTTCTTGCAGTATTAAGTTTTCCTAAGTCAAGTCTTTAAAAGGATTGATTTTGCATCAGTAAATCATTGCTTCTGTTTCTTTCAGTTACTAATAGGATAAGCTCTTACAAGAATCTTTTTCCTAAAATTTTACTTTTCATTATCAAGTAATTATTACCTTGCAGACCTACATATACTATATTTTATGTTTACCCAATACTTGACTGGTTCCCCTTTTTCCATACGGTGTCACTCACCAGTTATGTACTTTTGAGAGAATGGCATATGTAAGGTGAAGATGCTTGTATTTAAAACATGCACAGTGGAGCAAATGTTGACATGCCTCTATGTCACTTTGATTTAATGTGGCTGACATTTTTCTTTGGAAATTGTACATGATCTAAGCACAATGCTAACTAATATGACTGCTCCCTTGTGCTAAAAAAAATCAACCTTAATTAGTCTAAATTACACTATCCTTAGCAGCTATTAAAATTGGGAAAATGAATTTTGCCAGACAAGTTAATACCAGCTTCTGAAAGTGCAATGAATAAATTACCAAATATAAAAAAAATTTAAAAGTTATCAGCTTTTTTAAAAACATTTTATCTCAGAAGTTCAGGAAGTGAAAATGAGCAAGTGGAGCTAGCACTTTTTTGAAAGGTGCACATCTGGAATAAGGCCGAGCTGTATACTCTATTACCTATAATAAACCCATCAATCATGCACCACAATAAAGGGAATTAAAGGTTCTTTGAACAGTACCTAAGATATGCAAGGTGTTTTTTTTAAATAGCCAGTATAACCAGTGAGGAAATCTGGTGAAATTCTTTTTCTTTTAATTCTAACCCTGTGCAAAATATGAAATTTTAGAGTGCCACCATAGTTAGCACCTTTGATTCACTCGACAGAACTTATTATATAGCAGTAGAGTGTAGAAGTCAACTGCTTAGTGCAGAGGCATAGCTAGGGTGGGGCAGGGGGGTACATATGTCCCAGGCGCCAAGGTACAGGGTGCCAAAACGAGGCTTAAAACGTTACATTATAATAAGTAAAATATAAAAATGTGAGTAAACGGGGAGGGCGCTGGGGTGCCAATTTTATAGTTCGTCCCCGGGCACAAAATATCATAGCTAGGCCTCTGTGTCAGAGATTGCACTAATGAATATTAAATCATATTGGAATTCCATGAATGCCATCATCACTAACAGCATATTTCAATCAGCATTTCAGTGTTTGAACCTTTTTTCAGAAAATCAGTCTAAATCAAGAGTTCCTTGTTTTTACTCATCATTTATTACTGTACTATCCTCCAATTTGAAGATCAAATATAATCTCCAATTTGAAGATCAGTTATAGTATCATCTCCAATTGAAGATCAAATATATTATCATCTCCAATTTGAAAATCAAATATAGTATCATCTCCATCATATGGCATTAGTACAAAGTTAGTACTTCCAGTTCAGTACCCACAAATGTAGTTCTAGTCTATTTTTAGACAATTTTTTTGCTCTCACATTATGTTGGTGATAGAAGAGTTTTATTGATGCATTTTTGGTAGGGCATTAAAGGTAATTGTTTATTCTTCAGAATGTGAGCTTATGGTGTGGTTTGTCTATGGGTATTGCAGCGGCAGTGCACAGTGAGTTACAAGGCCTTGGCGATGATTCAGAAGTGAAATCTGTGTTCCATTTCATGGTGTTTTGTTTACAATTCAGCCTCTCAAAAAAATGCAGGTCAACCCTTGACAAGAAACTTAAGTGTGAAGTCATCTTTGAAGGTATTTTCGATTAATATATGATTTGTATTGATTGTCACACAGTGGAAAGTTCAGTACTGAGAAACGAATGTAGAGACAATATAGTGAAATTAATTGTGTTCTATGGCCATATTGTGCATTAAAAAAGTAAAAGGTTATGATGCTTCAAAAAAGGAGATTTAAGTGTCAGAAATTACTTAAAATTCCTCCAGAACATGTATAATTAAAAGATAAAGTAATGTAGTTATAAGCGAGTGTGAAACAAAATATGAAGTTCCAAAACATTCACTGAATGAAATTGGTGAGATGTAGAAGCATGATGGGTCATCAGCATTAAGTATGGTGCTAGAGTCTTAGGTGAGCAAATCGGAATATATTTCAAAACACAGCTTAGAAATATCCAAATAATGCCAATAAACACTTTTGAAATCATAAGCTGTCTAAAATGTGTGAATTTAGTTGCATAAATGTTAACCAATGTTCAAAACACCCAACCCAACCTAGTGAAATTCACCACAGTGCCTCTGCCTGCTTTTCATGGTAACAACTGTCATATCTTAATTTGAGTTTAAGTTCTCAATAAACCTGATTAAAAACATATTTATTTGCTAATTATTCACAAATACATGTAGAATCAAACTTAGCTGTAAATGTATATGTGGAACAACTGTTAGAATGTTTACTTTTTTTATCGGATTCATGCCTTATATTTAAACTCCTACAGTAAATCAAAGAAAATATGAGTATATGCATATATGTACATGTATATGAAGACCTAGATGACCTGATTGGAGTTTAAGGCTGTTTAAACACTTTGATGGACTCTTTTTCATAATAATTCAACCTAGCATGATTCTACTTTAAGTTCTTGACAATCAGATTATGAAACTAGGTAAGTTTGTTTTATGCACATATATGTGACCATATACTTTGTAATTTGTTCATTTTTTTTTATACATTCTATACTATATGGATTATGGGTACATTCTATACTATATGGATTATGGGCACATTCTATACTATATGGATTAGACTATATGGGTACATTTTATACTATATGGATTATGGGTACATTCTATACTATATGGATTATGGGTACATTCTATACTATATGGATTATGGGTACATTCTATACTATATGGATTATGGGTACATTCTATACTATATGGATTATGGGTACATTCTATACTATATGGATTATGGGTACATTCTATACTATATGGATTAGACTTGGTGAAAAATTTTCAGCACAATTACTTAGTACATTATTCACTTGTGTAGATGAAATTTGCTAGGTCTTTTTATATTGGTATGTTGATGACCTTGATTATAATTTTGTGCATGGTGTATTACAAACACAAATCTAGTTTGCCATATTGATGGTATTACGAGAATTTTATTAATAATGTCATTTTCTTTTAAGGTTTTCAACAAAAAAATTGCTTGCTGCAGTTTACTTGATTATGTTTTCATTTCAGCTAGCAGGTAAGCAGAAAATCCATCAAAGAAGTGAATGGCATTGAGTCCTTGTATCAGTAAATAGCTACCAGTATTTGATATCATACTTTAATGAACTTTTATTGGAAGTATAGGTTTAGCTTTCTAATTTCTAACAAATTGGACAAAAGAAGCAAATTTCATGACATTTGCCCTCTGTGAATAGCTAATGCTGACTTTCTTGAACATCAAATATCACAGATGTTTTACCTAGTAGAGCTCTTAAGTTGTAATAGTTATGTTCCAAAATGGATTCTTTCATGCTTTAGAATGTTCAGTGTCATGATTTATTTTCAGATACTGCAGTGAATAGAAGACAATTTGGGCAAATGAGACAAAAATACCTGCTTTTATTTATAAGACCATATTTGGGCAACAAGACAAAAAAGACTTGATTTTACTTGTAAGATCATATTTGGGCAGATGAGAGAAATAAAAAGTCCTGGGTTAAACTCTGTTCAAGTCCCAAAGAGATCCAAAATTTAAGGTGATGATGTGTTTGCTATAGCCTGTGAAGTCTCTTGTTGAATCACATAAATATTATTCCAGGTTTGACTTCAGTGTAAATTCCAATGAAGATCTCTATCCAAGAATTTTATCAGAGCACTTTTGTATTTCCAGACAAAATAATCACATGAATTCAATAATTTGAAGAAAATAAAATTTATCCCTAACTGGTCACAACATAATACAACTTAAAGTGCTAGATGTTAAAGCATGATTGCTAAAATCCTCACAGTAACAAGATAATATAGTTCTCTGCTTGACCTCGTCACAATTAGCATTTTCTAAAAGCAACTATTACTTAATGGAATATAATCTTCTAGAATGATCTAATGAGCCTTGTTTATTTACAACACAATAGCCTACACAATTCACTTAGTAATCTCCAGACCTCTGAAACTGATCAACATATTTACTCCTTTGTTTACCTGAATAATAATCTTGATAATAAGCTCTTACACACAGAGAATAGTTAAGCTATTATTAGTTGATCACATAAATGAAAAAAATAATTTTTTTAAAAAATACAATCAGGACAAGCAGAAATAAACTTGATTTGGACAAGGACAAGTCCAGCATACAATGTTACATTACAGTAACATGTAATGGAATAAAAGAATTTAAAACACAAACAATTAAATAAAATTTACATAATTATATTTACAATACCGTCTATGGGAGCAAGGGATGATTACTCTGTGAAAGGACCTATCCTAAAAAGATGTGTCCCATATTTGCTCACTTGCAAGTACAGTCCCACTACAAACTGCATAGACAAAGATCTGCCAGTGCAAAATGCACTGGCAGATCTGAGTCTATGCAGTTTATTAAGATTAATGATTAAAATAAACAACATAGTCCCTTATTTGCAGACATAACGTGATAGCAGAACAGGGTCATTTGCTTGCAGTAGGACCTGATTGTACTGAAGTATAATCGGTAATTGCTGTTCAGATTTTTGGAGAACTTGACATGTAAGCTCAATGTATTAAAATAGTCATCAGTGTAAACAAATGAAAAAGGATTTTGTAATTGTGAGTCTGTTTTCTGATTGCACTGTTTGCAGTAAATATATGCTCTTCTTGAAATGAACAGCTGTGAAAACAAAGGCAAAATGTTCCATTAGCAGATACACGTCTCTTAATTCCATTAAAATGTATGCATTACTTAGCAAATATATTGTGTATATTGTGTCCTCGTTATTATTATTTCATTTTCAGACAAATCCAAGTCATCCTTGCTCTCCCAAAAAGTAGAAACAAAAGGTAAAGGTGCAGAAAAATTTTTTATTCGGGCAGTTGTTGATATTTACAGGTAAGTACTGTTGATCACTTGTTTTATGTCACAGCTTCCTTCCCTGATGCACCATATTTACAGGTTGTTGTTGTTTTTGTTGTAGGATTTAATGACATTTTTCAGGACAAGATAGGCTATACATGGTGGCCAGTATTAATGGTGGAGGAAGAACCCTAGAAAACCCTGGGAAGAACCACCAATTCACGATACTGGCAGGCTTTATCACTTACCCATGTTAGCCGAGTCTGGACTCGAACTCACTCACGCAGAGTTGAGATGGCAGTGATTCATAACAGTCAGCGCTTTAGACCACTCAGCTACTTGGAAACCCATATTTACATGTAAGTACAGTTGATCACTTGTTTCATTTCACAGCTTCCTTCCCTGATGCACCATGAGATGCCTACATTATTTTGTTTTCCTAGATTTCTGAATGATATCAGAATTACTGTAAAAGTAATGAATGGTCATACATGCATTTTCCTGATGCAGTAACTGGTGTTGTCAGCCACAATATTAAAATGGTGTAATTTTGAAAGTTTTTGTCTTCAACATAAGTTTTTTATGTAGATGCAACTTTGTAATAATGTTGCACCCATATGTGTTTTTGAGTTTTTTACTTTCTGCATGAACATAAAACCTGGTAGGGCATTGTTCTAAACAGTATTTAGGTTTTGATTTCCTTGCTTTCCTGTACAAGCATCGTAGCTGGTATGGTACTCTTGTAACAATATTTAAGTGCTGTGTTAAAACATTTTGAAAGTGACAGTCTTATACATCGATTGTTGTGTTAATAAATTATGGGATAATATTATGGCTGCAAACTGCACAGATTGAGATCTGTCATTACATAATATGCTGGAAGATCTGGGTATGTGCAGTTTGAAAGGATTTATTAGAAGAATAAACATAGATCCTGATCTACTGGTGTACAAATCAATGGCAGATCAGGGTCTGTGTTGTTTACAGTTAGACATGATTTGTAAGCAAGTATAAATGTTATATATCTACATTTTTCACCTGAGGCTCTTGGTGGCTAAGTGGTTTAAGGTGATTGCCCACTTGAGTTTGAGCCTTGGCTTGACCAATGTGAGTGTGTGAGAAAGCTTGCCAGTTTCCCATGGATCGTTGGTTCTTCCTCCACCAGATATATTGGCTGCCTCATATAGCCTATCATGTGCTGGAAAATGGTGTTAAACCCATGAAACTAAACTTCTACCTTGATATGCCATAAGTTGATGTTGAAACAGCATAATACAAAAGAGAGGTCATCCTAACATTCACCACAGATAAAACATGGAGTCTCATGGAAACCTTGTGTTAAATTATTTTTCATAGAGAAGTACATTTAATTTGTGTAAATATATTGCCCTTTGTCCTCCACCTCTATACAAAATTTTTGTTTCACCTGTATAGTCAAAGTGATATATAGGTACCTCTTTTATGATGTTGATTTCATTATCAGCATTACATTTTGCATCAGTTACTGAATGTTAAATACAGGGGGAGATAACTAGAGAATGGACACAGGTGATACCCCATTTATTTCATGTGTGTTAACATTGTGAGCCATATTGGTATCATTTATGATGGTGGCTGGTGGTGGTCACTGTGGGCAACAATGATGTCCAAAATGGTGTTCAAGTTTTGCTTTGCAATTTTAGGTAAAGTGTTTGCAAGTCATATACAGTTGTTGTTGTTGTTGGGCTTAACACCATTTTTCAGCACACGATATGGCAGCCAGTATTAATGGTGGAGGAAGAAACCGGGAAATCACCGGAAAGAACCACCGACCCACGAGAAGCTACTGGCAACCTTTCTCCTCACATATCCACATTCCATTCGCTGAATCCTAGACTCGAACTCACAGAGACAGAGGTGAGATGGCAGTGATCCATAATGGACATCGCTTTAGACCACTTGGCCACTCGGGGCTCCAGTCATATACAGAGGTGGGGATGTAAATACATGCAGGTCAGACATTAGGTTCCTTGGAACACTTCTTGTCGTACTTCCACCTATGTAGGTATATAGGAATTATTGTAGGTGAATCATTGTGTCCATCCGTCATTCTCTGTCATGCAATCTTGTGAATGTAAATAGTACAAGTTTTTTTAATTGATTGTTATAATTTTTTTAAATATTATGGACACCACTAGAAAGTATGCATGTTGACAAATCACTTTGCTCTGATAAATTATTAAGGAGCTGCAGTGACATGCCAGACATGTGACCAAAAGGGAGCAGGTTAGAATCCTTCCATCAGATTAGCAGAGGTCAGCTACTGTAGCGTGTCATTGGGCAAGGCACTTTACTCCCATTGCTGTAGCACTAAATGACCTACTAGTATTACTGTGCCATCTAGATCCTCATGATGTATTGCCCTTTTCTACTTGGAGCTGAATGCAGGGTACAACAAAATCTTGTAAACACATAAACTCTTAATTTCTGTGGATTGCCATAAAACTTGGTGAATGCTGTGATCACTATCTAAAGATGTACCTTTTGATGAATCCCTTTGTGCCAGCAGTTTTTGTTTGAAATATTTTCCCTTTCTGCTTTGCAGCTGAATGCAGTGTATGACAATCTTGTGAATGCAACTGGTCGTACTGAAAAATCAAGTTAATTCTTTAATTTTTGTCAGTTATTGCCCATTTCAACTTTAGGTCTGATGTATGATGAGTATGATGAAACTTTGTACATGTTGTGGCCATCATTTTATGCTGGATATTTTTTTTTATATTGTGCACCTGGCTTTTGTCATGATTGTAACTGATGGTTGTAAATGCCTACCTGACTTTTGTCATGATTCTAAGTAGTAAATATGATGTTTATTAGAATTTGTGTTCAAGGTTAGTGGCATTTTCTATGGAAATTATTAATTTTACAGATCATTCTTTTGCTATTTACAGTAGCCCTTGGTGGCGGAGTGGTCTAAAGCACACACCTTTACCAATCACTGCCATCTCACCTCTGTCCACATGGGTGTGACTCTTGGGCTTGGCTAATGTTATTATGTGAGAATGTTTGCCAGGAGTTTCCTGTAAGCCAGTGGTTCTTACTGAGGTTTTCCCAGGTTCTCCCTCCGCCAGTTATACTTGATGCATAGCTTGTTGTGTGCTGAAAGATGATGTGAAACCCACAAGTGGGAATGTTTGTAAAACAAATTTGATAAACTCTGATTCAATCTTGTTTCACATCAGTCTTGGAAATCAATGATCAGAATTTATGATTATGTTCTGATATAATTCTGGAAAAATTATTTAAATTTATTCATTGGAATTGTAAAATATTTATTGACGTTTTGGACTTAAACACTACTTTGGCATTAATGATTATTGAGAACTCATTCAAATACATTCTGGATTGTACAGGGTTTGCACACTAACTAGAAAAATACTTGAATTTCGAATCATCCTTGAAAAGGGCTTGAAAATAAGTCCCAGTCCTTGAAAAATATACAATTAATCAACAAACAAATGTACAAAAGTTTTTTCATACCATTATGTCATATAATAGAGATAAAACTGCTTGATATTGTGTGGTTTACAACATGTGACTAATAAGATATTTATATTTGTATGTGGAATTGTAAGTGAACTGTAAAAGCTATGCACTTGAATACTGATTTAGTTACTATACCCTTGGGATATACAGTGATCCTATATTTACTATACCCTTGGGATATACAGTGATCCTATAGTTACTATACCCTTGGGGTATACAGTGATCATATAGTTAATTGGGCTATACAGTGATCCTATAGTTACTATAACCTTGGGACATACACTGATCCTACAGTTACTATACTTTTAGGATATACAGTAATCCTATAGTTACTATACCCTTGGGACATACAGTGATCCTATAGTTACTATACCTTTGGGTTTTACAGTAATTCTATAGTTACTAGACCCTTGGGACATACAGTGATCCTATAGTTACTATACCCTTGGGGTATACAGTGATGAACTGGATTGCTATTATGTAGACCACTAGCTGCTTCCATTTCAAGTGACACACACACCAGACCAACTGGTATTGTGTTGTATTGTTATAATAGATGTATCCTGCTGCTAGCCTGTAATAATGATGCAAATATCATAAACTGTCTATTAGACATCTTTCTCAGGATGCTAAAACAAAAAGCTGCATTTTCTCAGGATTATTAAACCTTGTTTTAGTCACCATATGCACATTGATCCGATTCCCATCCAGAAGCACATGCTGTTTTAATTGCTGTAGAATGTGGGTATAATTTGATAATAAGTTTGCCTGCATAGTTTTAACCATGATCAAATTATGGGGCATGTTATTGTCCCTCATACCTGTTTATTTGGATCATACTTTAATGCAGTTCTACTCATATGCAATAAACATATGAGAGCCAAACAGTCCAACAGCTGCTTTGAATTTAGTAAAGTAACTAAAGAAGCTTTTGTAGGCTTTTTCATGGGAAATGGAGATGAAAGTTCTTAGTGTGCACTGAGGAGCTGGTGCGGCGGTCTGCACCAAATGTTTGTCTCTATCGTTTTATTTTGCATAAGATATATTTCATATTTCTTTCTGGCTCTTATGCAGTGTCAGTTTTTGAAAATGGCAGAGCTTGTAGTGCACACCATCCATTTACCTATCCCCATAAAATTAACAGACATGGATTCATGTCTCTCACCAGGTCTTATTCCTTTGCCTAGACTTGACAGCATGAGATGTCTAAAATTTGAGCTTCTCTTTCCCCTATCATCAAATCCTGGATCTGTAACTTTTCATTTTCAAATATTGGAAAATTATATATTTGTATGTCTTATTGATTATAAATTGGCTACAAATGGAACTGGCATAGATAAAATAAGGTAACATGTGTACATGGCATCATGTTTAGTTTTACTACTCACCTGTGTAACAATATGCTTTGCATGGTGAATCCATGATATTAACATTAGGGAAAAGTGATGTAGGCACAACATTGCAAAATATATGAAATTTGGTATCTCTTATAGCAATTAGTATTATGTTAATTTTGTATACTCCTGCCTTATAGCTTGGGATAGGTAATAGATTGAGCCCATCCATCCATATCTCCTTCTGTCAGTGGTACTCATTAGAGTGACTTTAATTTTTGTTGAAATGCAGTGAAACTTTGGTCAGCAGATTTTGTTAGAGTTGCTGTTCTTTTTAATATATAGCATTTTATGATACCAATATTATTAGTGCAACATGTCCAGCATTTTGTGTGGATTGCCATGAAACTTGATAAATATTATGGGCATCACTTGAAGATCCGCATTTGAACAAATCATTTCACTTCGTCAATGTTTGTTAGAGTTATTTGCCTTGTAGTTTAATGCATTGTATGAAACAATCTCAGTAGTGCAACAAGTCCAAAAGTTTTTCATGCATTGCCAGAAAATCTTCGATAATATCATGGCCATAGTCAGAAGATGCAATATTAAAAAATTATTTTGCTGCTGCATTTTTTGTTTGTTTTGTTTTTTTTGCTGGTTTGAAGGGCATATTTAACACATCTTTAGCTATATCATTCCAAGGAAATGAGAGCTAAATACTTTTCCCTTGGACACACTGAGACAGCCAACCTGGGCTGGCCTGAGTGGTTATCAAACCTAGAACCATTGGATTATTAATCTGAAGCTCTTCTAGCTTAGCTATGATGGATCACTTTTTATCTCGAGCTTAATGCATTGTGCAACAAAATCATGTTAGTACAATTAGTCTTGCAGTTTTTGATGGATTGCCATGAAACTGCAATTTTGATTGCATTATAACTTGGTAAATATTAACCTCAAGGAAGACCTTTTGACAAAAGCTTTCTTCCGACATATTTTGCTAGAGTTATTGCCTATTATGTTTTTAGCCTAATGCAGTTTTTGACATGATCTTATTAGCATTAGTCCCCTTTTTTTGATGAAATGCCATGAAACATAGTACATAATTATGGTCATGACCTGAAGTGACAAATTGCTTTGCTTCCACAAAGTTTCTTAAAGTTATTGCCCTTTTCTGTTTTGTATCCTAATGCAGATTATGACACAATAGTGCAACTAGTTTTGCAGTTTTTTGCTTGATTGCTGTGAATCATGGTACATGGAATAAATTTAGGTGTTATAAAATATAAATAGTGTGTGACACATTTAAAATTAATTTTCACACGTCTCAGCATTAAATATTAAATTTCAGTGATTCATATGTCTATCTCAATAGTTAACATTATGGGATATATTTTAATACATACATGAAGACATAAAGGACTTCTAGGGTTGCTAGACACAATAAATAACTATACAAATATTTTTTAATATCACATTTAGTGATTTTAGATTATTAATATATTGTTAATTTGGGTGATTGTAATTGGCACTTAATTCATACAAATTTGTCTCCCTTTGTCAGTGTTGGTCCAAATTGGTCTTTTTGGTTATTGTGTTTTGGCTTCTATTAAGTCCTTTGACACTATTAGTGTAGTGTATTCATTTTCTGAGATAAAGAGTTAAGTTCTGATGTGAATATCTTCACATCAAGTAGTCAGACATAGAATAATTTCACTGCCAAATTACTTGTGTAAGTGCAAATTGCAATTCACCCGACATCATATTGTTTGAGCGTTTCTAAGGTGTTGTTAAGTATCTTTCAAACCACTTGTGTGTTTCCTTCATGCACTTAGGACCAAGGTTTTTCCATCAGTCTCTGTGTAAGACCAGTGGGTCTCAAGGGTGTAAATACCATTTGTGTGCCGTGTTCTGGCAGTTGCATTTTAACTGGCAGAGATATATATTTTTAATAGGAGAAATAGTAGAGCAGTGTATATGTGAAATAAGAGGGCTAATATGACCACAGTATGCTTACAATAGAGAATGCATTATAGTATAACAAAAGAAAGCATTACAGACAATATAAAATTCCCAATGATATGAAATAAACCTACAATATATTTTTCAGTGTTTAAGATTAATGCTTCCATATAATTAACATTGCTATACTGCAGTAGTGATATTTAACTGATTACATACATCTTAATTGACTTGAGTGACAATGCTTAAGGAAATTCAATAGATAAATATATTAAAATATTAGTAATGTTACTACAATAAATAACTAAACATGTATAGAAGGGAGCATTCATTGTAATATTTCTACAAGGAGTATTCATTATTTGCACAATATATTAATGTGACGTTTAGTTAGCTATAAAGAAGAAAAACAATTCTAAATTTCTTGTTCAAAGTGTTAATGCATTCTGGACAATAACAACAATGTGTTGTTCGTCCGTCGAGTCAACGAAGACCACTCTAGTCATCAGTGAGTTGGAGGGGCTGGTTCTATTCTGTGTGTGTGCAGGTGGCTGATAAGGCCAATCTTTGCACGGAAGGATCGGTTGCAAAAGGGACATGGGATGAGTGGGACATCTCCAGAAGGGTTGCTGGTACGTGCTTTTCTGCCTTGCCTTTTCATCTCTGCAGCTCCTATCCAGCTCGATTCACAAAGCTCGGAGCCTTTGTGCAGATAGGAATGCCAAGTAACACGATCTCTAGCTGTTTGCTCCCATGAGTTAGGGTTTGTGCTGAATGCTTTCAATGCGGCTTTCAATTGTCTTTGAAACGTTTCTTCTGACCTTCGTGGGATCACTGTCCTTGCTGGCTCACCATAGAAGAGTCTCTTAGGTAGCCGGTGGTCTGGCATGCCTACAACATGTCCCGCCCAGCATAGCTGGGACTGCATCAGGATAGTGTGAATACTGGGGAGACCTGCTTGGGCAAGTACCTCAGTGTCTAGAAATTTGTCCTGCCATTTGATGTTGATTATTTTCCTGAGGCTTGTGGTGTGAAAGTGGTTCAGTTTCCTGGCATGGCGTTGAGACACCGTCCACTTTCTTAACTTTACACTAAGTCACACACTTACATAGAGAAAGAATTTTAGGTGTCACCAATTCATTTGGACTGGTTTCAGAATTTTGGCTGAAAGATTGATCCATTCATGCATTTTGCAATTTGTGTTATTAGATTGTTGAAACTTAAATAGCTTTCCTGTCTTGTGATTAAAATCCCAAGTTATCATCTTGTCAAAGCTGACCTTGTGCTAAAGCTCTGGACGTTACAGTACATAAGAAGGTCATTATGTAAAGATGCAAAGTTTGAAAACTTTATTTGCTGCCATGATTTTTGTAAGAGTTAATGACCTTTTAGTTTTGGCTGACTGTATAAGAGAATTTTATGATTTCAACTAGTTATGCAGGTCTCAATGGAACACAGTACATATGATTGTCACTAGAAGTTATGCATGTTGACTGGTCATTCTACTCACACTATTTTCAGTAGAGTTATCTTCTTTTTTAAGTATAGATTCATCCGCATCCTGCAGGAGGTGTTGGAGTATATTTATGCAAGGAAATTGCTCATCACATTACAATTTTGTGCCAGAATTGCTGATATATATAAACTAATTAACCACAGTAATTAGTTTTATTGTATGTATGCATGTTTGAAAATCAAAGCTTGCTAACTAAGTCTATCTTTGTTAAAGTTTACCAGACTGCATATAATTTCAGATTTGTTCTTGAATGAATTTGTTATGAAGTTTTATTGGATTAGCATCATTTGTACAAATTTGAATGGCCTTGTTGCTCAGATATGCTTCTTATCAGAATTCTTACACATGCAAATTAAAAACTTTGTATTAAAAAATATGTTTAAAAGAGCTAAGTTCCACATTACTCTACCCAAATGATGATTGAGTGCATCGATGCAGATAACAGTGATTAATGCATGTGTACTAAAGTGGAGACTATTTTTTGTGAAAAAAAAGTCTTGTTTGGAGAAAGTATGTTTATTTGTATAAAGGAGTGGATTTTGAGTGTGTCTTACATAACACTTATCTTGAAATGTCTGGATATTTCAGATATGATTCATGCCTGCTGTCTTAATTCTCATTGTTTCCATGTGTGCATAGAATTCTGGATCCCCTTGGTTGGATTAACTTGTATAATCTCTGTATTGGGTTAGATTGTACCTGGTAACTTGTGAATTAACTCTGAATGGACTTGTGGCTTAGATTGTACCTGGTACTTTGAGGGTGAATTACCTCCGTATGGACTCAAAATTTGGCATCCAAACCCTGGAGTGCTGATTAATAAAAAAAGATTCAATGATCATATATTTAAATATGACATTCCATAATTGATTATAAGTGATTTTTGTCATTATGTGGGCAAATTATAGAATGTCTTTGATGAACACTTACTGTGATGCAACCAAATCTATAAAATTGACTAATGTACAAGTCAGAATCAATTACAAACTGTATAGACCCAGATCGTCTGTAATATAATGTATCTGCAGGTCTGTATCTATGCAGGTAGGAGTAATCAGTAGAAAAACAACACAAACTCTGATCTGCTGACACATTGTAATGAAATTAAGTGAGTCAAATATGTTATATTACAGGTGGCCAAGCTAATAAAATATGTCTTCTGTTGGCTGACTGCCAGTTTCACATTGCCAACCCTTGCACTTTTTCCCCCTTGTTAAAAAAAAGAAAATCACACAAAATCACATTAAATACATGTATATATGTTAAAAAAATGAAAAACCAACCTGTCTACCCTAATTTTTAAAACAGTGCAGAGGGAGAAATACATATATTTTGGTTTGGTTTGATGGAACATTTGAAGACACCAAGGTTTGATGGAACATTTGAAGACACCAAGGTTTGATGGAACATTTGAAGACACCAAGGTTTGATGGAACATTTGAAGAAACCAAGTCATCAGTCATACTGATGAATTGGAACTTTCATTAGATGATGTTAACTGGTGACAACACAGTTCACATACTTATCTCTGTTAAAATCAAATGCAGTAAAAGATGATAGTTTCAAGAAAGTATGCAATGGTTACTTTTTTATCCTTATAGGGTTCATCCAGGGCAATTAAAATACATAAGGTATTGCTTTCATTTAAAATAGCACACAGTGGGTTAAAACAAAACCCAGTAACATAGCTGACAACAGTATTGTTGGTAGGTGTCTGACTTTGTGTGATGGAAGCAATGTTTCTAAACAATGGGAAAAGTTTGAAGGTTCATGTAGGAACAATTTAATTTTATATATCTAGTATTCGTGTTGGGCTACTACTAAACCATGCAGCTCATTTCACATAGAGAAAATTCCAAAGCCTCCTACTAAACCAGGCAGCACATTTAACATGGAGGAAATGTTAAAAACTCCTATTAAACCATGCAGCTCATTTCACAGGGAGGAAATTCCAAACACTCCTATTAAATTAAATCATGCAGTACATTTCACATGGAGGAATTTCCAAAGCTTCCTACTAAACCATGCAGCACATTTAACATGGAGGAAATGTAGAAGCCTCCTACAAAACCATGGAGCACCTTTCACATGGAGGAAATGCCAAAAACTTCTATTAAACCATGCAGCACATTTCACATGGAGGAATTTCCAAAGCTTCCTACTAAACCATGCAGAAAATTTAACATGGAGGAAATGTAGAAGCCTCCTACAAAACCATGCAGCACATTTCACATGGAGGAAATGCCAAAAACTTCTATTAAACCATGCAGCACATTTAACATGGAGGAATTTCCAAAGCTTCCTATTAAACCATGCAGAAAATTTCACATGGAGGAAATATGAAAGTCTCCTACTAAACCTTGCAGAACATTTAAGGTGGAGGAAGTATAAAAGCCTCCTACTGATCTATGCGGCATATTCAACAAGAATGAAATGTCAAAGTCTTGTACTTAACCATGCAGCACATTTAACATGGAGGAAATGTCAGTCTCCTACTAAACCAATATCAGTACATTTAAGGTTAAGAAAATATAAAATCCTCCTACTATACCATGTAGCACAGTTAATATGGAGGAAATGTCCAAGCCTCCTACTAAACATTGCAACGCATTTAACATGGAGAAAATGCCAAAATCTCTTATTAAACCAATACCATGCAGTACATTTAAGATGGAGGAAATGTAGTAGTAAGGAGAACAGAGATTTCTGGCACAGGAACCTCTCCCCACCCTCCAAACAAATACAAATTACTCTCTCAGAGACCCTAAAATTTCAACCCCAAACAATTTTTTCTAAACCAAAAGGAGGTTTCTGGCACAGGGACCTCTCCCCACCCTCCAAATACAAATTACCCTCTTGGAGACCCTAAAATTCCCATCCCCAAACAATTTTCTCAAAACCTAAAATTCCCATCCCCAAACAATTTTCTCAAAACCAAAAGGAGGTTTCTGGCACAGATATAATCCTAGACTTTGTACCCAGAAAGTTTCAAACATTAGTTTTATAGATTAGATAAAATTTCATACCTATCATTTTCATACTTTTTTGATAATCTTTTTCATACCTACTGACTTTCATTGTTAGAATATCAGTTTACATACTGTCAATAATATGAATCTCTGGTATCAGATCGTCCATATCATATTTTACACCACCCAAGTAAGATTGTATTGGATCAAGTAATATTTTGTATGTTATGTTAGCTGTTTTTTTATTATAAGTCAAGGTTCAATCTTTTTACATGCTTTTGCATTAGAAATACCAATTCCCAATATTTTTAACAAAAACGGTTTAATGATGCTCCATTTGAAATTATACCAGAGCTGGTCATTATCAGTGGTAAATATGATATTAGCTGAAGTATTTTGTTATGGTATTTATACCATTATTTATACACCAAAGTTTCTTATGATAATATTTGTAGCATTGCATTAGCATGTCCACATCATGTTTTGGAATTTCATTTGAAATATGATTGAAATCACCTATACTTTTTTCGTTATAATAATTATTTAAATACTCCCAAAGTTTGATCAAATAATTAATTGTGGTGTTTCAGTCACGAATTCCGGACACCACCAGTATGATGCTGCAGTTAAATTTTTATCAATTGCTATCAGCATAAAAGTTTCTTCTTTGTTTAACACAATAGACACTGGCTCCAGAGAAATCATCAGTCAAGTGATACCATGGCAATATTGCAAATATACTAAACTTTGCACTGCTAAACATGAATAGCCTATACACACTAGTGACAAGAGCAGAGTGTTTGAGAGTATTATTATCTGGTGACCCTGTTGATAAGTCTGATGCCACTGTGAACATAATATGTTTAATTTGTTTGTGCAGAATTTTTATCAGATTCATTTTTTCAACGATATTAGGGATCCCACAGACAATGTCATTTGATTTTTGTGTTAGTGTCAGCAAGTTTAATATCAAAAGTTGGTGGACTTCCAAGAAATTCATTAGTACAGTCAAACCCAGTTATGTCGCCGGCCTAGGGTTTTGCCAAAAAACATCGAGATAACCGATGATAAACGAGATAAACGAAAACCAATATGGCGTCAATATAATAACATGTGCTTGAAATTTTATTATGTACATGATGTGCGTTAATAAATGAGAATGTACATGCACATAATTTTGGATGGTTTTTACGCAACAGGGCTGCCGTGATTTGTTTGATGAAGCGATCTGAATGCCATAAAAATATACATACATATTTGTTAACAACAAAAGGCATATGTGCACAAACTAACAGCAGAGATTTACTAGTATACAATACAAACCACCATCGAGATTCTCATACAAACCTTTATTATATTCTCCAACATTGCAAACGCAAAGATCGCTTACAAAATCACCAAAAAAAACGTGCATGGTGTAAGTCGTTTTTACAAAATGCTAACCAGTGTCAAAATGAAATTCGAGAGTCATTTGTCATTTCGCTGGGACAGCTCTGAAATGTCAAGATCAACAAGTGTGAGTGAACTGTCATTGGAATAAACGACCATGATCATGTGCTACATGAACTCAGCACATGCGAAGTTAACCAAGTACGATCATTTTATTAGCTTATTAGCGAGTCCTATGCTAACATAATGTAACAAGTTGCAAGAAGTACATGTAAAATAGTATCTCCATTCCCAGGAATGAAACTTACACAGTCAACACCTGGCAATATTGGACCATATATATCACTGTAGTTAACACCCAATATAAGGATTCTTTCACTCCAGTATTTCGAGAAATAATTATTTTTAATTATGCAAAAGTTATTTAATTGTTGTTTGCTATTTCTTCTTGCTGAGTTTAAGTGTTTGTAACAACCAACAAACAGAATGATTAGCCATTCCATTAATTTTATCTGTTCTAGTTTCGTCTTCAGAAGTTGGTCAGTTGTAGGTAAAGTACGGTAGCATAATTTGACGTTAAAACATACAGTACTCCTACCTCAGCATAAGCAGATTATGATGTAACAATGCACTGCTAAGATGAACCCATCAATACAAGCAAAGGATCATTTGTTTACTGATTGATTCCAATACATTACAGAGTTAAGTTTGTAGCTTCCTTCCGTTCTTCTTTTTATTTATCCAGTCGAAGGCCACGATTGTTTGAACAAATTAAATAACCATAAAGTCTGTCGCCAGATGGAACATTTCTGTCACCAATAAGGGGAAAAAGTCACCGTCGATTTGTCATGGGGATGGAGATAACCGACCACCGTAATTGGCAAATCTGGCACTCTTTTGTGCTCGAGATATTAGGGTCCGGCAACATAAAAGAATCCACATAGCAGATGAGAAAATGCTAAGACAAAGAGAGAATTTGGCGGTTCCACTTCAAAACCATCGACTTAATAGGGTTGGGGAGGTAACCAAGGTCGAGATAGGTGGGTTCTACTGTAGTTCTGTTCATGTTTCTGCCATGCTCGGAAGATCACAGCTCTGCTAGGCTGGCTATGTCTGCCATATGCCTGATAAGCGCATCCAGAAGAGACTATTTTATGGGGAACTAACTGAAGGCAAGCGTTCCAGAAGAGGCCAAAAGAAATGGTACAAGGACACACTCAAAGCCTCAATGAAGTCCTGTGGCATTGATCCAGACAGCTGAGAGCAGCTTGCCAAAGACTGCGATGCCTGGCACCAACAAATCAATTCACACGTTGCTGCTTTTGAAGAGCAATGGATCATTGAGGCCAAACAAAAACGCCGGCAGAGAAAGAGTAGAGACAGCACCAACCCTCAATCAATCCAGGCCCTGGCAATTCCCTGCCTTCATTGCCCTAGACACTTCAGAGCACGGATTGGTCTCACCAGCCATCTGCACACTCACAGACTAGCCCAGATGTGAAGTCATGGTCGTCTTCGAAATGAAGGACGAACAACAACAAAAATGTAAAATCATCCTACTATACCATGCAGCACATTTAACATGGAGGAAATGTTAAAACCTCTTACTATACCAATACCATGCAGTACATTTAATGTAGAGGAAATGTAAAAGCCTCATACACTATATCATGAAGCATATTTAACATGAAGGAAATGTCAAAGCCCCCTACTAAACAATGCAACACAGTTAACATGGATGAAATGTCAGATACCATGTACTATATCCAACATTACCTTTGCAGGGATTTTAATTTTCCTGTATTTGTAGTCAGTTGGCCATTTTTCTGCAAAAATAAAGCATCTGTTAAAATTTCATAAAAGGTTAAATAACAATAAATAATTAGCAATAATACCTATCAGACAGCAGTGGAACCTTAAACTATTGCAAAAATGTTGTAAGATTGGAAGTGCCAATATTTGGCATCTTGTAATAATATAGCTCCCTATATGATAATGAAAGTTGGTCATCTGGTGTCACTTTTATTTTGAAGAATTTAATAAAACTCTGGCCATCAACTTCATTGCAAAAGTTCCTTATTTATTTCTGACCGAAAATTCTACAGGGCATTTTGAAAGTTCTTATTTATTTGTCAATTAACCACAATAATGAGAATTGCTACTTTCCTGAAAAGTATTTTAGAAATAGCATTCAGTACATAAGATATTTGATGTGCCGTTTTAAAAAAAAAAGAAGTATTAGATGGAACATTTTGGTGTAAAGGTTTGTCCGGTTTGCAAATGACATGGTGCATCTGTCAGTGTTTGGAGGTTTTTCAGACTGATCAAGTTATGTTTAACAGCACATCAAGACTTCAGAGGCTATATCTTGCCAGGGCAACTTTAATAAAGTATCCTACTAAGAGAAACTGAAAGGCAGTTCAAATCAGATAACCTGGTCTGGACAGGATTTGAAAATGTGCCCTTCTACTTGTAAGTCTGGTATGCTAATGATGCAGGTCAGGAGGTTTTTTTTTTAAACCTCAATTGGTCTAATATTGAGGTTGCTAGGGATATGGCAAATTTTTTGATGAAGGGACATATAACAGTGAATAAATACTGTGTAAATTGCTTTGACATACTAGCTTTTGTTTGTTGAAAGAATTTAGAAAACAAGGAAATGGTAAATACTTAATTATCAGTTAATTCACTTCAGCAGATTTTCTAGCCTTTAGTTAGTGATAATAAATGTCACAATGAACAAGTTTTCAGTGCATGTCAATTTTCCATGGACATTACTCTTTCTTTTATGGTACCTCTATTTTTTTATTACTGTAATGAACATAAGTCTCTCGATCCAAAAATGAATAATATGCACTTAAAAATATAAAACCTTTTTCAGCGTCGTAACACTTAGAGATATCAGTTTTGGGAAGTAATCAGCCAGATTGCTACATGTTACACTGGCAGTGAGCAGCAATTGTTCAGTTAACCAGTCACATTTTATTTCTCCAGCTTGACAATTAAATAAAGGTAATTAAAAACTGTCTAGTCCATGTACTCCAAAGTAGTAAGACTTCAAATATACCAATAGTACTTAAACATTCATATTGTCTAAAGCATAACTTGTATCCCTGCTTATTCTTACAACAATCTATGAGCAAATTGTAACTTGTTAATTTTTTTGCATGTCCCATTCTTCCAGATTTTGGTCATATACATGATCAAGAAGTGTCTACTATTTATCAAGAGGTCACTTAATTAGGTCGCTATCATTGACTTCCTCTTTTGACCACTGTGATAAATTGTCGGCATTCAATCACACAACAACCTTTCCACTACGGTTCGTTACTAGGGAATGACCTCCCACAACATTGTTGTTGTTGGGCTTAACGCCATTTTTCAGCACACAATAGGCTATTCATGACGGCCAGTATTAATGGTGGAGGAAGAAACCTGGAAATCACCGGAAAGAACCACCGACCCACGAGAAGCTACTGGCAAGCTTTCTCACATATCTACATTAGCTGAATCCTAGACTCGAACACATGCAGACAGAGGTGAGATGGCAGTGATCCGTAATGGACAGCGCTTTAGACCACTCGGCCACTCGGGGCCCCTATAGATAGAAAGAAGAATGCAGATCTCTGAACAAGTATACTGAAGAAATAAACACAACGAGGCTTCTTTCAATGAACAAATATAAAATTTAATCAATTTAACAACAGAATTTAAAATGGAAATAAATCAATTACTTGGTTACAAAAGAAGGAAAAATGTACTAACATGTACTCAAATAAAAGAACAATACAAATTTTCTTTACTGTTACTGATCAGTGACAGAATCAATTCAATTCTTCATTGCCTACGAGATATTACCTTTGATTGCATTGATGAGTGACATCATCACCTATCTTATCTGGACATCAAATCTTCCATTTGTCCCTGGACCTAGACTTCGGCTCAGAATACGCTCTGGTTCTTGGAATTGGTACAGGAATTTTCAGGGAATACCAGGAGAGTTCCAGAATCTCAGGAGAGTTCAGGAAAGCTGTTTTCCTTTTTCTGTTTCTTAATCGTTTCCAACAAACATCAAATGTAGAGTTTGTCTACTTTCTGAGACAACTCTCGTGCTTTATTGCAATCACGAGATACGTCTTCCACATTTCCCAGAGTCAACCTCCTACTTATCACAAGAAAAAACTGAAGACTGAAGAATTTCTCCAAAGCAAAACCCGTAATTTCTCACAGAGTTATGCCCATAAATCCATATTAACCAATCAGACTCGACTGTTTCCTAAATCTTCTATGTAGAATTTTTGATTGTCAAGACAGCTAATCATGCTGTAATTAACGTTGCTTTGAACAATCAATTATTGCCAAGCTTCCCCCTTATGTTATACCCTTGTACCATAGCATATGACTCGGTCAAGTTTCGTCGCATGGAACGAATTTTCTTTTGACGTTCAGAGATGAAATGAAAATAATCATCTAACTATCTCTAGCCCTTTCTACTTTAATTAAGTTGACTTTGATACAATTCCTTTAACCAATGCTTCAAAGAGTTTTCAAAATTTGACACATCACAACCACAAAATACAGAGTCCCATCCCCTCCCATTACAAAATATATGTGTATGCATTTAAGCCTAAAAATCCGTTGTGATAAAGGGGTGGTGTATAAAATTTTATTTGAAACAAGATAAAAATCCATCATGATAAAGGGGTGGTTACAACTCACTGTTATTTGAAGCAAGATAAAAATCTATGTTGGTGATGGGATGGTAGTGCTCACAGTGTTAATTGAAGCAAGATAAAATCTGTTGTGATAGAGGGGTGGTAGTGCTCAGTGTTAATTGAAGCAAGATAAAAATCCATATTGATATGGAGTGGTAGTTCTCAGTGTTAACTGAAGCAAGATAAAAATCCATCTGTATAAAGCAGTAGTAATACTCAATGCTGTTTAAACAAGATTTTGATTTTGCCTTGGCTTGGTGATTTTACAGTACATCAATACAATTGAAGCAATGTAAAATTCCATTGTAATAAATGTTGTTAGTATTATTTAATGCAATGTAAAAATCCATTGTGATAAAGGTTGGTAATATCATTTAATGCAATGTAAAATTCCATTGTAATAAATGTTGTTAGTATTATTTAATGCAATGTAAAAATCCATTGTGATAAAGGTTGGTAATATCATTTAATGCAATGTAAAAATCCATTGTGATAAAGGTTAGTAATATCATTTAATGCAATGTAAAAATCCATTGTGATAAAGGTTGGTAATATCATTTAATGCAATGTAAAAATCCATTGTCATAATGGTTGGTAATATCATTTAATGCAATGTAAAAATCCATTGTGATAAAGGTTGGTAATATCATTTAATGCAATGTAAAAATCCATTGTGATAAAGGTTGGTAATATCATTTAATGCAATGTAAAAATCCATTGTGATAAAGGTTGGTAATATTTAATGCAATGTAAAAATCCATTGTGATAAAGGTTGGTAATATCATTTAATGCAATGTAAAAATCCATTGTGATAAAGGTTGGTAATATCATTTAATGCAGTATAAAAATCCATTGTGATAAAGGTTGGTAATATCATTTAATGCAATGTAAAAATCCATTGTGATAAAGGTTGGTAATATCATTTAATGCAATGTAAAAATCCATTGTCATAATGGTTGGTAATATCATTTAATGCAATGTAAAAATCCATTGTGATAAAGGTTGGTAATATCATTTAATGCAATGTAAAAATCCATTGTGATAAAGGTTGGTAATATTTAATGCAATGTAAAAATCCATTGTGATAAAGGTTGGTAATATCATTTAATGCAATGTAAAAATCCATTGTGATAAAGGTTGGTAATATCATTTAATGCAATAAAAAAATCTATTGTGATAAAGGTTGGTAATATCATTTCATGCAATGTAAAAATCCATTGTGATAAAGGTTGGTAATATCATTTAATGCAATGTAAAAATCCATTGTGATAAAGGTTGGTAATATCATTTAATGCAATGTAAAAATCCATTGTGATAAAGGTTGGTAATATCATTTAATGCAATATAAAAATCTATTGTGATAAAGGTTGGTAATATCATTTAATGCAATGTAAAAATTCATTGTGATAAAGGTTGGTAATATCATTTAATGCAATGTAAAAATCCATTGTGATAAAGGTTGGTAATATCATTTAATGCAATGTAAAAATCCATTGTGATAAAGGTTGGTAATATCATTTAATGCAATGTAAAAATCCATTGTGATAAAGGTTGGTAATATCATTTAATGCAATGTAAAAGTCCATTGTGATAAAGGTTGGTAATATCATTTAATGCAATGTAAAAATTCATTGTGATAAAGGTTGGTAATATCATTTAATGCAATGTAAAAATCCATTGTGATAAAGGTTGGTAATATCATTTAATGCAATGTAAAAATCCATTGTGATAAATATTGGTAATATCATTTAATGCAACATAAAAATCCATTGTGATAAAGGTTGGTAATATCATTTAATGCAATGTAAAAGTCCATTGTGATAAAGGTTGGTAATATCATTTAATGCAATGTAAAAGTCCATTGTGATAAATATTGGTAATATCATTTAATGCAGCATAAAAATCCATTGTGATAAAGGTTGGTAATATCATTTAATGCAATGTAAAAATCCATTGTGATAAAGGTTGGTAATATCATTTAATGTAATGTAAAAATCCATTGTAATAAAGGTTGGTAATATCATTTAATGCAATGTAAAAATCCATTGTGATAAATATTGGTAATATCATTTAATGCAACATAAAAATCCATTGTGATAAAGGTTGGTAATATCATTTAATGCAATGTAAAAATCCACTGTGATAAAGGTTGGTAATATCATTTAATGCAATGTAAAAATCCATTGTGATAAATATTGGTAATATCATTTAATGCAATGTAAAAATCTATTGTGATAAAGGTTGGTAATATCATTTAATGCAATGTAAAAATCCATTGTGAAAAAGGTTGGTAATATCATTTAATGCAATGTAAAAATCCATTGTGATAAAGGTGGCTAATATCATTTAATGCAACATAAAAATCCATTGTGATAAAGGTTGGTAATATCATTTAATGCAACATAAAAATCAATTGTGATAAAGGTTGGTAATATCATTTAATGCAATGTAAAAATCCATTGTGATAAAGGTTGGTAATATCATTTAATGCAACATAAAAATCCATTGTGATAAAGGTTGGTAATATCATTTAATGCAATGTAAAAATCCATTGTGGCCGATGCTGTTTTGATGCTCAATAAAAATTGTGCTCAATTGGTGGTAGTGCTCACAATAATATTTGATGTAAGTGATCAGCAAGGAGCATCTTTACTATAATGAAGTATGTTTTTCCATTTTAAGAGCACTAATGAACCACTAAGATGGAAATGTTGTTGGATGGTGTCTGTCCCCTCTAATTTTAGCACATAATGACTTGTTCACTGCAGTGAAAATTATTGGAATATTGGGGAAACTCTCTCTCTCTCTCTCTCTCTCTCTCTCTCTCTCTCTCTCTCTCTCTCTCTCTCTCTCTCTCTCTCTGCATGCATGTAGACATCATAAGCTTGTATTATATATGTACATGGGCCTGATGGTAGATTAGTTTTTTAGATTTGTAACTAACTGTGTCACCCTCAGAAAATAAAAGTCTTTATCATCTATTTGTACCTTATTTCTTGCACATCGACTTATATTGTAATCTTAAGGACGTTATCTCAAAACCATTATTTAAATTCTCTCCCTCTCTCTCTCTCTCTCTCTCTCTCTCTCTCTCTCTCTCTCTCTCTCTCTTTTGCTCTTTTGATCAGGCAAATTCAGGTGTTAATAGGAATACTAATTTTAGTGTCCTGCTAGACTGTACTTATCTCACAGTTGTACAGATACCAAATAAATTTAGTTTCTTATATATGAAATTTCAGGAGTCATGAAATGATGTTATCTTATATTATAATTTGTATGTGATCTCTGCCCCACAATGATTATATCTTTTTACTCATCATTTTTCATACTTTAAGAATATGACAACTTCTACATGTATGAGAAAAATATGAAATTTCAAGAGTCACACCTCCATTGTCATATCCAAATTTGTGTCATACAGAGCATACAGTGGTGGGGTCACACTGTATAATAAGCAACTAACAGTCATATATAATGATCATGTATTAATTACAGAATTAATACAAGCTTAAATAAAGATCTAATTAGGTTGCTTCTGTTCCAGTTTAGTTTTTGTTTTTCAACACGACAAAAATTGTCATTTTAAGTTGCTGTTTCTTCCACTATTAGTTTTGGCAAGCTGGTTGTTTGCACACATTAGTTTCTTGGATTTCTCAGGCAGTAATTATATTTTTTTTTTACAGGGAAAAATTCCAAGACAATTAAATGTTTGAAAGTTTGAAAATGGATTGAGGGAGGGGGAATTCTTGTCAGGTATTACATCTGGAACTGAATTTGCTGTTCAGAAACCATTTTCTTATTGGACCTACCATGTCTTTGATGTCTGCTCTTAAGACACAAAAATCTATGTTATGGTCCTTAGAAGAAGATGTGTACATTGACTAATAATTACATACTATGATTGAAAGAGTTGTGTACTTTTTTGACTAAAGACTTGTATCCCTTGTGGGAGTAGGGATGGGATTTGGGAGAGGCAGAAATGTTTACCATTCTCGTTATTCATTGAGTCATCTTTATATTTTGCTTCTCCTCAGCTGTGTCACCCTTACATTTTCTGCAGGTGGCTGGTTAAAAGAGATTATACTATAGTTTATTTACAGCTATGACACATCTAATCAGCTTTTATCTAAATTAAGTAGAGCAATGATACCTTAAACAGTACTTAATTTTATAGGTGTGTTATTATTGAAAGCCTGATATAGCCACTTTAAAATTGAGCATCCATAATTTACTGTTTGGTATGTATCTTTCCAGATGCCCAGTTTCTACTAGGAGAATAAGATATATTCTCACTCTTTGATGTATATGCCCAATACTGCTTAATTGCTACTGACAGATGCATAAAGATCTATCTTCAAATTTTGGCATCTTCAACCAAGCTTGGAAAAACAGGATGTATTGGTTGTCAATTGCTATATCTCCATTCCTGCCTCATGTAATAGATCCTGTGTTTGCAAACAAAATCTTAAGGAGGGTTGCCAAAGCAGCAGCTTTGATGTTCTCCTCAAGAATGCCATATCTTCAAGAAGGGAGAGAGACTGCTAAGCAGTTGTGAATGGGTGGCTCATTTTGATTGGGAATGTAAGCAATTCCAAGAGTGTTAACTGGATTCTTGAGACCAACAGGGGTGTATGAAAGTCAGTTTACAAAATAAGAGTGTACTGGTAATTGTCCCAACACTTTCAAACAATAGGTAGAGATTATATGATTACAATAAAATTAGGTTACACCTACCTGAATCACACATTCCTATTGAAGGGTGAACTGCACAGTAAACCTCTTTATCTTCTAGGATTAATTGTTACATTTGTTTGGAAGGGTTTATCAAGTTTTAGAGCAATTGTAAATTTTTAATGCTTTTTTAGCTACCTCTGTGATGTGCCGCCATGTATAGCCTATTGTGTGCTGAGAAATGGCTTTAAGCCCCACAACAACAACCTCTGTGATGTTGAGGAGATATATTGTTCTGCACCAAGCATCTGCATTGGCATTGTAGTTGTCAGTATCTAAATAAAACAAAAACCCACTGAAGCATATCGATACTGTGTGTGTGTGTGTGTGTGTGTGTGTGTGTGTGTGTGTGTGTGTGTGTGTGTTAATGCATCTTGACCATTCTTTCTTCCTATGCCCTTGGCATCAGTTTAGAATGGGTTTTGTAGCACTTAACCCTTCGGGGAAGGGGTTAAGGGAGATGACTTTGTACATAGACTATAGCTGTATATTCTTGGTTGAGTTTTTGCATTTAGGTCAAGTTTTTATGCCCAGTATATGCATACTGTTAGTCACAGAATCATGAATGTTGTTGAGGGGATGTACCTTGATGAATACTATACCATCATCCCAATTGTTTGCTAGCATGACCTATATTTCAAACTTTAGAAATGGATTACAATTCATGTTTTGACTGATTAAACTAGACCATTGTAGTACTTCTCAATAGGTACTACACCATGCAAAAATGGCCATTGTGATCTACATCTCACATATTGCTGGCTCATGTTAAATTTTTGCATTTAACTCATTACCATATTCATTTATTACATGCTGTTTACTTGGGTTTTTTTAGTCATGAAACCTGGTGAGGGATGCATTTTGTTGGTCACTTCTCTCTCACTGTATTTTACACTTCACTGCTTTGGGTTGCATTTTGTGCTTATATTCATTTCTTGATGTCTCTTTGTGCTAGAATCATGTTTGTTTTTCTTCTCCCTTACAACTAAGGAAGGTCATTGCGACCTATATATGATTTTGAACTAGTTTTGGTTATGTTTTTACATTTAACTTATGACTAGGATGTTTTGGCATGCTCTATACATTCCTAGAATTATGAAACTTGGTGAGTGAATGCATTTTGGTAAATCTTTGACTTAAATATAATGCTTCAGGGATTTTGTCAAATTTTTATGTTTAACAGTCATTCATTGGGTGCATCAAAATCATTAAACTTGGATGCATCTGTCTTATTTCTATACCCTTACAAAGAAGGTTATTGTGACCAACATTTTATACTTTATTAGCATAGGTTAAGTATTTGTGTTGAGCTCATGATCACAGATGTTTCATGCTATATACTTCTAGACTACACATTATAGTTAGAAGTGGGGCCTCGAGTGGCTGAGTGGTCTAAAATGCTCATCGTTACTGATCACTGCCATCTCTCCTCTGTCTGCATAGTTTCAAGACTCGGGTTCAGCTAATGTGGATATGTGAGAAAGCTTGCCAGTAGCTTCTCATGGGTCGGTTCTAGGGTTTTCATTTATACTGGGTGCTATGTATAGCCTATCTTGTGCTGAAAAATGGTGTAAAACCCTACAACAACAACAACATCAGTCTGAAGTAAGAAGATGTATGTTTATTCACTAGATTGTTTATTGTGATAGTTTGCACTTAATAGGTTTACTGCTAATGAGTATAGGAATTAGAGGAGTGGACTGCATAAATCTCATGTGAGGTCTCAGCAATAGTGGGTAATCAAGACAGTCACTCATGCATGCTTCTAGAACTGTTGATATTGGCAGTTAGTTCCAGGGATACTAAATTCTGGCTTCAAGGTTAGAAGCTGAAAGCTTTTGAAACAAATTTGGAAAACAATGATATTGTGACATATAAGGGGCATGTGTAAAGAAATATTTACAACTTGGTAACAAAACCTTCTCTCTTGCAGTTACTTTGTTTTTCTCAGAGATTGATATTGTTGCATGATAAATTGTCTTGAGCCATGGCACATGCCTATGTGAAGAAGATAAAAACAACTGGGTTTTTTTTTAAAATTGCCTTTAATATTGCTAGATTAGTGGAAATCCTTCTTCAGGCATTTCACTTCTAGCTTATTTGTTATAACAATTTCCTTAGGATTATCTTCATGATTTACTGCTTTTCTAGTCTTTTTTCTCTGAGGACAGTAAGTATCAAAAACTGTAATCAGTATGCATTTGACCTTTATATACACTGGTACCACATGACCTATCCATTACTGGATGAGTCTATTCACAACCAGACCATCCCATTCTCAATATGGGGTTACTTATAAAAATGGCCGACTTATGATGCAGGGGAAAATCATTTTTTTAAATTGAATAGCAAAATTGATCTCAGATTTTTATCAAATCATTATAGACTTTTACTTTTGATATTATGGAAAACAACACTATTTTTTGTATCTTTTATGCATTAATAGGAACCAACATTATATTTTCAGACTTGCTTTAGTCAGAATTTATTTCAGCCTGATAATTAATATTTAATATTTATAATGGATACTTTAAGTACTGAAAGTTTTGTAAAGGCAAGGTATATAAGTATTGTTTACATTCTAGTTAGAACCTGCTGTTGTTATTGCTGAGCCTGAGATTTGAACCCATGTTTAGAGGTGAAATGTCAGTGATCTGTAAAAGTGTCTTAGACCACAAAGTCAGCCTCAGTTAGAACTTGTAATTAGCATTTTATTGCTAGTATTAAGATAATGTGCAGTTAAACCTTATGTTATTCATACATATATCAATAGAGATATGCACACACCATCTGAAAATGCTGTATGAGTAATTTTGCACAACTCTTGCTGTTTACAATGTATTATTGGGATTCAATTAGGTGTAAGGGTTGTTTCAGGGTATGAACACTTTTGTATGAATGTGTTCTACTTAATTCTAGTAATGTTTGTACATGAAAAATAATTATTTGTTTCAAAACATTGAAAATTTGTTATTACTACTCCTTAAATATTGGAATGATTGCCACGTAGCTTTATTGTAATGGGGTGGGGGGCTTTAAAACATTAAAGTCTTCTTAATTGATTCTTCGATCTTTAGCTAGGGAATGATCTCCCACAGTGTTATTACCCAGTTTTGACAGACAAATGGAATGCTGACAAATAAGTGAGCAAAGCTATTGAAAGAAATAAACAACTATAAATAATATAAATTTAATCAATCAATTAATACATAACCCTAGATTTCACTTTCAATCCAACAGATTTACTTTGATAGAATTTAGTCAGTGTTTGATTTACATCATGTTACAAGTGATGAATTTGATAGTACAATTTTCACGCTTGACTGCATCACCTGATGTCTGTCTAACATGTACCCTTTGGTCACCTTCTGACCATGATTTTTCCATCTCTCTTAGATGCAGATTTCCCTCTGACTCATCAGGCTTTCCCTTTCTTTCTTTTCTTTTTTCCTTTCTTTCTTTGGGGGGGGGTACAAACTGTTCCATTAAATACAGAATATTACAAGCCAGATATGTTTCACCAATTACCTCTGTGTGTGTGTGTATGTATATATATATATATATATATATATATATATATATATATATATATATATATATATATATATATATATATATATATATATATATATATATATGACTCTTTGTTCATATTCAGATTAGAGATTCAAACTGCATAAATTCTGACATACCTGATATTAACAAATACTGTCCTTACAGACTTCTGAAATATACTGTTTAGTACAAATGACCGTAACTTGGTAGTTCATTGCTCTCACTGCATTGCAATTGATTAGAAATTACCATGTGCTCTAGACAGATAAATGTGGCTACATATACCCGCATACATTAATACACAACTTATATACATTTGATTAGTCAATTCTGTTTAAATAAGATAAATGTTCAGTTACTTACAGTAAAATATTCACAAAATCTAGCTACAGTAACCAATAACCAGCAAAATTATTTAAGCATTAAAAAATAATATATAAATATGCTGTTGTCATTAACTCACGATAGCAGTATCATCCTACACAAAAAATCAATTTATTTAATCATAAAAAATATGACACATCTTCATATTAGTGTTAATTCATAAATCTATGAAATACTGCATATCTTAAGGTTCTTTGTATTACATCATATCCATCATATCCATCAATTCTATCAATGTACTGACTGTAAAATTAAAGGAATAAATTGCATACAACTCCAGCATCGAAAGATTCCTATGAACTTGAATAATCAAAGCATAGCATGAATCATACATATCAAACCCATTTGCATAAATCAAACAACAAAATAGCAAACTATGTAGAAATTAAAACAAATTGTGTGGAAATTAAAACAAATTATTTGGAAATAATAATTGCATACCATAATGCTGCTCTTTTCCACACACTCATGAATTCAGGTGCTATAGCCTATTTTCCTTTCCAAGACAGCTATCTGGCAGATTTCTAGTTTCTTTTTAATGAGGAAAGCACTACATTCTAGGCCTCCATGGAGTCAAATTGAGCCTTGTCCTTTCGCAGAAAATCTTTGGCTAAAGAATATTGAGCAAGTTAATTTCCCTGACCAATCGGAAATAACTGTTCTTAAAATTCTCCCCTAAATAATCATGTCTTTCATCAGATTTTGACAGACCCTTTTGTTTCAGAGATTAAATAAGAGAATATTAGTGAACTTTCTCAAGACCTGTCTGTCTTGACTATGATAACTTTAATGCATAATTTATTGAAATATAAGTTTCAATAAGTTTTCAAAATTTGCTACATTATATTTACAAACACATTTATCCCATGGGTATAGTTCATCATAATGAGAAATGTGGTCCTTGGATGTATTCTTGAAGATCTTGTTACTTCTTCTGAACAGATATTATGGAATTTTCTCAAAAGACTTTTTATGATATCTTATTGGTCTTAAATTAAAATGGTGCTAATCTGACATCAATACAGCTGCCATGGTGGCCATCTTAAAAATATTGTTATTACTACTCCTTCTGAATGAATGTTCATATCAGCATGTGAATTTCTCAGTACAGGTTCTTATAATGTCTAGATGGTTCTAAATATATATTGCCATTGTGATGTCTAATATAGCCAACATGGAAATCTTTTTGGGTCAGTAGAGCATCAGTCCCTTCGAGGGACTCTTGTTCATGTATGTAATATTACAGTAGCTGTTATTTCAAATCTCTGTAGTTTTTTTGTCCAATATATTTTGTTATGATCTGTGTGAAATCTGAAACCTAGTTCAAAGAATCGTGGATCATAAGGAAATATTTTCCCATCAATTGCCATTTGGACAGCAAGACATTTGGATAAATAATATTGGCATGAAATAGCTTCACTCTACAAGTTTCAGATGGAATAATATAACAGGTACCTATTTTCCACCTCAGTTACCTTGGTGGTATGATCTGTCAAAGTCAAATACCTTGTAGGTACATAAAAGCAGGTACTTTGAACTTTAATTATTGGGAGACAATGGTTGTAATAATCAAGGGCTCTGAGAATTAGGTATGTAGTTGATGTATTGTATATATTCAGGTATAAGTGGGTTCTAATTGCAAAATCCAGACCTGGATCTTTTAGAACATATGTACCAACAGAACAGAGTCTGTGATGCTTGTTCTCCTGATTATTTCCAACAAAATGTATGGACGCAGTTTTGCTAGCATGTTATGTGAAGGCAGATCTTTGCATATGCTATTGGGACCAGACTTACAAATGATTATATACAGTACACTACAACCTTGAAAATCTAAAAGCTTTGTTGACCTATTTTTTTGTTTTAGTGTTTGCTCATTTAGATTCTCAGAAGTTGCAATCAGAGAAAGTTTATCAGCTGGGCTGAGCAAATTTGTGAAGTGATGCCAAATATTTAACCTACTGATGTTTGAGTTACTGAAGTTTTAACTGAATTGAAATCTTAATAATCAAATCTAGCATTATACACTGGCAGATTATATTCAAATTGTATCATATGAACATTGCTAACCCTTAGCATAGAGTAATTTGTGTGCCAGTGGAACTTGAATGTTATCTTTCATGGGGCACCACCTCTCAGGTGGTAGACCATATTGAATTTATTGGGTTATTATATCCTAGTCCTCATTCTCACCCTTGTGTCAAATTAGTTATGGATCAGTCATGAGGTTAATTTGCTTTTATTCACCTGGGTATGACCCTTTCAAATGGGACTTTTCAGGTATTTAAAAGCTTCTTTAGAAGGCGTCTGCTCCTTTGAATTTTTGTGGGGCATGAAATAGATGGAAGTTTCTGGTGAAATGAATAAATTGAAAAGGTTGTCATTCCTTCACACAAAGATGTACAGAAATACCTTTGTTGACTTTAGAGTAAAAAATGTTCTTCTTAAATGTCATGCAGAATAAAAAAAAATAACATCAACATAAGCGAGCTTCATTGGGAAAGGAGAGAGTGACAAATAAAAAAAACAACAATTTTTAAGATTTTATATTGATTATATGTACTTATATAAATCTATGAAGTAATATGATGATGTTCATGGGAAACCCTGTAACTGAAAATTTGGAAATAAGACTGCAGTTGAAAAATGCATTTATTGATAATGCTACTCCATGTACTGTATTGTAGATATTAAGGAGTGGAGAGGCATGTAATTTGGAGATTCCAAAAAGGTTGTTTAGAACAGGGAAAGATGGAGAGAATTGTTGTAAAAGTCTACTGTGGTGCCTCACTCAATGGCCTCTTGGGTTAAGGGATTGATGATGATGATGATTTTGATGATGATGATGTTGATGATGATTGAGGTGGTGGTGATGATGATGACCTCTCCCATGCAGGGTGTTATAATCAGTTGCTACTGTATTGTTACTCAATCTCTGAAAACTATGATAGTACAGTATTTTATCTTGAAAAACCCAATGGGCTACCTTATGAAATTTTGCTTTATTTAAGTAACCAGTCTTAAAACTAATTCATAATACACAATTTCATTTGGAAATGCTGAGAGGACCTACCTTATTAGTTTTTGGATGAGAGTGACATGGGTGTTTAGCATCAAAATAATATTGGCATAGAGAACACTCTAGACTGTAAATTTATAACATTACTCTGTCTAACTGTAAAGATTTCTACACCAACTTCATTGTTTGATTAAATTGCAGTGAGTAATAATTTCAAAAATTATTCTAGATGTCTCTCTTGTTTTTTTGGTGTTCAGTGGCATCTAAGTGTGACCAGTGTATCCTAATGAACACTATATGTTCAGAGACAGCAATCAATTCACTTAAGCCAGGGAAAGCAGCAAGCATGGATGACATTTCTGCAGAATTTAACAGAGGAGGAGGCTGTACCATGAATGACTTTTCTTAACTCAAACATATAATGAAATCTGGAAGACACAGTAATGTCCCTCATTTTAACTCTGCCAAAGAAGGGTAATATTCATATTACCTCTATGAATCTGATAAGCGTGTAAGGAAAGATTGAACAGACTAAAACCTTGTGCAGAGGAAGTCATTGTCTGTGTGCAGACACATTTCACAGCTGGAAGACACAGATATTCAACCTATGCTTGATTTGTGTAAAGTGTGCACAATATCAACTTGAATTGTTCCACTGGTTCATATACTGAGTTTTTGACTTAGTGTAGCATGAAACACTGGACTACAGGGAAGTTTAATGCAGGGGACCAAACTCACAAACACCATCCAAGAACTTTAGAAAACTCGGAAAACTTAACAAAAGTTTACATGAAGACTGCTTACACTCCCATCAGCAGTTTAACATCATCGTTGTGAATATTATGACAGAGGTTTTAAAATACCTTGAGGGAACTATAACTTAAAGGATGTATCATTAGCAATCAGTTTTGAAGATGATACAGATGAAATTGCAGTCTCAGAAATTGATTTATCAGAGCCAACTACCATTATATATATATATATATATATATATATATATATATATATATATATATATATATATATATATATATATATATATATATATACAGTATTGTTTACCTCACCATTTTGACCATTATAATATAGTACAGAAAATCATATGCTTGAACTATATTGACCATAAAGCAAAGAAAGGCATAACACTATCCAGTTCATCCTTTGCAGTGATGATGGCCTCCTCATATTTGTGAGGAAGAGAAAGCTCCATTGGCTTGGTCACATCACATGTTCATTAGGAATGGCCAATACCATCATAAAAGGCAAATAATGTGCCAATGCAAGAACTGGCCTGAAAACATGACAGAATAGACAAGCACAACATTGCATGAAACCTTGCAGTTCACAAGGATTGCAATCTCTAGAGAACTATTGTTGGTCCCCCAATGATCTCAATGAGCAAGGGATGTATTATGATGATATTTGTTTGTCATAATAACATTTTATTCCTCTGTTTCTGGATCTAGAATAGTTTGGGATTTGATTGACTGGGCCCTATCTCCGCATAAAAGAAAATGTTGGAATTATTTATACTTAGATGAACCAGTCTGTAATATTTTATTTGATCATCCATTAAATAAATACTCCATAATTTACAGTTCGCAATTAATTTCACATGAGTTACATGACAAATTCCAGTATTTTTGTTTTAACTGGTTATCACAAAATTATACAATTGCATTTAAATGAGTGAGGCAGACATGTCAGGTTTGTTTTTTATGATATCTGTTTAATTCCTTTTAAATCCCTATATTTTTAAAAATATTTCCACCTGTTTTCAAATTGAGGATGGATGTTCCCCATTTTCATTTCTAGACCTGATGAATGACTGCTATAATACAGTGCCATGTAAATGGGAATAGATTTCCTTTGATCATATATATATATATATATATATATATATATATATATATATATATATATATATATATATATATATATATATATATATATATATATGCACCAAGTACTGCAAAACTTTTACTAATAACTTTAAAATCCATGAAACATGATTTTACACAGCAAAGGCAATAATAAATTTGCTAAAACTGGGTATCACCATCCATGCCAAGCAAACAGATTAATATATTGCAAAAAATATATACACCAAAACCTAGCTACTGTAATGTTATATGGGAAAATACTTCTGACAGACTAGATGCAAATGATTCTTTTTGCAACAAAGAGATTGCACATTCATTCTAGATAATTTTGAAAATGACCCAAATGCAGAGCATGAACAGTCTAATCTTATGCACAGCACTTCAACCAATATGGCCCCATTATTTCTCAAGGCTCTATTTCATCCAAGCAAATGGGGCAATACTCCCAGTTTAAGATCAATTTCATTTCCAGAACCACTAATTTGGAACAGAATCCCCAAGGAAATTAGAGAAAGTGCAAATATAAATACACTTTTTTATAATCTATTTCACCAGATGAAAACATGGAACCTGTTTCATTTGACAAAGATGTTACAATTACTACCCACTTTGTTTCATGTCACATGCATGATTAAATTGAAAAATTTACAAACATGTCCATGTTTTCAAAACAAATATTGTGTGTATTTATTACATCGGTCCATTGTAGGCTATTCTATAATTCCAAAATATTTGAAAAGGTGTTTTCCATTTTTTAATTATAAATGTTAATTAAAATGATTGGGAAAATATCTTTATTGTTTTCTTCACAACAGAGGCACCTGGCATGTGGCAATAAGTGAGGAGATTTGCTGAATTTAAGACCCCAACAGTTTGTTTTTCATCATAGAGCTCCTGTGAACAGAATCTCATAGGTACTTGTACTGTTAACAAAGGTAAAGGAGAACTTCATTTAATGTTGGCAATGGATTAAGGTCTCCTGTAAAGGCTTCATCTAAGGCCTCTCCAGTTCTTGCTCGATGTCATAAGGACATATCTCTCCACTCAGAAGCCCTTTAGGGTCCACATTACATCACCATCGTAGTATCAAGAGACCTCTTTTTTAAGTGGAGTTCCGTTGCAAGCTGTGATACCTCAATTCCATTGCAAGCTGTGGTACCTCAATTCCATTGCATGCTGTGGTACCTCAATTCCATTGCATGCTGTGGTACCTCAATTCTGTTGCATGCTGTGGTACCTCAATTCCATTGCATGCTGTGGTACCTCAATTCCATTGCATGCTGTGGTACCTCAGTTCCATTGCATGCTGTGGTATTCCTTTACACCAGAGTGGCAGATTCAGATAATGGGGCTCATCTAATGCCAAGGTAGTAGTCCTGCTGGGCCTATCATCTGAAGAAGAATCTTTCTTTACATCAACAATAGATGTGTCATTGTCACCACAAACATTTTGGTCATTGTGTATCTCAAACATCAAAAGGGGCACTCATACTCCTCTTTTTCTTTGAAAGTATGGATGTTTAGGCAGACACCTTATTCAGACAGGACCTCTTCATGGAATAATTTATTTGCCAGTTGTTAGCAGGGGCACTGTCTCATCTGAGGGAAGGACAATGGTAGATTTGTTCACAACAAGACAGAACAACAAGTATTGATATCTCTCCAGTGCTAGTCCAAAGGGCATAGGTGCAGTCTTCAGTTTGAGATGGGAATAACTGTATGCCTATGCCTTACCACCTTTCAGAATAATCCCAAAAGTTCTTCACAGAGTCAGAACTTCTAAGCCATGGCTCAACCAGATAGTTCCCCTGTGGCCACAGCAATTGAGCAATTTAGGTTCAGAAATCTTCTTGATCTGTTTGTTGCTCAGTGATTGCAGGGAAGTGCCACTGAGGAGGAATCTGCTGTTGCCATGCAGGCAATCTCTCATGCACATCAATATATACTTGAATTCCTTACCTTCAAGCCTGGCTCATATGACATGATCTATATGCCATGATCAATTTTCAAGAAATCCTGCTGGATAGCTGTTGATTTCATAGGTTTATGAAGCCAAGTGGAGAATATTCTGTAATTAATGCAGTATGTAATATCCTATCTACTTCTCTTTATATGCTGTTGCAGATTTTCTTTTTTTTTTCTTTTTGATGAAAATGATTGCTCATTATTCATAATTTAGGGCTATAGAGTATATCTCTAATGCTCTTATGTTCTCTATGGGCTTCTCTGTATGGTTAGACAAACATCTTTCAGAACTGTTTGGATACTTTGTGCTTTAGAAACCTGTATCTTGTTAATGTTGAGGTAGAAATTGGTATTTTCTCCCTTTAAATATGTTACCCAATCATAATACCTTAGGAGAACTACTACTACCTTGCAAATCCAGCACTCCCAGATAACTTTTAGCTAAAAAATGCTCAGTTATCTACACACCTAGGTGGCAGTCATGCAGGGTAATCTCCCCTTGATATTGGTGACAAAACACATGAATATCTCAGTTACTACTTCCAGTACTGGATAACTATTGTGCTTAGGTGTGCTTAAGCACAGGGCCCCTGTTGACTAGCAGTCTCATCTTCTTGGCAAAAAAAATTTAAAATAAATTTTTCAAAACAATTTAAAATAAATTTTTCAAAATTGTTTTAACTTTTCCTAAGTTTCCTGAGTCTAATGCATGACTACCTGTGTAGGCCTACCTGGCCTACCTCCTTCTGTGACAAAGTAAGGGGCCTCATAACTTAACTAGTACAAGGCGCCCCATTTGTCCTAAATCTGGTAATAACTACTTCCTCTAGTATTGAGTAGCAGTCTAACCACAAGAAACCTCACAAAAGCCAGAATTAGCTTTGATACAAGTTGGAGGAGTTCTGCAAGTATGCTTCATCAATATTTCTAAACTTTCTGTGTCAACAAAGTTCTGCACTTTGTCCTCTTTACATATTTAATTCTACAGGTAGCCTAAGTCACATTGTACTTGTACAGATAACCTGTGACTTCACAATAAGTTTAGGCTGTATTTTTAATTATGTTTGTGCAAGTCCCTGAGACCTATAGAAAATTTAATATATGTTCAACTTCATAACAGCTGGCTACATACAGGTGAATTTTCTCAGTTAATACATTTAGTATCTGGATTCCATCCTTCATTGCATTTACTTGCATGGGTGGCCTTTGATCCCTTACAGGTAATATTGTGAATAAGTTTGGTTTTTACATTTCATATCTTAATTAAATTCATCTGCCATTTGCCCAGTAAAGCTATAAGGCAGAGCTCTGCACCAAATTTGTGTTTAGTAATAAGAGGCAGGTGCAGGATTACAACAGATGTATATGTTCTGCTCTATTTGTCTTACAGGTTAGACCATGGGCAAAGTGCAGAAATGTACCTAAGAAGGAAAACACCATAAGCTTACATGCTGGCATGTCCTCAGTGCAGGAATTATTTTTGGATAAGGGATATAATTTAACTAAGGGATCTCCAGTTAAAAAACACTGAAAATCTACATGATCAGAGACAGTCTCAGCAGCTGCGACCACTAAAGGCCTCATCATTGCTGGTGATACCTTTAGGCCTTGTTACATCGGGGTTCCAATCTACAATTCTTAATGATCTGCAATGGAATTAGATAAAGTATCCTCTTGCTCAGCTGATACATGGATCATACATACATCCAGTTACCCATCCCAAATTTACAAAAGCCGTGTTTGTAGGGAGAATGTCATCTAAGTCATAATGACCAGCCCAGACCTACTATAAGTGATCTCCCAGGACACATACCTCAACACAAGAAGTTCCCAGAAGTCAGTCTATCATCCAATCTTTTGAGACTGGTATATAAACACAATTATGGAGACCTATCTGACACACATATGGTCTCAAAGCACTCTCTATTTACAATGCCAAACTCAGAACCTCACCTTCTGACAGATGTCATATCTCAGTTCTTCAGCCCTTGGTCAGTAGAGGGGACTTTTTAATCATTGACCAATTGAAAAGCACTATGTCTACTTCAGGGTACTCCACAAGTTTTATCAGTGGCAGACTAAAACACTCCTCACCTGCTCCTTCTCAGACAGCCAAAGAGATGTCAGTATCACCTTATGCATGCAGAGATGAGGATGCTTGTTCTCAGGCTCCTTTATCACTGCTTGATTTCACTATGCCACAAGAAGACACTGAGCCTTCAGAGCTTCAATTGAAGAAGTTTTCTGCCTTTTACCTCTGGAATTCTGCCCTCTTCCTACCTCCTTACTAACTACCTGGAGCAAAGCTCCAGCATCTGTTGATCTTATCATGTAAAAGGAAGAATTCTGACTTCAAATTACTTCTGCAATCTGGCAGAATCACAGACATTTTGAAATGTTTACATCATCAATTACAAGATCCCAGTATCAGCCATCTAATGTCTCTCACAAAACTGCCTTCCATCAAGTTTTCATTGGCAGTTCTACTATTGCCAAACACCAGCCAGCTTTTCATATGGACACTGCATTAGTTGACTAGGACACCACAGCTTTCAGAATGGCAAAGCCATACTGCATTTATCTGGGTCAAACATTTTTCAGTAATACTCAACGATTGGTTTACAGTGTAGCAGCCATGGGTTCTTTGTTGGACTTGGTATCCATGGCTATTTTCTGAACAGAACACATCCCTTTGACTTTCACAGCACATGCATGGGAGTCAGTCTCCAGAATGGATTGGGTCTTGAAAAGAGCTGCTAAACATACTTTAACCAATGCTGTCACATCAGTTGCACATTTACAGTTAGCAGAACAATATACGTTGCTGTCTACCTCCACCTTCCTTAAGATCATCAGCTCAGCTACGATCACTACTGTTATCCTCTAATCTACCTGTTAATGGCCAGATCAATCATGACAAGCCACAAAGAAGATGAATTTTCATACCCCTAAACACCAATACAGGGAAGTTTTGGCATATCAACTAAAGGAACCAAGGTTCACATCTCAAACACAAACCTCCAAAAACTAGATCCTCATGTAAAAAACCATGGTTCATGTGAACCAACATTGACAAAAGATAGAGAAGTATCTTGAACAAAAGTTTCTCTTCATGATTGCCTCCATCTCAAAAAATGACATAATGTCCACACTACTTTACCACAAATCCCTGTTGGAGGAATACTTCAATTCTTTGCTGCTGAATGGGTCCATATTTGAAATGATGATCAGTTGACCCTACAAGTGATTTCTGAGGGAAAAAGGCAGTTACAAAAAATCATTCAAAATATAAATTCCCCTGGATTTTATTCCAGATCAAGTACATATAGTACAGTGGGTTTTTTTGGCTAGAGATGAAACTTGACTGTTAGTTATCATGTAGCCTCATTTAGTGGTCCTCTTTTGTTTAGGTAGATGTATCTAATATGACAATAGTACTTGTAATACATTATTGGCTATGCACTTTTAACACATTATTGGCTATGCAAATTTAATGCACTGTTGGCTATGCACTTTTAACACATTATGGCTATGCACTTTTAATATATTGGCTATGCAAATTTAACACATTATTGGCTATGCACTTTTAACACATTATTGGCTATGTACTTTTTACACATTATTGGCTATGCACTGTTAACAAATTATTGGCTATGCACTTGTAACACATTAGCTATGCACATTTATAACATTATTGGCTATGCAAATTTAACACATTATTTGCTATGCACTTTTAAAATATTATTGTCTATGCAAACTTAAGACATTGGCTATGTGCTTTTAATACTTTATTGGCTATGCACTTGTAACACATTATTGGCTATGCACTTGTAACACATTGTTGGCTATGCACTTGTAACACATTATTGGCTATGCACTTTTAACACATTGTTGGCTATGCATTTTTAACACATTAATGGCTATGCACTTTTAATACATATACATGTATGATATGCCAAGGAAATGGAGCTCAGTGTCTTTCTCAAGACAAACTATGGTAGCTGGCCTGATCTGGCCTGGTCAGATATCAAACTTATGACCCTTGAATTAAGAGACTGATGCTCTACCAACTAAGCTACCACAACTTCCATCATTATATTTTGATAGACTTTAATAAAATAATTTAGAATTTTCTTTTCCCTAACCCATAATAATTGTAGTCATCCAGTTTTGCATTTTGAAATCAAGATCTGGTAATTGTACATTTTCCAGCTCAAAGTTATTTAAAATAGATTTTTGAGTCCAAGTGTTAATTATTAGTGCTGCTTAGAAAATGCATTACACATAATTTTATTAAGGTATACCAGTTTTAAAACCCAGCATGACTAAAAAATGGTATTGTAACTTAAAAAGTCTAAAATTTGCAAAACTGGTAACTTATTTATAAATTAGAAATAAATTCACCCAAACTGACTCATAAAATGGCTGAGAAATGGGTTAGGCATTATATGGGTCCCTTTCCTTTGGGTTTAATGGTTACTTGAGGCCACAGAGAACTAATTCATTTCCCACAGACATTAATGTCAATGTTTGGCAAAATGTCTGCTTTCTAGGTAAGACTGCAAATCACACTTAGGACCTAAGAACGATTTATCCAAGTGGAAACTTAAAAAATGAAAATGAGAAAATCAATATAAGTTTTAACAGCTGGCACCTTTCCATGAGGCATTCTAGGATTGAGACATGTGATGACAAGTGGCCATTTTCATGCATAAAGAAGGAGTCGGTACTTATAAGGTATGTGTGGGTATGATGTGCAATATAGTGGGTATCACATTTTAGGCACCAGTGCTATCATCAGCAGCATGTTGACTGAGTTGATCCACAGAGATTCTTTTCATATTCACCTGAAATGGAGGTAGGAAACACATTTTTGGGATACTTCTGATTTCATCCAAATGCATCTGCTTCTGAGAGATTTTTGTTTAGCTGGATGCTAAGGTATATAAAAGTTGCTGTTTTTGACTGGCAGTTTGCCTAGCACATTTGAGCAAGGGCTTTACATATTGGACCAACAATATTTTGTCCTTGTACCTTTTTAACTCATAATCTCAAACTTATCCTACATATTGCTAAAATTCATCTATCTCTGTGCAGTTCAGACTTATGTGCTTTAAGTCAAAGGCCAAAAGCTAAAATGAAATCTGGACAAAAAATCTGAAAACAGTAAGGTAATAAATCAGTTTTAAAAGTTGTGTTTTCTCTCCAGTATTTTTTACATTATTTAGCATAACAGCAAAAATTAAAACTTTACCACCCACTGTGTTGCATCATAAATGATGCCGACAATACAGATCTTGGAAGTAGGGTGCAATCTCACGACTTATGTAAATGGCATGAGTGAAGATATTATGTTAAAAATTGGGAAACTTATGTATCTTTTACCCAAGTTACTGTACTCTCTGAAACATTTATAAAATTGTTATTCTATGTCTAATGTTTGTAGCCTGATATGCAATGATTTTTCCATCTGCATAATCAAAACTCTATCATCAAAATATCAATCACTGGCAAGACACAATCTTCCACAAAACTCTTGTGTACCTTATGTACTTGCTTATAAGACAAATTGCAAAGAACAAAGACCCTGATCTGCCATAGTGTAATGTGCCTGCAGATCATGGTTAATGTTGTTTGTTTTACTGATCACTCCTAACAAACTGCTCAGATCCAGATCTGCAGGTGCATTATGCAATTGCAGATCTAGATCTGTGCAGTTTGCAATTGGACTGAACTTATTAGTGAGAATATATGGTAACTTCTTGCCAAGCTGCAGGAAAAAAACAAACAAAACCAGAGATGTTGCACAACATTAAATAGGAAGAAAATCATTTCATTAAGTCAGAAAAAGCAAATATCATCTTCAGTATAATGTCTCATAAATCTGAGGATTAAGTTAACAGTCTTGGAATTGTGAAGCTGTTTCAGATTAAAATACCATTTTGACATGTGTAGAATGTAGATAAAAATGTTGATTCAAGAACACCCTCAGTTTTGCTTGGTGCTTGCTGATTCCATCTGACAGGTTTTGTGTGCCTTGAAATATATGTTGTCAGTACAAGTTTATTACCCTGTTTCTGCTTTCAGAAGCCAGCTGCCATCTTTTTTTCTTCCTCAAAATTTTTTGGGTTGTTTTATTATTACCCAGCACTATAAAACATATTTTGTGGGTGATGGCTTTTATTTCTAACTCAAATAATGCAGAGTCAGTGATGAATCACTTCGTTCATATTTTCATGCCTGATTTTTTTTCTACATAGGTTTAATTTAAAAAGGAGTGCTTCAGAAAACCAAACTTCTGAAGTTCTCAGTGCTTATTGCACTATTTCAATGTGCATACTACATTACCTGTAAATCCACTACTGTTTATTTCTGTCTGATCAGCACTATTGTCACTAGCCTAAGATGGGTCAGTCAGATCCCCTAGATACTGAGAGTTGAAGCAACGATAAGGTATCATTGGCTCTTTTGTTGCTTGCATGCTAGTTCATTCACAGCTATCATAGTATGATAGAGAAGCTAAATTATTGTACATTGTATGTGTGAATTAATCTTGGATTTGCCAAAGTCATCCAAGATTGCATTTATTTCTGAGGCAATGTTACCGGTAAGCGATGTCATCAAGGATAAAATTTCTGGTTTTAAATGAAAGATAAACATTGGTTGAAAAGTGAAGAAATTATTGCAAATCATGAAGAATCTTGGAGAGAGCCAATGATAAACACACAGACATGTCACTTTTTGGAGATGCGGTGGTGTCATTGCCATTGACAACATTAAATGTGTGTGTTAAAAAGATAAATGACACTAACAGACTGAACAAAATAGATTAAGAAGATATCTGCTGATTAAAAAAATAATTTACAGGCATATTGACTTGTAGATAATATTTTATAATTCTAAATTATATTTTGCTGTAGGATGTGATTTAGATACAAATAGCAGTTATCATAGATTCCATACTTATTGTTGTAATGAAGCTACCAAATACTGGTGTTTTACCAAATACTGGTGTTTTACATGTACACAAATAGAAGGGCATACCATATATAGTCATGCATAAGTTGGATACAGCTACAAACTTCATAGACCCAGATCTGATCATGCATCATGCTCTGTCAGATCGGGATCTCTGAAGCTTGTTAGGGGCAATCATTTGAACAAACAAGGACCATGATCTGCAGGCACACTATACAACACCAGATTAGGGTCTGTATTGTTATTAGACTTATAAGTGAATATGGATTGTAGATCTTGAACTGTTGGCACATAATATACTGTTAGATCACGCTGCTGGCCTGAAATTAACAGCATAGACCCTGATCTGCAGGTGTAGTTTTAGATAGGTCTGGGTCAACTGACTGTTTACTCATCATAATACACAAATAAATATAAGGCCAATAGTGAGCTAGCCACCATTCTTGAAAACTGGCATTTTTAGAACAGAGCTTTTATTAATATTCATCCTGTCTTAAAAGATTGGTACTGTATATACTCAATTATAAGCCAAGTCCAACCATAAACTGTACAGACCCAGATCTGCTGTCACTTAGTGCACTGGCAGATCTGGGTCTGTGCAGTTTGTTATGAGAATTCAGTACAACAGACATCAATGACCATGATCTGCAGGTGCATTATGTGATGGCAGATGAGGATAAACTGTAAGCAATAAGCAACTGTATATTGTATTGCACATTACAAGTTGACAGTTACTGTGCTGCAGAGAGCTGAAGCAGTCAGCTGTGGAGTTTCTGAGACTATTTATCAGATTTTATTAAAGATGGTACTTGGAAAGCATGTTCCTGAAGGCAGGAAGAATATAACCAGACAACTGCTATTCTGTAACAAAATATTGTAAATCATACAGTTTTTCATGCCATTAAGTTTTAGTGTAAATTTGTCTATGTGAAGTTTGGCAAATTATAAACTAAAATATGTAATACAGATTTATATTTCCGAATTATAACGTTTTCCTTGAAAATATGGTGATTAACTTTAAATAACATTGTACAACAACACTCAGCCACTGGGGGCCCCCTTACCACAGATTTCCGGATTTCCCGTTTTCTTCCTCCACCATTAATACTGGCCGCTATGTATAGCCTATCATGCTGAAAAATGTTGTTAAGCCCCAGAACAACAACAACAACTATTGTCTCAAAAAATTCAGGAAGAAAATTTGTTCATACAAATTTTGTTATTTACAGTAATGAAAGTAAAAGATAAATTTGTATTTGTATTTCTAAGTCCACTAACTTTATTATAAATAAGCACATTTTCCATTCTACAAATTTTTGTCAAGTTTTCACTGAAGAAAATAACTGAGATCATTCTGTCTCTTCCGGCCCTTTCATTTTACCTGTGTTATCATAGAAGAAAAACAATATTTTAGTCTTTGTTTTTAATGCACAATCCACTTAATCAATTGCCATTCTTTGTCTTGAGGTCAACCATTCCTTGATGGTAGTTGACCTGGCATTTTTTTCCTCATAATAAGATGGCTTCAGCATGAACCTTTATGGCTGTGAATCAATAATTTTCCATTTTCTTATTTGACAGAAATGGTTGCTAGGTCAATACATTCATACTTTCAAGAGAAAAGAAAATCAACACAATAAGGGGTCAAAGTAATCAGGACTACCTTAGGCATTCAGAGGGAAAACATTGCCGATTAATAAGTGGCATGGAGGATTTTTATATTTTCCCTACAGCATGGAATAATCAGGGACTACTGTGCAATTGTTAGCTAAGGTACTGAATCTTCAGAACTTAGCTCATCACTAGCTATGCTATATTTTTGGGCATCCAATGTGAATACACTGTAGATAAATAAGTGGTGTGGAGGATTCTTATAATTTTCCCACATCATAGAATAATTAACAACTACTCTTGAGTTGTCAGGACACTGCATCTTTAGAGCAGTGTTCTTCCTTTGCAGATTTGCTCTGCTATTCATCTTGATATTAAAATTTGTTATTGCCACACATTATAGTTGCTGCCCAAGTCTGAGAACATGGTGATTTTAAAAGTGCTTATGGCACTATATAGGAGTCATTTGTTGATGTGTACATATATCTTCTTTCTTCAGTCTGTAACTTCTGTACTGCATCAGCCACTGATATCAAACATTTAGTAATGGTGCATCTTTGAATGAACATGTATTATGCAACAAAATTGGGCCATTATGGTCTGCTTCCAGAATTTGTTATAAATTGGTTTAAATTTTTGTAATACATCACCTTTTACTGCTTGTTGGGTGGTGCTGGAGGGGGTTCTAAACCACTCTCCTTTATCAATTACTGCCATCTCACTTCTGTCCACTTGGGTTCAAGTCTCAGGTTTGGCCAATGTGGATATCTGAGAAAGCTTGCCTGTAGCTTACTGTAGTCAGTGGTCCTTTCCCTGGTTCTTCCTTCACAGGTATACCAACTGCCATGTATAGCCTACAATGTGCTGAAATATGGTGTTAACCCACAACAAAACAACAACAACAACAGGTAGATCAGTTTATTTGTCACACTCAGGATGCAATGTGTTGGCATAGTCTGGCAGTACTACAGATATTGATACAGTATATTGTTGCAGTAAGTGCAGCATTGCATATTGCAGCATTTTGCATAAACACTGACTATTGCAACCTTTGTATAGATACTGACTATTGCAACCTTTAGTATAAATACTGACTATTGCAACCTTTTGTATAAATGCTGACTATTGCAACCTTTTGTATAAATACTGACTATGGCAACCTTTTGTATAAATACTGACTATTGCAACCTTTTGTATAAATACTGACTATGGCAACCTTTTGTATAAATACTGACTATGACAACCTTTTGTATAAATACTGACTATGGCAACCTTTTGTATAAATACCGCTTATTGCAACTTTTTGTATTAATACTGACTATTGCAACCTTTTGTATAAATACTGACTATTGCAACCTTTAGTATAAATACTGACTATTGCAACCTTTTGTATAAATGCTGACTATTGCAACCTTTTGTATAAATACTGATTATTGCCGACTTTTGTTATAAATACTGACTATTGTAGGCTCTTGTTATAGATACTGACTATTGCAGACTCTTGTTATAAATACTGACTATTGTAGGCTCTTGTTTTAAATACTGACTATTGTAGGCTCTTGTTATAAATACTGACTATTGTAGGCTCTTGTTATAAATACTGACTATTGCAGACTCTTGTTATAAATATTGACTATTGCAGGCTCTTGTTATAAATACTGACTATTGTAGGCTCTTGTTAAAGATACTAACTATTGCAGGTTTTTGTTATAAATACTGACTATTGCAGGCTCTTGTTATAGATACTGACTATTGCAGACTTTTGTTATAAATACTGACTATTGTAGGCTCTTGTTATAAATACTGACTATTGCAGGCTCTTGTTAAAGATACTAACTATTGCAGGTTTTTGTTATAAATACTGACTATTGCAGGCTCTTGTTATAGATACTGACTATTGCAGACTTTTGTTATAAATACTGACTATTGTAGGCTCTTGTTATAAATACTGACTATTGCAGACTCTTGTTATAAATATTGACTATTGCAGGCTCTTGTTATAAATACTGACTATTGCAGGCTCTTGTTATAAATACTGACTATTGTAGGCTCTTGTTATAAATACAGACTATTGCAGCCTCTTATTCAGAGCCCAGTGGTGCAGCTGTTTGGTGCCAAAAATCATTATTTTATTTGTGTTAGGTCTCATTCATTCAAGGTTTCACACAGTTTTGAGGCAAACAAAGTCATACTTTTACTATTGTAGTCTGATTGAAATTATGTATATTTAACTTGTGTGTTTAATTTTTTTTGGTTTATGACTATAGATTGTAAGGCCTATCTTCTAGCAATGTTTATTTTGTAAACAACACAATATATTGCTTATATTTGTTTATCATTTTAGGTTATGTATTATGATAATTATTTATTGTAAATATGTTTACTTTGAGTATTAGATACAGTCTTGATTCTGAGCTGCAAAGGTTCCATAAACAAATTTTTCATTAAGATGACATAATAGTTTCCGAAAATGGTAATTGTGACCTGGGTCAAGTGATGGGATATATGAAGTTGTTTACCTCATGATTATTCATTCCTATCTTACAAAATACTTTTTTAAATTATTCATGGGAATTCCAGTGTGCTTATTAATACTTCTTGGACTAAACCACTATTTTGTGCTTGCTGTGAATTTAATTAAGGACAGTTTGGTTTATATCATTGTGATACATCAAGACTATTGATACTTTACCATATTCCAGGCAATTGACACATCAGCAAATACAAAATTAGAATTCATGTGTATCACCAATGAAATTCATTTTGAACTTTTTAATTTTTTGACTTGGAATTTTAAGGACTATTTGGGATTTAATTTACAATACTGTAAGTTCTCTTTAAATTTGCTCATTGTATTCTATGGAAATCAATTATTTGTTGAATTTTACAAAACTTGTTGGTTCTCACTCTTTTCTGTTGCTTAAATTAATGCAATAGAATTGTAACAATTACTCTAAAAATTTTATAATATTAGCACAAAACTGCTCATCTTGTCTCGGTGACATGTCCTATAATCTGGAGCCACTCTTGCATCAGCTAGATACTATACCAAGTGAGGCATTTACCATTTTTTTTCGGAGTCATGTTTCTGTCTATCTTAATTTATCATATATACCCTCAGCAGATATCTCTCTCTCTCTCTCTCTCTCTCTCTCTCTCTCTCTCTCTCTCTCTCTCTCTCTCTCTCTCTCTCTCTCTCTCTCTCTCTCTCCCTCCTTCCCTCCCTCCCTCTCTCTGTGCATGCATGTAGACATCATAAGCTTGTATTATATATGTACATGGGCCTGATGGTAGATTAGTTTTCATTTGTAACTAACTGTGTCACCCTCAGAAAATAAAGTCTTTATCATTATTATTATTATTATTATTATTATTATTATTATTATTATTATTATTATTATTATTATTATTATATTATTATTATTATTATAGTATGTTTGTGTGTGTATATATATATATATATATATATATATATATATATATATATATATATATATATATATATATATATATATACTATAAAAGAGATTTTTTATTTACTTTGCTGTAAAACTGAGTGTATCATGTTATGATATCCATTCATCCGTAATTCTGTTTTGCATGTCATTTTTTCTCAGAAACTTGAGTTCTGCACCATTTACCTTCCCAAACTTTGTAAATAGCTGTCTTTTGGAGTGAGGAAGATGACTGTCAATTTTCTATTCAGATCTCAAAGGTCAAGATCAGTGTGACTGAAAAAAATAAAATATTTCTGCAGAAGAACATTAGTTTTGTAATTACAGGTTTGTTTTTGGGGTAAGGAAGAAGCCTTACAGTTTTGAGGTTTACATGGTCTAAGGTCAAGGTCACTGACTGAAATGACCAAATTGTTTCTGCACAACTACTTTAGTTCTATTTCACAGACCTGGACTAAACTATATAATTGGCTTGCTCTTAACAGTGTTTAAGAAAGTCTAGTGTTTTAGGGTCAGAAGGTGAAAGATCAAGGTCAATGGTTGAAATATGATTTCTGCACAAAATGTTTGGCTCCTCAAAAATGAACTTTTCTTAGAGTTTGTGGATGGCTTACACTTTGTATAAATAAGAAGCTTGTTGATGTTGGGATCAACTTGTCAAAGATCACTAGTTTTTTTCCAGGTCATGCACCTTGATGCATGTGCATCAGGGGATTGTAATTAAGGGTAGTAAGAGGTCTATTGAGCTTGGGGTGTGTATGAGAGTGCAAATTAAGAAAGCTGTTATTTTTTAAAAAAAACATAATATTTCAGGAAGAAGTACATGTAGTTGAACAATATACTTCTTTCCAAGAATCACATCCTGTCATATGAATAAGTATGGTTGTCAAATAGAAATACAGTTTTTGTCTCAAGGAATATGTGAGAAATGACATACTATTATAATTTTACTACAAGTCCATTGGAATGATGAATGATACTCCACAGTTTTTATATACTATGTATTAATTCATAATGTTCAAAACTCAAGAGCTTGGCTTGAAGAAGGCATGGAACATTATCTATTTTTTTCTTACTATTTTGTAATTGTAGTGACACCTTAGTCAATAATGCTCATCCTTAACAGTAATGGAGTTTTTTAATCTAAAATGTCTGGATATGTATTCGGTGAATCTGACCTTTGTCTGTCTCCATTGGCAAATCATCACAAGCAAAACCACATTCCTGGTTAGTAAAGCCCTGACATTTAATTTTTAAGAAATCAAACAAGCAAAGAATGTTATGTTGATAATTCATATGAGTTAAAAGCATCAATAATTAGATAATAAAAAGTAGTCTTTATAAAATTGCTTATGTACAAGCATTTAGTTGTTTGTAATTTGCCTTAAAATCTGTCTCTTCTCTTTGCTGCAAAGACTTAATCAGAGTAGCCTATTGTCAACCCTAATCTGTGCTGGCAGGCAAGTCAAATATTGCTTTGACCTCATGTGCCCTTGAGGCATTTTCCTGGTCTTGGTCTAACTGATCAGCCCACTATAGTAATTAATCTGTTTTGTGTGTCAGCAATATAGCAGCAGAAATATATTTCCATGTTTGAATTGAGTTTTGATTTTATGGGGGTGGGGTTTTAAGTGTAAAACTAATTTAATTCAGTAGTCTGAGTTGAGGGGTTTGGATTTACTGGAATATATATATATATATATATATATATATATATATATATATATATATATATATATATATATATATATATATATATATATATATTCAGAGGCTTTGGTTTTGGGGAGTTTTATTGTGATTATAAAATTCTCTCCAGTAGCAATGCAATCAACCAACAAAATTTCAGTTCATTATAAATGCACCTATCTATGCACAGAACTTATTATCATTAAATTAATATCTTCTTCAATTTTGAAGTAGTTGCAACATTTTATCCTCATACTGTAGCAGAGATTTTATGATACCTGTTCATCCATCTCTTAAATCTGTTTTCAATGGAATGGCCCATTTTGAAAATTATTCAAAGTTAGGCATATAAATGTAAGTATCCCAAGTGACAAGCATCTGTAAAAAGGGTATAGTTTTGTTGGATTCACTCCATGGTCCAAGCTGGTTGATTGGTTAGTTGTTATGGGTTTAATACCATTTTTCAGAACATGATAGGCCTTACATTGTGGCCAATATATTTGTTGGAGAAACAACCCAGGACACCCCCACCCCCCTGAAGAACCACCATCTCATGAGAAGCTACTGATGAGCTTTCTCACACACCAGTACCCATAGTACCCACATTGTTTATCCTTGAGACTTGAACCTACACAGAGATGGGATCTTTAAAGTCAAGGTCCACCTTGGGCCTGAGGTTGAACTTGGAAGACATCCAAGGTCGAATACTGTTTATACTGGGATACATGTTTGTTCCAGCTACAATCAGCATAGATCATAATGTGAATGTAAATCAGAGTCGATATTTTTGTATTTTATTGATACTCCTAACAAACTGCATCAACCCAGGTCTGCTGGAGCATTATGTGATAGCAGTTATGGGTCTATGCATTTGGATCCATCCCATCAAAAACAAGTATGTAAGATGTAGAAAAATTGAAATTAAAGTACAATTTTTTATATTGTTTGACCAAACTTGATACATGCAGTCACATATTCTAGTGTTAATGGTTTATTGATTTATGCTCTGCATGCAGGCTTATCTGTTAAAATATTCCTGTATAGTGCATGCATTTTGCAGTAGTTTGATTTTGGCTATATTTGCAGAAAACCAATTAGTGCCAGATTAAATCAGAGTACCACAGATATAAATGGGTTACCAAAGGTGCATCATGAATTATCTTTGTTAATTTTCCAAATGTATATGTAATCTAGGCTAATAACTCCAATTTTAGAAAAGTGCTGAATTTTGGCAGGGCGGATTCAAAGCAATAATTAAAGTTAAGGAATTGCATGAACTGTAAAAAAAGATCTCCAAGTTATGTCCTTTGAATAAAAATGAATTTCATCCAAGAAATTTGCTCAATCTTTTATATCTACTATTTCTGCCAAGTTGATATCAAGTTTGTTATTCAGCCATATTCTGAAGGAATCTTTGATGAGTTTCTTCCTGCAGGTGTTGCTGCCAAATTATGCATCTTTTGATCTCTTATTTAATGGAAGCTGTAAGGTGAAGTATATTATGTTATGATGTTCTCCATCCATCCATCTGTCTGTCTGTTACCAGTTTGGTTTCTATACAATAACTTTACTTGGTTTCTCTACCATGTATCAGTTACCAAACCTGTAGATTGTATGCACTTAGGGTAGGGAAAGAACCTTATTGAATTGGGGCTAAAAAGTTAAAGGTCAAGATCACTGACTGGAAGAAGAAAAATAGTTTGCACAGAATAGAGTTCCTCAAATCTGCTGTGGTTAGGCTTTGTTGCTGCTGCTATTCTTCTGTTAGGCTGCTGAGATTCAGACAGCAGATATTAACCAGTCTACTGCAAATCTATTGTAACCTGCTGATAAGAAAGTGAATAGTCAGCACAGGTTATGTGGTTTGCTGCAGACCCACTGTGTTTCCACTGATATGCCACTAAATAGTTGAAGCACAGAAAAACTATTTTAAATCCACTGTACTCTTCATTGCATAGCTGCTTTTTCTGCTGGGATAAATTTATAAAATACCTGTTACAAGTAGTTGCTCCTTTTCCATTGATTTTTGCTGAAAAATATTCATTTTTTATTATTTTTTTTTAAATTTACACTGCAAAATGGCTGAAAACTCTATATTTTGTTGGATTTGACTTAACACCCCTGCAAGTCTGCTGAAAACTATAGTTTGTTACCTTTGACTTGTCATATACTGCAGATCTGCTGAAAGCTTTCTATAGTTTGTTACCTTTGACTTGGCATATACTACAGATCTGCTGAAAGATTTCTATAGTTTGTGACCTTTGACTTGGCATCTACTACAGATCTGCTGAAAGATTTCTATAGTTTGTGACCTTTGACTTGGCATATACTGCAGATCTGCTGAAAGATTTCTATAGTTTGTTACCTTTGACTTGGCATCTACTACAGATCTGCTGAAAGATTTATATAGTTTGTGACCTTTGACTTGGCATCTACTACAGATCTGCTGAAAGATTTCTATAGTTTGTTACCTTTGACTTGGCATATACTGCAGATCTGCTGAAAGATTTCTATAGTTTGTTACCTTTGACTTGGCATCTACTACAGATCTGCTGAAAGATTTCTATAGTTTGTTACCTTTGACTTGGCATCTACTATAGATCTGCTGAAAGATTTCTATAGTTTGTGACCTTTGACTTGGCATATACTGCAGATCTGCTGAAAGATTTCTATAGTTTGTGACCTTTGACTTGGCATATACTGCAGATCTGCTGAAAGATTTCTATAGTTTGTGACCTTTGACTTGGCATCTACTATAGATCTGCTGAAAGATTTCTATAGTTTGTGACCTTTGACTTGGCATATACTGCAGATCTGCTGAAAGATTTCTATAGTTTGTGACCTTTGACTTGGCATATACTGCAGATCTGCTGAAAGATTTCTATAGTTTGTGACCTTTGACTTGGCATATACTGCAGATCTGCTGAAAGATTTCTATAGTTTGTGACCTTTGACTTGGCATCTACTATAGATCTGCTGAAAGATTTCTATAGTTTGTTACATTTGATTTGGCATCTACTACAGATCTGCTGAAAGATTTCTATAGTTTGTGACCTTTTTTCTTGGCATCTACTGCAGATCTGCTGAAAGATTTTTTATAGTTTGTTACCTATGACCTAACATCCCCACAACTTGGCTGAAAACTCTTCATAGTTTTTAAGCATTGACTTGTAAAACTGCTGCATTACTATGTTGAATTTTTTTTTCAAAGCAGTCTTAAATTACTGGCAGGGTCCATCTGCAGTGCCATTGCATTTTCACTTGAAGACCACATAATTTAGGCATCATTTCTGCTGAAGAAAAATGTATTCTGCACTTCTGCTAAACTCACTGACTGAGAAAAGACTGAAAAACTCACATTTTAAAAGCCATGACTGTAATTCTGCAATCATTTCCACTGCAAAACCATTAAATTTATGCTTGAACTGCACTGATGGTTAGGCTCAACAACTCATTTTGCATATTAATAAACTGCTGAAATTCTGCTAAAAGTTCCCTGATTTTTTTCACTGAATTATATTACTGACTTCATGGAATTATTGTTCCAGATTTGCAGCAGAACAAATGTTCTTTTTCTTAGTCTTATGCTGAAAATTGGAAATTGGCTCTGCTGATACTCAGCTCATGTTTTTTCTCTTTTAGATTGCTCATTGTTTCTTTATTATTCTAGATCATAACAGCTGGTTTTACTCTTGAAAGTCAGCCATTTTTGGGCTTGTCTACCACTGCACTCTATCTAGTTGTTCAAATAATAATTATCATTGCAATTTGAATGAAGGCTTTTTAACTTAATTGGTTGTAGATTTTAACATTTAATGAATGAATGAAAAATTACATTGTTTGGGTGAATGATTCCAAGGGTCTCAGGGTTGGTTAGTTTTACAAAAATTGGAATATATAATATTGCCTTTGATTAAGTTTCTCTTAATTGTTGTACTATAATAGCTTTGACTTAAGGTGTAATTGAGTTCTTTAAAGTTTCAGAGTTACATCCCTTGAGTTGAAATAGGGAACTTCGGTGTGACATCATAGGGCATGATCACCTGGGGGGTTTCCTAGTCTGGTTGGCAGAAAGACCATAGACTTACTCTACATTCATTGAATAAGCTTGTTTACCAGAATATATATATATATATATATATATATATATATATATATATATATATATATATATATATATATATATATAACTATTAACAGTTAAATTTATTGCAGTAGTCAATAATCAGGATAGGTTTATATACCAAGACATGCAATTAAAGCACTTCAAAGTCAATACACTAACCCACATTAAATACAAGTTTCTATGATGGAACCATGATAAGTAGTTTTATTTATGACTAAAACAACATTAAGCAATTCTCTCTTCAGCTATTTATGTACATAATCTTTTATCAACAAAGGAAATGTAAAGTTCATTGATAAACCTGACAACAACGTGCATCTCCTTTTTTATGCATCTTGGGTTTATGATGATGATAACGACAAGAAATGGATAATTTTCCATAGCTATTACCAAGGAAACGAGGTTAGACAAGTTTCTGTTTGATGAAAATTTATGCGAGTGGCATATCATTGATACAGCATTCATACTGTACAAATATTTTTTTCTACCACATGCTAATACATATATTTGCTTCTTGAACAGAAAGCCGAAAGGATTGCAATATAATAGTTTTTCCTGTTAAATTAATTTAGAAAACAGGATAATTGATACTAATGATTAACAAATGGAAATGCATCAATAATTTATAGGCTTAAAATTAACATAATGCAGTTCCAATGTTTATATATGCGTATTATTGTACATGGACGGATCATAATTTGATATGTCAATAGTATACCAATGGTATATCAAATTGGAAAATTAGTTAATGTAACAGCACATCAGTATATGTGACTTGAATTATATATTCAACATCAAAACATTAGTACCAGATATACAATTTTCAATGGCCTAAGTTGATATACAGATCATCTTCCTTCCTAGCCACAGTGGTTATGACAACCAGAGCAATGCCAAGGCATAGGTGTGACTCATAAAGGGAATCTGTGAAGTTCCCTATAGATAATGGTTTTGATTGAACAATCTAACCTGGCCTCACCAGAAGACATTAGCCTTCACACCTCATGAATGCTATTTGAGGAATTGCATCCCCAGTTTACACAATTAACCCCCTCCCCATAATTTGGATCAAAAGGGAATATGAAAAAAAAAAAAGTTAGGTTCCTTGAATATTTTGAAAGTTTAACACACCCATGTCTTCTATGACAGCAAATTCCTTCTGAGGCTGATTTCTTTGCTCCAAGTAACAATCTTGATTACCATTGCAATGTTCTTTTGTGTTGATTTATCCTATCATATGTATTCCTTTTCACCATATAATTTATCAAAATCTATCTTCCTCTCATGAAAATCCCTCCATGGGATTTTAAGCATGACCAGGAAGCTCAGGTCCTATCACTCTTGTGCAAATCATTTCAATAAAGTCTAATCTCTCTGCTGCTGCCTTTGACAAAAACTATTAGATGACTCCAGAATTAATGTGCACAGTTGTCTGGAATGGTTGTGCTCGAAGAGCTGGCATTGATGTGTTTACCAGACACCAACTCTCCTCAGCAGCTACAGCATCAGAAGCATTAATCAGGCATTAGCAAAAACTGTGAGGGCTCTTAAAATAATGTTGGAGTGAATAGAAACATTTTTGAAGACTCTTCCAAATGTTTGACAGTTTTTTTTTTTCTTCTTTTTATATGATTCTTCACCTGACAGTTTCAGGTAGTTTGGTCAGTGAAGGGACACAGTTTTTAAACACATCTGGCTATAAGGTCAGGTGAACCTATGGTATGGTCCTTTGCATGTCATACATCATCTATTCACATTTGATATTTAAAGTTACTTATCAAAAACTGCATGACCAATTTCATGACCAATTTGTACAGTTGATAGGAAGAAAGAAGGGTGGGTGGGCTATGGGGGAAATGTTATGTGGAATATTGATTACAGCTGCTTCTGAAGAAATTACTACAGTTCACAAACTTATTAGCTCATATATATATATATATATATATATATATATATATATATATATATATATATATATATATATATTAAAAATAACTGCTTTTAAAGCAATTTAATATATCAGTACTACTGGTATATTAAATTGTTATCCACCTATGTTGGATGAATATGCATATATGCATATATAAACCAGGTTTTAGCAGTAGGCTATTGCTTTGCTTCCATACTCTACAGATCCGTGATGAATTTCCACTTATGAATCATTATTGACATCAGAAAATAGTAATAAAAATTTATTAACAATCTCATTTTCTAGAAGAATTAAATGTGGTACACATCTTCATCAAAATCCGTTTAACATTTTCTTCTCTCTCTCTCTCTCTCTCTCTCTCTCTCTCTCTCTCTCTCTCTCTCTCTCTCTCTCTCTCTCTCTCTCTCTCTCTCTCTCTCTCTCTCTCTCTCTCTCTCTGTCTCATGCATAAGGAACAAATATTTATGGAAATCTGTGGAATGAGAGAGTAAAAGTTAACCTACAAGAACTTGGATTGTCATAATGATATATGTACACTTTCCATGGGATTTATCCATATTGTTCACAGTATCAGTGATACAAAGTTGAAATAGCTCGAGGATTAAAACATTTGTATGGTCAGTAGCAATGCTAATTAAAGCATAATTACTTTGATCAACTGTAAATAAATTTAAATGTTTGAATTACTTCTTGTTGCTTCATCATTTGTCTTAGTCTGCATTCTCCACTCTTTTCAATATACTCACCAGCAACTGAATGGCTGCATATTCTGAGTTCAACCGGCCAAAAATGTTATATGCAAAGTGCTCTACTTTCTCCATTTAAACCATCCTTCATGTTTAAAAGCAAATATATTTGTTTACATATATTTATTTAATCAATATAAATGAAAATTAGCAACATTTCTGAATAGCATTAATTGTACACAACTACATCATGTAACAGACAAACTGGGCTGGGCTGGGAAAAGTTCACTCACTCTGACAGTCCAGAAGTCACTCTTTACTCTGATGAAAATACAAGTATATGCATCAGTGTGTGATATAAACAATATATATATATATATATATATATATATATATATATATATATATATATATATATATATATATATATACACATGCACTTTTTGTGCTGTATTTATGATATACCACATGTATAAATCTTTCATTAACAGGAAACTTGGCAAGTTTTGTTTCCTTATATCCTTATGCTTCTTGTAGCATAAAATAAAATGTAGTGCAAATAAACCCCAAACCTAATATAACCTCTGTAGTAATTGAAAAAAAAAAATACATTAGACAGTGAGAGAGACGAAGTTGAGAGAGTGAGGTAATTGCATTAAATGATCGATGCCAGTGAAAAGAAGGGATGACACTGATTACATTTCATAACTTAATTTTTTAAAATTTAAGTGTTAAGTTGAAATTTACAATCAGTGGATTAGAAAAGAGGGAAGAATTTTAGATGCAGTAAAGTGTTCTTTATCAAAAGAATTTATATTAAATTATCCAGGTAGCAATAGCAAAATGTGTTATTTTCAGCTAAAATAGCAAAAGTGCTAAGACAGTTTCTATATTTAGATGCAAATATTGGTAAAATCCATTTTGAAAAATTAAGTCCTATAATAGATGACAAGTTATCAAAAATGAATTGATTCAAGAGCATCCACTACCTGCATGCATCTGTTCCCATCTGAGTACATATGCATTTTCCTTCATTCTTTATATATATATATATATATATATATATATATATATATATATATATATATATATATATATATATACATACATACATACAAACACACACACACAGAGTCTTCTTGCAGTCCTTCAATTCTGTTGGTGTGTATTTGTTCCATCCTTCTTTGGTTTACTCTAGTTTTTCTGTAGCAACATTGTTCTATTCTGCACTAAGCAACTATGTACACTGTATATCCACATATAAAATCCTAAAATTTCTTACTTAAATCTTTCTTTCAATTCCTAGTTTATTTGCAAAAAGAAAATTTTTGACATAATTAAAAGTATATATTTACTTAAAAAGTTAAGTTCAACTGCAAACAACATAACTGCATAGACCCAGATCTGCTGGCATATTATGTGATGGGAGATCTCAGTCTGTGCAGTTTATAGTTGGACTTACTAGTATTGACAATATGATTAATACAATTAAGTTTTCCTGGCAATTACTAAATGAGACAGTATGACTGACTGGCCATATGATAGAGCACCAGCAGGCCATATTTCATGTAGAAAGGTTAGATTAATGGTTTACCATATTGTTTGTATATAAATTTCAATTGCAAACTTCACAGACCAGATCTGTCACTGGATAATACTCTGGAAGATCTGGGTCTATGCAGCTTGTTGGGAGTTATAAGTAGAATAGACTATGTAGATAATCTGATAACTCATTTTTCATTTGCAGATCAGGCTCTATTTAGTTGAACTTGACTTAAAAGCAAGTATAAAAGTTTTTGTTAATGACAAGCTGACATTACTGACATAAAAGGATATTGGTGGAGTTTAAAACGACCCTTATTGCAAACCATATCGAACACACACATCTTGATTATCCTGAAGTGTTAACTATGCTTAATTGTATGGTTAAAATGGAGAATGCTTGTGCTCTGATCTCTGTATTATAAATAATGTTCTGCTTGAGTTTCATCGCCACTTTGGCAAAATATTCCAAAAATTATTGATGTGTTCTAGAGCTTGCATGACTGTTTTTCCTAGAGAGCTAATAGGATGTGTACATTTTACCTTTTTATATACCTTCCTTCTGATGGAGTCTATTATATTCTGACTCGGGCTGTCTGTTTGTCCATATGTTCATTAACTTTTCCTTTGCAGCATAATACATTCAGTTTTACTGCACTTACCTTCACAAAACTTTACAGATAAGTTCTTGAAAAAAAAGAAATAGGCCAATATATTTTAAAGTAAGAAAGGTCAAATTTCAAGGTTAAAATTTGTTGTGACTGGTTTCTATGTAGTTTTACATCACAGACCAAGATCACACTTTGTGGATGAGTTGCACTTGGAGTAAGAGAAAAATTGCTGGGGGGTGGGCAGGTTGGGGCAAGGCAAAAGGTCAAAATTTTGAAGGTCACTGTAATTGAAAGAAGAAAGTTTTCTTCAAAGTAACATGAGTTGTACATCACAGGTCTGGGCCAAACTTTGTGGATGGCTTGCACTTGGTGCAAGGGCCCAAAAAATTACTTATGTAGGGTCACAAAAAAGAAAGGTCAAGGTCTCTGTAACTGAATGAATAAGAATGGTTCTGTTCATTGAGACTCAATGTCATTGAGTCTCATTGTTATTGAAACTGTTTAATTTTCAGTATCAATCATGGTGTTCTTGTATCTCTAAAATAAACTGTTAAACATGGGGTGGACATATGATGTGTTGTTCATGATACTCTGGCTGTGGGTTGGACTAGATAACTTTATGTTCAATATATTGGATTGGGTCATTTAGTATTACCTTCACCAATCCATCTATCAGACCTTGGATTGGTTCAGCATTTAGGTCCGTTGTCAAGCACTGTGTTGGGGCATCTTTGATAAATACAGTTGTCAATTTTTATAAAAGTCAGATTCATATATTTTATTCATTTTGGTAATTAAAATTTCCTTTCTTAAACTGTGAGACATTTTTTTGTTTACTAAAGTATATTTTATTGCCATATTTTTCCATATTTCTTGTGTTCTTTCTTGGCATGTATGATTAGAATATTCCTTGCAAATGAAATTTATTATATGACTCTCAGGTCATTGTTGCAGCAGAAGTTGCACTCTGTCCATCAACATTTGTCATTTTTACTTTGAAATCAGACTCAGGAATATTGGTCCTTATAACATTTTCCACCACAGACTAGTATATTGTTATTTTGTTATCAGTTGCTGTAAATTCACTACTGTATAGGCTTGTGTACAAGTCAAATACAACTTCAGACTGTATAGACTTAGATTTCCCTTTATGTAATGCTCCATTAGATCAGAGTCTGTGTAATTGTTCGTAATCATTAGAACAAACATCATAGACCCTGATCTGCCCGTTGATAGTTACATATAAATACTCTCTGGTTATATGTGGTAATTTTAATACTAGTAGTATGGCTATTGCAAAGCTTACTCTTTTCTGGTTGAAACTATCTTCAGCCATATGGTGAAAATTCATTCTCACACTGGGACATTTTTGAGAAAGATATATGATCCAACCCAGGACTCTGACCTATTGACACTAACTTTCATCTTTTTTTTCTGTTTAAAATACATCAAGTAGAAAATTGCCATCATTGTCATTCATAACAAATTGAATGGTTTAATTATGTGCATCAGTTGCCATGTGAAATTACCCTATCATTTTCTGTACTTCCCAACAGAGCTGTCACCATGGCAGTTATTTTATTTAGAAATATTTTATTCCTTTTTTTTATCTTGGGGTCACCTTCCTCCTTCAAACTGTCTGTCACAGCAGCAGAGGAGGATGAAATTGGGCTTTTATTTTGGGATATGGTTAATGAGGTTTACCATTTTTGGCCCAGTAATTTTGCGTCCCATTAGTCTTCAGGCTTCAAGGATACAAAAATTCTATGGGACTTCTTCTTGACATCATCTCTTGTTGCTCTTTCACTTGGCAGCATTTGATGAGCTTTCCCAAAGTTTTAGAAGGATCAGGAGTTTGCTAAAAACCTTAAGAGGTGATTTATACCCCTTCTCTATATTGAGACCTTTTATTGCAGCAGCTATTTATAGGGTTCACCTCACCTCTTCGTCCCACCTTGGATGTTAAAGTGGTACAAGTGGCATTGCCATGGGGATGTGGACTTACCGTTAAGTTAAAAGTAAAGACTACAGCTTTGGTAATCATAGTTTTGTGTGCTGGCTTTGTTTTTGGCAGCTTCTTTTAGCCTGCAGAAGGAGGGATTTTTGTCTCCAGTTGTCCTTCATCGTTGGAAGTTGTGGCCCAGATGTATGTATTATCCATCATATAAATGAACCTCTGTATGGGAGGGGTTTAGGGGGCTTCTCCTGTCACTCAGTGAAATCACATGTATGCAAAATTATTAGGAAATTGTCATTTCTTCATATACTGATTCCAATGTGGTTTATTTATGGTAATACTACCTGTGATAGTGTGACTGAACTGGCTCAAGCAAGACAAGACAGTGTAGTTGATAATTTCACCCTCTGATCAGGTCAGCATGGTCAGCTGGCTTCATTGTTTGAGGTATGTCATGGTGGATTATCCTATGAGCAGAAGTAATTTGGAAATGTGATATGGGATGTCATGCCGAAGACATGTAGCATGATGTCCCACCCAGTCACATTATCCTGACACCAGGCTGACCAGTCCTAACACTAACCTCTTAATGCTGAGCGTCAAGTGAGGCAGCTTTTAATACCAATTTTTAAATATCTTGGGTATGACTCAGCCAGGGTTTTAACCCATGACCTCCCACATCTGAGGCGAATGCTCTAACCACTAGGCCACATCAACAACCTAGAAATGAAAACAGTATTTCTAGCATTGCAAGAGTGCATCAACTTAATAAGGGGCTGATGTGTCATGGTCTCTGAGACAACACGTCTTGTTGTAACTTATCTATGACATCAGTCTTCGTTTGGAGTTCTGGAACCTTTTCCTCTGGGCATCCTCAGAGAATGTCACAATCCGAGTTTGCCACATTCTGGGCAAAATGAATGTATTAGCGGACATCCAGTCCAGAACAGACCAAGTTGTCCTCACAGAATGGTGTCTTCACTACTCAGTAACAGTGTCCCATTTTCCCTTTGATGAAGCCCTCTAATGGACTTGTTTGCAACCATACTCAACAACAAACTTTCCTTTTACACATCTCCTGCCCTGGATCAGAAAGCATGGACAGTCCATGCATTAAGCTTCCAGTGGGATTGCCTATGCCTTCTCATCTTTCTAAATGCTTCCAAAAGTTCTGCAAAGGGTACTACCTTCCACTGCTCAGATCATTCTCATTGCCCCATTGTGGCCCCAACAATTATGGTTCAGCAATCTCATCTCTTAGACCACTTGATAGATTGACCCAGGTCTATACCATACAAGAGGAATCTCATCACAACAGTCCAGACACCTTCACACTAGCTCATCTTAAATGATCTCCCCACCAGAACAAGTTTTCAGACAGAGTCACCAGTTGCATCATTCAAGCCAAGAAAGCTTCTACATCTGAAGTATGTGATGCCTGGCGGAGAATCTTCTGTGATTGATGCAGCAGGAAACACATTAATCTTATCCTCCCTTCTGTAGCCTCCATTGCTGATTTCATTTTGTTCCACTTTGAGACCAAAAGATGTCCAGTATCCACTATCAAAGTCTATTGAGCTGCCGTATCCAACACACTTAAATTCTCACAGGGCACCTACATCGGTTCAGATCTGCATCTTCCTGATCTTATAAAGTTTTTGAGCTTCAGAGAACTGTCTCTCACTCCCTTGTGCCCAGATGGAATTTTTCCTGTGTTCTTTGGTCATTAACCAAAGCCTGTTATGAACCATTGAGTGAAGCTTCCATTTTGGATCTCACACTCACACTTGGTGAGACGAAGAGAAATTTATACCTTGTCCATTCTCAGTAAAAGATGCACAGGGGATGATCAAGATAGTCTTTTATGTCCCATGTGTGCTCTTCACTTCTATTTTAATGTCTCCAAAGCGAAAAGAAAAGGTAGGAAATGTCTCTTTCTCCCTAATAAGAGCTCTGTAGACATTTCAGCTGCCACTCTCTCCCGGTGGATTGTCATGACAATCAAACAAGTCTATCAGTCTCTCACTAACTGAGATCTCACCATTATGAAACTGTAAGCTCTCAAGGTTCAAGGCATTGCTACCTTACAGGCCTACTTTAATCATTCCTCTCTTGAGGATATTATAAAAAATACTGTCTGATTTTCCATAATACCTTTTCCTCCTTTTACCTCCATTCATTAGCACAACAGTGCACAGGCATTTTTATTCTCTTGGTCCCATTGTTATGGCACAGCAAGTTACTCAAAAGAGACACTAGTATTCTATAGAAATGTACCTCTCCCTGTATGGTGAGTGCATTTAATTTCTCAGTTGTTGACATTAGCATACCAACCTTACTGTGCAATAGCAACAGGATAAGTAATTGCTGCTATTAAAAAATATAGTTTTTTCAGGGGTAATTTTACTAATTTTAAACTAATTTTAATTATGCAGTACTTACCTGTCGTTATTGCTCAATATCCTCCTCCCGCCCTGCTGTGATATCTTACATAATTGTTGTCTGTGATAATATGCCTTATTGGTACATCTGCCTTCTGTGCATGACCATTTATTTGAAAGAGTGGTGCACAAAAGGACAAAGGGTCATTCTGACTTTTCTCCACTCTGGGAGGATGTATACATTAGACAGACAGCACATTTTTGGCAAGAAAATAGATTAACTAAGCAATAGTGGCAGGTAAGTATTGCATAATTAAAATTAGTTATAACTCAAAAAAACTACATTTCACTGACTCCATTGAGTCCATAAAGCTTGGCATAATATTTCATTGAGTCATCAAGTTTGGCATAATATTTCATTGAGTCTGTCAAGCTTGGCGTAATATTTCATTTAGTCTATCAAACTTGACATAATATTTAATTGCCTCCATTGAGCTCATCAAGCTTGGCATAGTATTTCATTGAGTCCATCAAACCTGGCATAATATTTCATTGCCTCCATTGAGTCCATCAAGCTTGGCATAATATTTGATTGAGTCCATCAAACTTGGCATAATATTTATTTGCTTGCATTGAGTCCATCAAGCTTGGCATAATATTTAATTGAGTCCATCTAACTTGGCATAATATTTAATTGCCTCCATTGAGTCCATCAAGCTTGGCATAATATTTCTTTTAGTCCATCAAACTTGACATAATATTTAATTGCCTCCATTGAGCCCATCAAGCTTGGCATAGTAATTTATTGAGTCCATCAAACCTGGCATAATATTTCATTGCCTCCATTAAGTCCATCAAGCTTGGCATAATATTTCATTGAGTCCATCAAACTTGGCATAATATTTATTTGCCTCGATTGAGTCCATCAATCTTGGCATAATATTTCATTGAGCCCATCCAGTTTGGCATAATATTTCATTGAGTCCATCTAGCTTTGCATATTTCACTGAGTCCATCAAGCTTGGCATAATATTTCATTGAATCCATTAAGCTTGGAATTATATTTCATTGAGTCCATCTGACTTGGCATAATATTTAATTGCCTCCATTGATTCCATCAAGCTTGGCATAATATTTCATTGAATCCATCAAACTTGGCATAATATTTAATTGCCTCCATTGAGTCCATCAAGCTTGGCATAATATTTCATTGCATCCATTGAGTCCATCAAGCTTGGTATAATATTTCAATGAGTCCATCAAACTTGGCATAATAATTAATTACCTCCATTCATTGAGTCCATCAAGCTTGGCAAAATATTTGATTGAGTCATCAAGCTTGGCATAATATTTAATTGCCTCCATTGAGTCCATCAAGCTTGGCATAATATTTCATTGAGTCTATCAAACTTGACATAATATTTAATTGCCTCCATTGAGCCCATCAAACTTGGCATAGTTTTTCATTGAGTCGATCAAACCTGGCATAATATTTCATTGCCTCCATTGAGTCCATCAAGCTTGGCATAATATTTCATTGAGTCCATCAAACTTGGCATAATATTTATTTGCCTCCATTTATTTCATTGCCTCCATTGAGTCCATCAAGCTTGGCATAATATTTCATTGAGTCCATCAAACTTGGCATAATATTTATTTGCCTCCATTGAGTCCATCAATCTTGGCATTATATTTCATTGAGTCCATCCAGTTTGGCATAATATTTGATTGCCTCCATTGATTCCATCAAGATTTGCATATTTCATTGAGTCCATCAAGCTTGGCATAATATTTCATTGAATCCATTTAGCTTGGCATAATATTTCATTAGTCCATCTAACTTGGCATAATATTTAATTGCCTCCATTGAGTCCATCAAGCTTGGCATAATATTTCATTGAGTCTATCAAGCTTGGCATAATATTTCATTGAGTCCATCAAATTTGGCATAATATTTAATTGCCTCCATTGAGTCCATCAAGCTTGGCATAATATTTCATTGCATCCATTGAGTCCATCAAGCTTGGTATAATATTTCAATGAGTCCATCAAACTTGGCATAATAATTAATTGCCTCCATTCATTGAGTCCATCAAGCTTGGCATAATATTTGATTGAGTCATCAAGCTTGGCATAATATTTAATTGCCTCCATTGAGTCCATCAAGCTTGGCATAATATTTCATTGAGTCTATCAAACTTGACATAATATTTAATTGCCTCCATTGAGTCCATCAAGCTTAGCATAATATTTCATTGCATCCATTGAGTCCATCAAGCTTGGTATAATATTTCAATGAGTCCATCAAACTTGGCATAATAATTAATTGCCTCCATTCATTGAGTCCATCAAGCTTGGCATAATATTTGATTGAGTCATCAAGCTTGGCATAATATTTAATTGCCTCCATTGAGTCCATCAAGCTTGGCATAATATTTCTTTGAATCAATCAAGCTTGGCATATTATTTCATTGAGTCCATCAAGCTTGGCATAATATTTATTTGCCTCCATTGAGACCATCAAGCTTAGCATAATATTTCATTGAGTCCATCAAGCTTGGCATAATATTTCATTGAGTCATCAAGCTTGGCATACTATTTAATTGCCTCCATTGAGTCCATCAAGCTTGGCATAATATTTCATTGAGTCCATCAAGCTTGGCATAATATTTCTTTGAATCAATCAAGCTTGGCATATTATTTCATTGAGTCCATCAAGCTTGGCATAATATTTATTTGCCTCCATTGAGACCATCAAGCTTGGCATAATATTTCATTGAGTCCATCAAGTTTGGCATAATATTTCATTGAGTCATCAAGCTTGGCATACTATTTAATTGAGTCCATCAAAATTGGCATAATATTTCTTTGAATCAATCAAGCTTGGCAGATTATTTCATTGAGTCCATCAAGTTTGGCATAATATTTATTTGCCTCCATTGAGACCATCAAGCTTGGCATAATATTTCATTGAGTCCATCAAGCTTGGCATAATATTTCATTGAGTCATCAAGCTTGGCATACTATTTAATTGCCTCCATTGAGTCCATCAAGCTTGGCATAATATTTCATTGAGTCAATCAAGCTTGGCATAATATTTCATTGAGTCCATCAAGATTGACATAATATTTCATTGCTTTCCATCAAATCCATCCAACATCAAGCATGGCATAATATTTCAGTGCCTCTAATGAGTCCATCCAACATCAGAATTTAACCATTATATTTAAATTGGCTTATCAGATGTAGGACATTTGGAGCTGAAACAAATGAAGCTCAGTGTTTAATTTTTTTTCCTTATTTACAAGACTATTATCTTTGACATGATTCAGTTATTCCTCTTCTACTACTGTTTGGTACCAGCATTGTTCTTACTATCTCACAGTTTGATTCATAAGGCTGTTCTGACCATGCAGCAGCTTGGTACATAATGCAGTTGGCAATTCTGGACTCCAACTACTATAATGACAATTAGGCATTCCATCTATTGTGTTATAATAGCAATTATGAATCCCAACTATTGTGTTATAATTGCTATTATGGACCCCAACTACTGTGTTCTAATTGCAATTATGTCCCTAACTGCTTTGTTATAATGACAATTATGGACCCCAACTACTGTGTTATAATGGCAATTTAGACCCCACTGTCTGTTGCAAGGGCAATTATGGACCCCTATTATGGTGTTCAAATGGCCATTATGGACTCTAGCTACTGTGTTACAATTTGGACCCTAAAGACTGTTACAATGGTAGTTATAGACCCCAACTATGGTGTTCTAATGGCCATTATGGACTCCAGCTACCATGTTATAATGGCAATTATGGACCCCAACTACTATGTTTTAATGGCAACTATGGACCCCAACTGCTGTGTTATAATGGCAATTATGAACCCCAACTGCTGTGTTATTATCGCAATTATGGACCCCAACTGCTATGTTACAATGATAGAGTACTGTAAAATTATGGAAAGAAAGCTGTAGAAGATCATTAGTAGGGAAATTATGGTAATGCAATAGTACTGTGTTATAGGTGACAAAAAATAGTAAAAAGAAATAGTTGCCAGAGATGCTACTTGATAGCAGGTCTAGACTGCAGAAATAGATAAAGGTATTTGTTTCTGATACTGTAATAGCTCAGTGAGTAAAGAAAGATTTGGAGATAGTGTTTTTCATCACAACAGAGACAAGATACCATGCAGGTTATCTGATTGTAGTGTAACAAGTCTGTAGGATGTCAAACCCAATAAACTTTTGGAAGAACTATGGATGCTTAAATGTGTTAAATACCTGGGGGAGATTTACACATTGCCAAATTAGATACTATCAGAGCACTTCTGCTTATTTTTGTAAAATAGTGTTGTTTCATCTTCTGCTGCTGTATGAAGGTCTTAATGTGTTCAGTGAAACCTAGCATAAATGGACACCTCAGCATAAAAAACAACTGTCCAAAAATGTCGTTATTGATAAACCCTTTTCTTTATGTCACTTTCTTGGTCAACCCTTGAATAAAGGGCACCTTCTAAAGGGCATTTTGATGTTCCTTGAGAGACCTTTGTGAGCAGATTTCATTATTCATTGGTCCTGGTTGGTACAAGGACAGTAAAACCACTTAAACTGTGTCCTTTCCACATAGCTTTTACTGAACAGAGGTACATATTTGTACAAACACAAACTATGTTCTTTTCATGGACAGATCACTGTACGGTGTTGTTGGTGGTGTAGTAGGGTTTAATGCCATTTTTCAGCACAAGATAGGCTATACATGGCAGCCAGTATAAATGATGGAGGAAGAACCTGGGAAAACCCTGGAAAGAACCAACAACCCACAAGAAGCTATTGACATACCGTGTAGTTGTTTTGACACTTAAAGGACTGGACATTTGTATCTTTTTGTGGATGGGTTATAACTGCACATTGGTCTTTTTACAAAAACACTTCCATGACTAATTATTTAACAGATTTAAATGTGCAGAAGAAAACAAAAAAGTTGAAATTATGTCCCATTAAAGACAGATTTAATTGTACAGTGATACTTGTCTGTTATTTATTGACAGATCTTGCTGCACAAGAGACACTAGAAAGAGTATAAGCATTACCTGTAGAGACATATTTCACTGTACAGTGGTTCTTCTTTGTTAAAGGATGTTAAAGAGACTAAAATTGTGTCCTTTCTGACAGATTTAATTGTACTATGGTGATTGTTTACACAAGGATACTTAAAAGACTAAAGTCTCATAGACAGATCTGTACACTGATAACTTTATGGACAGATTTGAATGTACAATGGTACTTGCTGTTCTAGAACAATTAAGAAAACTTAACTGTATTATTTTATGAACATATTTAAATATACAGTGGTACTTGTGTTTGCAAGGATATTAAAGAGACTAAAATTTTGTGCTTTCTATACATCTTTGGGTGTACAGTAGTACTTTGTACAAGGACACAAAAAAGACAAAAATAGTATCTTTTGGTGATATAATCTTATTTGTCTGTTCAAGGACACTAAAAGCTCTGTTAATGTCTTGTTAGACAGATTTTAGTTTAAGTGGTACTTTTTTGTACAGGGACACATAAGAAACTAAGAATCTTTATTTTAGAGAAAATTCAATGTACAGTGGTGTTCATTTGAATAATGGCAGTCATGGAGGTGTATAATTGCATTCCTTCTAAGCAGATTGTAATGTTCTATACCAATAAATTGTGTGTGTGTGTGTGTGTGTGTGTGTGTGTGTGTGTGTGTGTGTGTGTGTGTGTATGTGTGTGTGTGTGTGTGATGTGTTGAATTTTGAAACTCAATGTTAAATAAATTGGGCTTTCAAGTTAACATAATCAAAACAGAAAGGTCTGGAGACAGTTCAATTATTACTTCTTTATTTCATCTCAAAACATAAAAGGGACTACGTTTAAGCTCCAGTAGCATCTGACCCAGTCATTTTTTATGGTACATGGCATACGCGTAATCATACTCCGACTCGTATCAGTTCAAATAATCGATTTTTCAAAGAAAGCTAAATGCAGCATGTTTTAGGCTAGAAAAATCTATGACATACATGTTATTTGGAGGGAAAATTTTATGAACAGTTATTTCTGATTGGTCAGGGAAACTTAAAGGCATACTCTTTGAAAAACAATTTAGAAACTATCTCTTGGAAAAATCCTTTAGTCAGATTTTTCTTGAGAGAAGACTAAGTCGACTCCGGAGACACTAATGAGGAGTGTTCTTCAAGAAATTACCAAAAATGGACCAGATAGTTGTCTTCGAAAGGAAGACCAACTGAAGTTTATGACTCTTTATTTGGAAAGAGAAAAAACACTGCAGTAAGGTATGCAATTTTAGTTTCAAATTTTTAATATGCTATTTCATTGGTTGATTGTTTGCAAATGTATCGTGTATTCATTTCATAGGACTCTATGAATATGTTAGTTTTATACCATCTAATTCTTTGAGTTTTCAATTATCAATTCACTGAGAGAATTGACGGATCGCATATCATTAAATATTCGATATGTAGAATTGCAAAGGGATTTCATGAATGAACCCTATTATACAAATGTTTCAGCTTTCTTAGGATATATGAATTGAATCTCTCTTTAGGATGATATTTACTCTTGTGAGTTAATAACAAGTGTATATTTATATATGAGTTTGCAATATTTAATTGCTCATGCAAGGTAATTTAGGATAGTTAGGGATTTAGTGGATATTATGCCATATATAATTGAGCATTAAACAGCATTTAATAGCCAAATGTAGTTGTGTTGTAATGTATGCTGGCAGATATGGCCATATTTGGCTGTAGAAAGCACTGGGAATTTATGATGACTTGCCTTCAGGGTGAATGATTTTGAGCTAAGGTCATGTGTATCAATTTAACATAACATACTGCAAACACAGAATTTGTGAGGAGCATTGGTTAAAATCATGTTAGGTCAGAATTGTGCAGTGTAAACCACCTAAATCTGAGCATGATATATATATATATATATATATATATATATATATATATATATATATATATATATATATATATATATATATATATGTAGATAAGTAGTGGAATTTGCATAGCGTTAAACATACTATATATTTAAGGGATCAAGGATAAACCTTCATAGATCTGATTGGATGACAAAAAAGCTGTACAGAAGCCCGGTCAAAGAACACTTCTCCTCCCCTGGCCACACTTTCAGTGATATAATACTTATCGCTATTGCTAACAACCACAGCTGGAGTTCCGAAACCAGGAAGGAAAAGGAATCATACTGGATACGCCGCCTTAGAACATTGAAACCAAGTGGTCTAAACCAAGAAGACTAGAAAATGAAAACTATGCACTGGTAGAATTTAACATTTTCTAAATCTTCTTATTATCCTTCAATTTTTACTATAAGAATAACCGGTATAGAATCAAATATCCAGGATATAATCTGCGTTACATATGTACAAAAAGTAAAAATAGATGTTGCTTTGGCTTGTAGACTTTTAGGGAATTATACAACGTTTTCAGTTTCCGCAACTAGTCTATACAAGCTGGTTGTATTTATAGTTTTAGCACATGTGAAGACAGCCATGTAGAGGTTTACAAACACAACGTTTTTGTGTTTATTTGTTTGTCGTATATATGTTTTGTATTTGCCTTTGAAAAAGACTCATTAAAAGTCAAAAGCACTTAGGCTAGTGAGTTACTAGTTTCGTACTGTGCGTTGTCAGTTTATTGCATCTATTTTAATTAATCCCTGACACACGTGATCCCTTGGTGGATCCAGTATGCTTGAAAAGGTTGTATTCTTTATATATATATATATATATATATATATATATATGTGTGTGTGTGTGTGTGTGTAGATAAGTAGTGGAATTTGTATAGCGTTAGACGTACTATAAATTTAAGGGGATAGCATCATACTGCATGCTCTGAAAGAGAAAAGGAAAAGGATGAATATGGAAGGTATCCAATGAGTTGAAGGGGAAAGCTACATGTATGGGATGTCAGAATAGTGAGGGTCGGAAGTTGACAAGCACATGGCTTAGATGTGGGAAACAAGTGAAAAGAGTTGACAGGAGATGCTGTCAAAGCACTGGAAATTGTGCTCAGAAACAATACTCATAAAACATGATAAAATTTGTACACTGTAATTAAACTATGTCACTGACAATCAGTCAAACTGGAAAGTGAATTTTGGCTATGCTTTAATTGAATATATGTAATTTAGTAAATCAGTTGTATTGGAATTAACTTTTCTTTGATTATATGTTAATTGATTAAAATTTTATTTTTTTTAATTTTATATAAGAGGGCTCATTGCTTTTATTTCTTTCAATACTTTGCTCAGCTATCTGTAATGTTCCATCTATCCATCCACACTGGGCAATGGGAGATCATTCCCTAGCTGGCAATGCTGAATAAAAAGAGGAGAGTTTTAGTTTTAAATCTCTTCCCCATTACAATACATGCCATTGTCAGCCAAGAAAGGTTTTAGAGTACCATATATACCTGCATACAAGTCAGTTCCAACTACAGTTCATAAACCTAAATCAGCTGCCACATATTGCACTGGCAGATCTGGATCTATGTGATTCATTGAGAGCGATCAGTAAGAAAAGAAATAACCAATCCTGATGTGCTGGTGGATTATGCAGTGGCAGATCAGGGTCTATGCTGTTGGACCCATCTTTTAGGCATATATATATATATATATATATATATATATATATATATATATATATATATATATATATATATGTGTGTGTGTGTGTGTGTGTGTGTGTGTGTTGTTTTGACTCTATAATCTTTAAACAACTTTCATGCATTGAAGCAGAATTTAGGATGAAGGATTATGTGCAAAAATTTAAATCAAGTTTATTTGTATAGTTTGTTGTTGTTATATGGAGTTATGACCCCTTTTTTTCATTGAAATTTGCCCTTAAATTGCATCATATTTCCATGGATTGAATTGGTACAATTCTAGCTAAGGAAAAATGTGAAAACCTGGTCTATAAAGGTTTTGTTTTAGTTAACCAAACTACATCTTATCAATGGAGATAGCCAAGTTATTCTTCCTTCAGTGTGAATGAGAGGTAACTTGGGTTAACAGTTCTCCTGAACACCCCATCATCTACATGTCTGTCCTGACAAGTAATATAGGTGTAACAATGGGCAATCTTTTTCATTGGAAACAACAACAAAAATCAGTCATATTATGTTCTCATGAGCATTCATTCAAATTGATTGGATAAAATTATAAATACTCTAGATATGCATGAATTTGCTCTTCATTCTTAATAAACTTAAATTCATATGTAAAATGATAATAATTTATATCAATCAGATCATTTTTTAACAGAGATGTTATTTTGAATGACTGTTCTTTGAGCTCATCAAAGCACTTTCGGAAAGTGAAAAATTGATCATAATGGATGCTGAAGTACTTAGTTGTGTGCTTTCCTTTTCCTGCTAATGACACTTGACTTGAATGTACCTCTTCCAGTCTGTAAAGGTGCTTGGGAATGCTTAAAAAGAAAGCTTACTTTTAACTGTAAAGATATTGATCTTTTCTAAAGGGAGGCCTTGTAGTAAAAGGAATATGGAACAATTTCATGGGCTTTGCATTCACATTTTTTAGTTACATTATCATGGCTTTTGCATCTTTCTCTTATCTTTTGTCATCTTCTTATGTGATGATATATGCTGATATGAGTACAGTCTCAACTAGTGAAGAAGAATTATTTGAGAGATGTCCCTGTTTGTTTTATTCATCCACATTGCTGACATATTGTGCATATCTATTTCCTTGATCATGATAGTTACTATATATACTCATTTAGAAGTCAAGTCGCACTACAGACAACATAAATTCTAATATGCCATATCATCATGCAGGTTAGGGTCTATATTGTTCTACTGATTACTCCTAACAGACTGCATAGACCCAGATGTGCCGGGGCATTATGTGATGGCAGATCAGGGTCTGTGCAATTTGCAGTTAGACTCTACTTATGAGCTTGTTCATGTACATACAGCACAGTAAACTGTTTTATAAGATGCTTCTTGCCATTTTGTAACACTTGCATTTGATGCATATCTAACAATTCAATTTGGTCGTTGGGATCTTACCCGTAAAACCCAATTTATTAGGGACAGTCAAGGGATCAGAACATTCTGTCCTTTTTGTGGGCACATGTTCATTATATAGAGATATAAATGATATGAAAATTAATAAAAAGGGTCCATAAACATTGATTTTTATCAGCAGGTGTCCTTTATCTGTAGGTGCTTTCAATGACATTTCTCATTGTATATCATCTATTCAGACATTTAGATATGTTAGTGTAAATTTGGGGTTGAAATCTGATAAAATCTGAAACCTATAATAAGTAGAACCGATATACACGATATACACTTGTACACTTTAGTTTTCTGGTAACCTTTTGAATTCCTAGTCAACATATTTTTAGTATAATCTCAGATAAACTCTAGGGAAACTCATTGAAATGTTATATTCTGATTGACATTTTTCATTTTCATAAGTGTAAAAGCTGTAATTTGATTGGTGAATCAATAGGTCAAAGAAAATGAACTCATTTTGATGCCTGTCAGATTTCCATTATATCTGAGATTTTGGTCTTAATCAGACTTGGAGAGTTCTTAAGCTTTTTGTGTGATAGCTAATTTGATATACCAGTAATATAGGGATGATATTTTGCTGGCTTTGTACAAATGTTTCCTGGAAGACAGAGTTAGAGCATTTAAAGTCATTCTTGAATAATTTTTGGAAATAATTGCATACAGCAAATACACACACACACACACACACACACACACATATATATATATATATATATATATATATATATATATATATATATATATATATATATATATATATATATATATATATATATATATATATATATATATAGTAACTCCTGGTACATAATTTTGTTTAATTTTTTAAGTTTTATTCAAGACTGCAAATTATAGTGATTATCTTTAGCTGAAATACATGCATTGGTTATGGTTGTAGATATTAAAAAACATAAAATTGCATAGGATCTATAAATAGATGCTTATGTATATGTTTACAGTTTCTAATAATACAATTATTAGTAAATATGTTGACAAGATTTGGGCTTTTTCCCATTGGACAGGTCGGTAAAGTGGTATTTTAAAAGAATTCAGTTAACTCCCATTGGATGTGTTATATCATGTGAGTTTTTCTATGCTGTTCAAAATTTGTCATTTGTCACATAAATAAAATTTAAATAAAATAAATTAAAGTGTTTTCATCCTTTTACCTGTATATAAATATGTGTAGCTGGACAAATTTGGTCATTCTTTCTCTTGTGTTCTTATTGTAACATCAAATCTGCAGATGTGTTATAAGTTATATTAAGATATCATTTGAGAGGAATAACATTTATTTTGATTATTCATTGGAAAAAGAAAGTGATCATTGGATTATAATATTATTTTGGAACTATTGTATATTATTCAGAAGACTTCTGTACAATGACTATTTGACAATGTCACAATTCTTGAAGACCAGTACATTTCCAGTTCCAAAATTTATATGAATCATTTTATTCTTTTGGACTTTATCTTATTTTTTCAGGATTATTTTTGATTGGCTTCTTAATACTATAAGTTCTCAATTTCATTTATCATTTTGATAATTATATTATTTATAAAGTTTTTTCAAAATTTGAGCTCTAGACCAGGATGGTACTGATGTGCTGTTAAACCACATACATACATACATACATACATACATACATACATACATACATACATACATACATACATACATACATACATACATACATACATACATACATACATACATACATACATACACCAAATGCCTACAAAAGAGAAGTTTTAAATTAAAAATTGTGCTCATTTGACACATGCATTTCTCATGACATTAAAAATGATTGCTTTTGAAACAAGATAATTTGATATCAGTATCTGTTGTAGCTTACTCTTTCAGGGATGGAAAAAAAACTTTGTATATATGTTGAGACTTTATCCCCCTACATGGTGACTTTCTAGTTTCTGGAAGACAACCCTGTGTTGCTGACACAATGCCAGTTGTGCTCATTCATGTTTGGATGACTCCATTGCTTAATGATGCAAATTATTCTCGACAGAAAATTGCAAAATTGCATTTTGCTTCAAGTTATGCAGTGCATTTTAATAGATGCATCATGATTTCTTAGTGTATTTAATATTATTTCAAGTGTTATTTCTTAGTTGGAATTAGTTCTCTTGAGAGTTTTTCATGTTTTTGATTATATTTATTCATAAATTTGACTTTTAGATTACCCATTTACCCTTTATCTTATGCTGAACTTTGCTTGTGGAAGTCAGTCTCACTTCAGACATTCATATACAGTTGTCTGTTCAGTTTTATGTACACCCTTAATTTCTTTATAGTCATAAAAGTATAGTATTCCTTCTTATTTACTGCTCCAGTTGTTTAAATGGTTAGTGCATCAGCCTCAGATGAGGCTGATTGCAGGTTTGAACCTCAGCTGAGTCATATTAAATAGCTATAAAAAAATGGTACTAACAGCTGCCTCACTTGGTGCTCAACACTAAGAGGTTAGTGTTAGGACTGGTTGGCCTGGTGACAGGATAATGTGACTGGGTGGGACATCATGCCATATATCTTCGGCATGATGCCCCAGTGCTAGACAACACTATAAACTGTCACACTGTGGACAGTGTTGCTACATGTCTCGGATTGTTTTAAGATGTAGTAAAAATTGACAAACTACACACCTTTTTATTATGTAGCATTACTTTGCAGGTTTTTTTGCTGTGCTTCATTTCCAGAACTCACAATTAAGTGTTGCTAACGTCATTGTGATTGAAGCATCGGTTTTGTTGTTGTATTAATTTACTATTGCTTTACATAATTGTGATTGAAACATCAGCTTTGTTTATGGTAATTGTACATTATTGATTTACATCATTGTGAGAGAAACAGTATCATTTTAATTCATTAACACTTTACATTGCTTTGATTGAAATATGTTTGTTGTTGTTTTATTTCATTATTGTGTTACATCAATATGATAGAAGCAGTATTGTTTTAATTCATTATCACTTTACATTGTTGTGATTGAAACATGTTTTGTTGTTGTTTTACTTCATTATTGTTTTATATCATTGTGATAGAAACAGTATTGTTTTAATTCATTATCACTTTACATTGTTGTGAATGAAACATGTTTTGTTGTTGTCTTACTTCATTATTGTGTTACATCATTATGATAGAAACAGTATTGTTTTAACTCATTATTGCATTACATCATTTTTATTGAGACATCAGTTTTGTTGTTTTAATTCATACTAAATAGAAACTGACCGGGCAGGTATAGTATTGCTGTTTTAATTTGTGCTGATTCTAGCTTACACAAATACCTCTTAATTATATTAGTTATACAAGATTATTGTCTTTCTTGCACAGCAATGTCTAGGAAAAAAAGTTGTTGGAAATATGGATATAAGAAAGTTGAATTGGACACACTCTCACCACCTTCATGGCATGTACAAATTGTATAAGGATGGACATGTGTCCTTTTCATTTTCTCTGGTAAGACAAGGTATGGGACCTTACTGAAAGCTGATGGATGTATAAGGGGAGGAAGAAATAAGCCTTCCTTATTATCTTCAGAGTCTTTATGTTTCTCCTTCTCCAAGTCCCTCGGGCCTTAGAAGAGAATTTTTAACTTTATGGGGATGTAAGGGAATCCTAGGTCCAAGGACTGGTGCAAGGATCAAGCCAACCTGCAAGAGAAGTGCTCAAATCCAGGTCTCAAGATTTGTGGAAAAGTCTTCCTTTGGGTCCATGTCATGTGACTGATTGATGGCAAAGGATGACCAATAACTGTGTATCTAGTGCTAGTCACAGTTCACTACAAAGTGGTCACCAGTCTGTGAGTACCAGTCACAGGTCAGTGGAGATTGTACAGTACAGAGATGGGAATCAAGTCAAGACACACTCCTTTCTCTAATGGCTACAGTTCTGTCCTGCTTGGGCCTCGGAGGTGTACAGAAACCAAACTTGGGAAGGAGATTAGATTAGTATTGGACACTTTATAACATCCCATTCAATCCAAATAGAATGTAGGGTCATGTAATTCTAAGAAATGTTAGGTTATTCACTTTTATGTAATGGCTTCAGTGCCTTGATCCCATACTAGAGAGGTCAGTGTTGCAGTCATTGGGCTGCAGTCTCCTCACACAGTGGAGATTATAAAGAGGGAAGGTGAAGGAGGGCAGGTCATCTCCAAAATGCCCCAGGAAGGTCAAGACTTGCTATTACCCTTCAGCCACATCTGCCACTAGTTGCAGTCAACTTGCTTGTTATGAGATAAGATTTCACCAACCCCAAAGTTTCTTCCACAATGGAGATGCCAGGCAACCAAATTCTGCCTCTCCTTTATCAACTAAGTTTTATTTTTTAACAAATAAACATCCCCAATCTCATTTGCACTGTCCTGGGCATGAGCAGCATTAACTTTTATTCTCAGTTAGGATTTTATGTTTCTGTTTGGCAGCCTCTAAAGGGAAATGAAAGGGGAAGAAGCTTATTCTCCTCAAGAGAATCACTTTAAATTCCAATGAAATGAAATCAGAGATTGTAGATATTTTGAAATTAAAGTAACATTTTTGATAAAGTGAGTTTTCCTTTCACTTCAAGATACTGATGTGATCATAAGGTATTAATGCTGTCAATAAAAAATTTCTTATCATCATACATGGATAATGCTGCTTGATCACTTTGATGCTATACATCTGGTGACTCTGTGTGTGTGTGTGTGTGTGTGATGCTATACATCTGGTGACTGTGTGTGTGTGTGTGTGTGATGCTATACATCTGGTGACTGTGTGCGTGTGATGCTATACATCTGGTGACTGTGTGTGTGTGATGCTATACATCTGGTGACTGTGTGTGTGATGCTATACATCTTGTGACTGTGTGTGATGCTATACATCTGGTGACTGTGTGTGTGTGTGTGATGCTATACATCTGGTGACTGTGTGTGTGTGATGCTATACATCTGGTGACTCTGTGTGTGTGTGTGATGCTATACATCTGGTGACTGTGTGTGATGCTATACATCTGGTGACTGTGTGTGTGTGTGTGTGATGCTATACATCTGGTGACTGTGTGTGTGTGTGATGCTATACATCTGGTGACTGTGTGTGTGATGCTATACATCTGGTGACTGTGTGTGTGTGTATGTATGATGCTATACATCTGGTAACTGTGTGTGTGTGATGCTATACATCTGGTGACTGGTGACTGTGTGTGATGCTATACATCTGGTGACTGACTGGTAACTGTGTGTGATGCTATAAATCTGGTGACTGACTGGTGACTACAGTATGTGTGATGCTATACATCTGGTGACTATAACTAGTGACTGTGTGCAACACCATACATCTGGTGACTTTGATGCTATATATCTGGTGAATGTGACTGGTGACTGTATATCATTGATGCTATACATCTGGTGAATGTGACTGGTGACTGAGTGATGCTATACATCTGGTGACTGTAACTAGTAACTATGTGTGATGCTATACATCTGGTGACTGACTGGTGACTGTATGATGCTATACATATGATGACTGACTGGTGACTGTGTGTGTTACTATAATCTGGTGACTGACTGGTGACTGTGTGATGCTATACATCTGGTAACTGGTGACTGTGTAAGAAGCTATACATCTGGTGACTGACTGGTGACTGTATGATACTATATATATATGATATCTGTGGCTGGTGACTGTGTGATGCTAGACATCTGGTGACTGATGCTATACATCTGGTGTCTGTAACTGGTGATGGTGTGATGTTATACATCTGGTGACTGACTGGTGACTATGATACTATATATTTGGTGTCAATGACTGGTGACTGTGATACCATATATCTCGTGAGTGACTGGTGACTGTATGATACTGTATATTTGGTATCTGTGACTGGTGACTGTGTGTGGTGACATATATCTGGTGACTGGTGACTGTATGATACTGTATATTTGGTGTCTGTGACTCAGGTGACTGTGTGTGATGCTATACATCTGGTGTCTTTAACTGGTGACTGTGTGATGTTATACATCTGGTGATTGACTGGTGACTGTGTAATGCTATACATCTGGTGATTGACTGGTGACTGTGTGATGCTATACATCTGGTGAATGTGACTGGTGACTGTGATGCTATACATCTGGTGACTGACTGGTGACTGTGTGATGCTATATATCTGGTGACTGACTGGTGACTGTGTGATGCTATACATCTGGTGAATGTGACTGGTGACTGTTTGATACTATACATCTGTTGACTGTGACCTGAGTAAATGAATTACTTGGTAAATTTTCTTGTTACTGAACAAACAATCTTGATAATATCAAATTGAATCTATATTATTCTTTTTAAATATTCATTTTTAATTTTTGCAATTGATTGTTAACAGTCCAGTTTCTATATTGTTTTGCCCATAACCCACGAAACTGTTTCATTGTTTTGCCATTTATCTCATCCTTGAAGTCTTCCATAACTTTCTTGTTGACTAGAGTTATTTCAACACATTGTCTTTTGGATAGTCACTGATATCATAAAACTTCATGTCATCCTTAATTTTGCTGTAAAGGTCATCTGTGTTGACATGAATCTGTGTTGACATGTATCTGTGTTGACATGAATCTGTGTTGACATGAATATGTGTTGACATGAATCTGTGTTGACATGAATCTTTATCAGTCGGTAGTAGTCTCATCCTATGAACATATTTAGCAAAAGAAGAATTTTTATATCAACCATTTAGATAGTTTTTGCACAGTAAAACCACTTTAAATGTTGGATTAATTTTCTTTTAATTCTTTTTGAGATTTGCTAGAACCATGTCATCATTTATTATTTTCCTTCTTCTGATACTTGTAAATTTTTATTTTTTATCTGAACAGTTTTAACCATTGTCTAACTTTAGAGATTGTCTATTTACTTAGTTAGCACCAATGAGCATAAAGAAGTATTTTTTAAACTCGTTGTTAGCTTTTTATATCAAACTTATATTTGGCTATATGTGATTTCAGTCATGCTTGCTGATTAAACAACTCTTATATCTACTTCATATCCCAAAGCCTGATTGCAAGTGAAATTTTAGATTTTTGAAAGGTATGTCATATTAGGAGAGACCACTGATTAATGTTAGATACTTCAGTTTTTCTGGTTTTGGGGTTGATGCTGCTTTTTAGCATAATATGGGCTTTGAATGATAGCCAGTAAACTGGTGAAGGAAGAAGCCAGGAAAATCCCGGAAAGTATTGCCAGTACATGGGAAGCTACTGGCAGATGTCTCACATACCTACACTGGATGAGCCCAAGACTCAAACCCATGCAGACAGAGGTTGGATGGCACCTATTAGTAAAGGTGAGAGCCTTAGGTCAGCCAGCCACCTGGGGGCCCTGATATTTTAATTATGTGTCTTGCATAATATTGAAAACACTATTCAACTGGTCAGTTGAAATGAGTTGACTTGATTGTGGCAGTGTAGTAAACACTTATGCAGGTTGCAGATCAAACACTGCACTTGCAAGTATCAGCATGATGGTCAGTTAACACTTTTCACATTTAAGAGGTATCACATGATGATTACCCTGAAACTGAATCAAACATATAGCTGAAACATTAAATTAATTTGACAAAAGTATTGACAGTGTTGTAGGCATTACCATCATATACATCAACAGATTTTTTAATTTTATGTTGTTGTTTACAATGTATGATGACTTTTTTTGTTTTAAAGAAAATAACCAAAATATGTGACTTATTTAAAAATTTTAAATTTCATGGTGTTGATTCCACATTATTGTTACACTAAGTGCTGTTTTTGATGATAAAAAAGCAATATATCAAGGTTTTGTTTACCAATTTTATCAAGATTATATAATTTTACAACATAAAGGCTACTTTTGTATATTTTTCATGAGAAACATTGAATTCACTCTGGTTGGTGTTGTAAGTGGGTTTGCAAGTGGTATAATAATCACCTGTAATTCCCAGTCATCAGAAACCTGTGATAATCCATCAAAAGTTCAAGTTCTAAACTAGATACCTTTAAACTTAAATAATAAACTAAACCTGGTATTCTGTAACAGTGTACTATTGTATGCCCTGACTCTTCATAAATACCACACAGCATCAGTTTGTCCCATATATACTTGCTTATAAGTTGACTAAAATTACAAGGAACAATGATCCAGATCTGCGATAACATGTTGCACCTGCAGATCAGGGTCTGAGTTTGTTCTACAGCTGACTCCTAAAAACACTTTAAAGTACATATGTGACAGCAGATCTAGGTCTGTGCAATTTGCAGTATGATACGACTTACAAGGGAGTATATATGGTAGTAGTCATAGGGGCCACATTTCCTATTGCATATATTTTTCCTACATCTGCCATTGAAGTTTGTGTTCCATTCTTGTTTCTTATTTTTATGTTCATACTAGGATGATCACATACACATATGGAGGGTGTTTTTAATAACAGACAATATATGAGAGCAGTAATATAAATTAATCATAGAAATATTTAATTATATTTATTGCACAAGATCAAAGCTCTTTTAAATTTAAATAATGTTTCAAAATTTGTAAGTAGTACTTACTGTGGGCAAAAGAACATAATTGGTTTGTGCACTATAACTTTAGTTTTACACCATGGACCAGCTTATGGATGGCTTGCACTGTGAGTGAAGAAAATGCTTAATGATTTCAGGTTTAAATTGTCATATGTTAATTAAGTCACTGTAACAGAAAAAAATAAAGAATGGTTCTGGCACAAAAGTTTAATTTCTGAACCACATACCTTCACCAAAGTTTGTTGATGACTTTTGCTATTGGTAAGAAAAACACCTTTTGATTTTGGGTGAACAAATCAAAGGCCAAGTTCACTGTTACAGTTGCATAATAAAATTTAGTTCTAGACCACATGTCTTGACCAAAGTTTGTGGATGGCTTGTACATAAGGGTAAGGATGGAGTCTCTTGATTTAAGAGGTCAAAGGTCAAGGTCACAGCTATTGGTTAATAAAATCCAGTCATCCATGACTTACTGGTAACTATATAGAGGACTATTAAACATAGTGTAATGTACTGTTCATGGTTCTCTTGCTATAGGGAATACAAGCTCAAATTATACCCTGGAAGAAATTTCAGAAAATGGAAAAAAGGTCTGTTTACTACATCATTGAAGATGGATGATGGTAAACAGATGAGATGGCTGTGAGAATAAAGTTGAAGTAATTTTTGCATCCTGATTGATGACTTTTGATAAATCCCACTGTGAGTTTCATAACATAAAAAGAAGTAAATGTATATCCCAGTTGGAGGTCCGGAAGACTTGTTCTGGTAGAGCAAAGTCTGTTATTATGCCCCCATTTTCTGCATGTACTCACTTATATGTCTAGTCCAAATGGAAGTTGCACTTTGACAGATCTGCCACTCCATAATGCAAATCTGGGTCTGTGCAGTTTGTTTGAAGTAATCAGTAGAACAAACAACATATACCTTGGTATGCAGGTACATTATGCTATAGCAGATAAAAATCTTTGTTGTTTGCAGTTCAGGTCGACTTATAAGCAAGTACAGATGGTATCTTAGCTGCAATAGACTCAAATTTTGGTATGGATGGATAGATGTATTGATGTATGCCTGCATGATTGCATGCATTCATCCATGCCTGTATGTATGTATGTATGTATGTATGTATGTATGTATGTATGTATGTATGTATGTATGTATATATATGTATTTATGTATGTATGTATATCTGTCTGTATGTCTGTATGTATATATGTATGTATGTATGTATGTATGTATGTATGTATGTATGTATGTATGTATGTATGTATGTATGTATGTATATATGTATGTATACATGAATGTGCACATTTGTGTGTGTGTTTGCATGTATGTATGTATGTATGTATGTATGTATGTATGTATGTATGTATGTATGTATGTATGTATGCAGTTTAACAGCACATCAGCACAATCCTGGCCTAGTGCCTTGTAAATTCAGGTATCCCAAAATTGATACACAAAAGCCATAAAAGGATAAATTTATTAAAATACAAACTGATATAAACTGCATTTTTTTAAAAAGTCTAAGACCTTTTATGGGACATCATCATGGACACAATGCAGGGCAAAATGATTGCCTCCATTATTTACTGAGCCTGTACCATGTAGTAGGGTGAAATGGGACTTTTTGACACATCCAAATAGTAGAAAAAGTGTATGGTCAAAACTGTCTGCTGTAATATTGACAGCCTTAGTATGTAGTGCACAGGACATACAAGGGAACCAAGAATTGCATTCATTTGGCCAGGATTCTTTTAGATTTTATATACATGTGTAGAAAACTAAGTACAGGGGGATGTAAATATCCTTTGGATAGGATTGTCTGCTAAGACAGATCATACTATATATTAAAATAAGTTTTATGATTAAATACATTTAAATTTGTTTTCTCTCTCTCACACACTATCTCAAACATTCATTAAATGACTGTCTGAATTCTTGAAAAGCAAATCTTAGAAAAATGTAGGATAGGAGTGGTCTAAAGTACTCGCTATTCTGGATCACTGCCATCTCACCTCTGTCTGTGTGAATTTGAGTCAAGGGTCAAGGAATCAGCTAATGTGGGTACATGTGAAATTTTGCCAGCAGCTTTTCATGGGCAGGTGGTTCTTCTGTGGTTTTCCAGGGTTCTTTCTCCACAAGTTATACTGGTTGCCATATATAGCCAGTCTTGTGCTGAAAAATGGCATTAAGCCCTACAACAAAAACAACAACATTTTGCTGATATTTGACAAAATTAAAATCTGGAATATTGGAATTAATGTTATACTTTCTTAAGATTCTGATTTTTAGAAACAGCTGGAGTTCAAGATTGTAATTTTCTCTGAGGTTTGAAGGTACTTTGATTGGTTTTACATCAAGTCCAGTTAACTGCAGCTGTATTTAGGTGGACTGCATTTATATAGAGACAAGATCCAATTTATTTTTGGGTTAACATGTCAAAGGCCATACTTCCTGCAGTTAAAATTATGGTTGTTTTTATGTAAACTTGTGTGTATCCGGTTTTGATTATTTTAATTAATTACTTAATTGGTAACATATGGAACTGTGTAGTTTCCTACCAGTTTAAAGTTCATAAAGTCAGTGGTCAAAGTTGCTGAAGCTAAAGTGTAGTTTTGATTTTTCTCTTTGTTACTTTATTCCCCTGTAGCCTTGTTATCATTGAACCTTCTAGGTTGATGGATATTAAGTATTGGTACTGGTTATTGAAAAAAAAGGTAATGTCAAGGTCACTGAACCCTGACTTCAAATTTTTTTTCCATATATCAAATCAAGCTTCTGTATTTTGTTGGCATAAATTTCAAAGGTTCTTTTTCATTTGGGATTTCAAAATCAAAAGATAAAAGGTCAAAATCACTGAAATTTAAGTTGATTTTGATTCATAACTTAAGTTTCCAATATCTCTTGGAAAGAGACATGTACCTGTTGATTGACACAAAATTTAAAGGTCAAGGTTCACTAAAACTTCACTTGTAATTTTTGTTTCTGCATGGTAAGTTTGGTTTTTCTATGTGAATTTGTCTTTTTAACTTCTTTGGTAAAGCAAGAACTATATGCGTGGGTGGTGTGGATGGTGGTGGTGAGCAGAAAACCATACTTCCAAACCTTCAATCATTTTATGTTCCACCACTGCAGTGGTACATAATGAACTGTTGCCTTCCTTGATATGTATATGTATGACCTCACTCAAAATGATGCTAGTGGCCTTGAATGTGTTGAACTATTGACCTTGAACATGACTGGCTATTGGAATGCATAAGTACACAAAACCTATATTGCCATGTGGCACTGAGTGAATGGCTCCTAAAGGAGACTGTAGTTTGTGGGATACAAATGAAGTCATATGAAGACCTGTAACTAATTGTTATTTAGTGCAACAAGTGCAAGAATTTCGGAGAGTGAGGGTCAAATGATGAATCATCTGTATCAAAAGAGGGATACAATCCATATCTCTCTAAGTGGAGCTATTGAAGAACATAAATGCTGTAATAAATATTGTCTGCTTCTATAGTGATAGTACAAATTCAAATACCAGTAATCAGTCTTCTAAACCCAAAGAAGACAGCATGGCAATAAGTGCTGGGATAGTGTCCAACAGGATTATCGCGGTGTATGGAGATGTGACTAATATTGTGTGTTCATATATACCGGTAAAAAAACACTTCAGTATTACCAGCATGTTGGCTTTGATTACAAAGCTTGCGTATGTATCAAGGTATATAATGATGGCAAAGAGACCTTTGCAACATTGCAGAATAACTCTATGATGTGGATCAGACCTGGTTTTCTAAATGTGGTAATTTATTATGCTCAAACCAAATTAGTTCAAGCCTTATGTGAATACTGCACATTTCTAGTTATTGCACAAATGTGTCTTGTGTGCCCCTCCTAGTCTGGTGTAAGCAAATAGCATCTTAGATCTAGCCATTATGGGTATAAGTCTTGATATTGGATTTGTTGCTATGTATGTATTGTTGCTTAACATTTGTCCATGATTGTAGATTGTACTTTAAGATCATGATCATTTGTAAACAACATGTTTAAATAACTAACATTTGTCCATGATTGTAAGTCATAAAGTAATATGTAACATGTAGACATAACATTTGAGTTTATAATATTCTAGAAACATACCTGTTTACAATTTGATTGGAATTTTTTATTGTAATGACTCACATCTAAGTCAAGTGAAAATGTATATAAATAGAGACCTGGTAAATAAATCATCAATTAAGTCTCTGGAATCCATGTGTTTTCAGAGTTTACAGTTATATGCTGATATAATTCAATAGGGATTGTTTATTTAAATTATTCATTGGTATTATGAAGTGCTCTTTGACTTTGGATTAACATTTTAGCTTGGAATTATTGTGAATTCATTCAAAATCATTGTGGTACCTTAGGATATTAAAGTCTGTTGGAATTAATTCAGAGCATTCTATCCTTTTAGACTTGTGATGAAACACTTAGGATTATTTGAAATTTTATTCACAATACTGTGTCTCTTGAGTTTTCATTTTGTATTATAGAGAAATAAATAACTTGTTAAGTTTACTTAAGTTGTTTGTTTCACTTTTTTCTGTTAATTAATTTCAAGTTGTAACAGTTTGAACATCCATGGTATCAATATTGAGCTGGATCAACTGAGATTAAATGATATTAATGTGCATTTAATTGAAACAAAGCTAAATACAAGTTCAAGTTATTAATGATTCTGACATACCTATTAGGAAAAACAGATACTCAGGGGGTGTTGGAGTTGATGGTTCTGACATACTCATTAGAAAGAATAGAGGCTCAGAAGTAGAGTTGCACTGTTTGATGTTAAAGATGCTGTTGTCAATTTAAAGGAAAACTGATCTTAAATTATATCAAACTGAAGCAATATGGATTCAGGTCAACAAATCAAATGCAAAAACATTCCTGGTTGGTGTGGTTTATATAACCCCATCTTCAAAAAATAATTTGGAATAAAGATTCAGAAAGGTTGTAGAGAGTAGAAAGAAATATGCATGTACTCATTTAAAATTTTGGTCCAAATGTAAACTACATAATGCAGTGGCAAATCAGGGTCTATGTTTATTTTACTCATTATTCCTAACATACTGCAGTTCTGTGGCACATTATGTTCCAGAAGATACGGGTCTATGCAATGTACAGATGGATCTGGCTTTTATGTCAGTGTACACAGCATAGTCTAATATCTTTAACATAGATATGTGACTTAAGATAAAATAAAATTGGCTCAAGATTATATAATCTGTAATTTATTAGGAGAAAATTAAACACAAAATTGATTACTCTACAAATCTGTTAGATCACATCTATGTGAATATGCAAGCAAATGTGTCGTGCATGCATATTCATAAAGTATGTGCAGGTTAAAGTCATCAGTTTCCTGTTTTCTTTACAGGAAATCTGGCTTGAAAGCTGACAGATGATATACTCTTAAAAACCATTACATAATGATTATTTCAGCATCTTGATGGTGTTAAATTCCAGGAGGATATAGGTAATCTTCCATGCAATACTAAAAATGGTTGATGATGTCAAATTCCAGAAAGATATAGGTGATCTTTCATGCAATGTTAAAAATGGTTGATGATGTCAAATTCCAGGAGGATATAAAGTAATCTTCCATGGAATATTAAAAATGGTTGGTGCTGTTAAATTCCAGGAGGATATAGGTAATCTTCCATGCAATACTAAAAATGGTTGATGATGTCAAATTCCAGAGGATATAAAGTAATCTTCCATGGAATATTAAAAATGGTTGGTGCTGTTAAATTCCAGGAGGATATAGGTAATCATCCATAGAATAGTACAAATTGGTTGATAATGTAGATGATATTACAGGATTTCAACTTGTAAAACAGTTTGTGGATAAACATGACTCCATGAACACACATTGAGTGAAAAAGAATATCTGTCCTGACTGGAGAAACAAATCAATTGAAATGATGAAGACTCCATTGGAAAACTCTTTCCTTCAGCTATAGAAAATAGCAGTAATAAGATTACTGAGTATTGTGTCTGGAAATTTTCAATAAATAGGTGCAGGCAAAAGTATTTTAAAAAATAAACCAAACTCCCACAACTGAATTGTGAAAGTCATTGAGGAAGATGAAGTGATTGTAAAAATTCTGAAGCTTTTTTCACTTGCTTCCAAAGTAAAGGAACTGATTTTACACTCCATTAACAATAAACTAAGAAATTAATGCTCACAAAAACTTATTTCTGAAGCAAAATTTTCATTCCTCATATATCAGCTAAGATTCTTACAAACTATTGATTCAGACAAAGCAACCAGTCTGAGCAATATTGGACAATGCCTCTTGAAAGCTGTTGCTGCATTGGACATTGTTATATTTGTAAATCTGAGCAAATTCTCATTTTTACTGCAAAACATGGAAAATGGCTAAGTTACTCCAGTTCATAAATCTGGTAACAAAGAAGATGTAAGTAACTAGAAATCTTAATCAAAACTTCTTGACAAACCTGCTGATGATAATTTCATGATGTACTTATCTAGCATTTTCCTTGGATGGAGGAGGTCACATGTTCGAACCCTAGCCAAATCATACCAAAGACTTTTAAGAGGTTATTATTAGGACTGATCAAACTCAGGTGTCAGGATAATGTAAATGAGTGGGGCTACATGTCTGCAGCATAATGCCCCAGTGCTAAATATCACTGTAAACTGCCACACTGCAGATATCATAGTAATCACACACACTTATCTAATCATACACACACTAATCTAATCACAACTTTCTACTCCAAAATCCAGTCAGAGATCAATGTTAATCACTCATTTGAGAAAACCTTAATTAGTCTCAATTGTAGAGACAAATGGTGTTCAGTTTTGATCATTGGAGAGTAGTGTGAGAAATACTTGTTGACCTAGGGAAAGCTTTTGACCTTGTAGATCGCAATATTTATATTAAAAAAATGAAGATCTGTAAATGTGATGGAGCAGAAACACTAGTTACCCTTCTATGTTACAAACAAATTAGTCTTTTTTACAACATGTCTTCAGTCCAAAAATCTTTTTTCTTATGAAGGCCTTGTGATAAGGTTGAAAGCTCATTATTCATAACCTAATTTGCTACAGAAAGGTATCTAGTCTTTGTTACAATTTTATAACATTGAGTATCACAGTGGTCCATAATGGTTCCATTCCTTTTCCTTCTATCAATGAAATGATCTACTTTTGAAAATTGGTAGCTGCATTTCCACCACTGATCTGTCCAAATCAGGCCTGAGGTATCTTTACAACTGGTCTGGGTAAATTAAATTCCTAATGTAAAGAAAATGGCATGAAAATTAATACTGAAAAAGTCAATGGTATTAATAATATTACTGAACAAGGATGAGCAAACCTAGTAACTGTTGAAACAATAGATGTCTACAAATTGTAGCGTATGACAACATTATGGGACTAACTTGACAATAATTTGAACTGGAAAGAGCACATCCAGGCTGTAGAAAGTAAATTCATTAATATAAGTATTGTGCAGAATTGTGCCATAATTGTTAATGTATAGGATAATGCATCATAAAAGAAATATTAAACCATATATAAATATACATATATATATATATATATATATATATATATATATATATATATATATATATATATATATATATATATATATATATATTACTGCAATGTTGTCTGGGAAAACATTGAAGACATTCAATGTGAAATGAATAATTTGAAAATTGTAACAGTTGATGAAAGAATCGTTCTGAAAAAGCTAAGCATATATACAAAAGCTTGAATAATTGTGTTCAATTGTATCTGGTCATGTTAGAGAACAAAGCAACACAGCTCATGTAAGTTTTTTTTCAGCCACCTTGATTCATAATATGATCATTGTCAGAAGATGCAGATATCAACAAATGTCTATGCTCCTGTTATTTTTGTTATTGTACTTTTTGGCATGAAGCTGGATCTTGTGAGTGTGACAAGTCTCAGATTTATGTGGATTGCCCTGAAAGTTAGGAAATGGAGATGTGCATATCAACAACCTACTAAGTTGGTGCAATTTGTTAGAGTTATTGCCCTTTTGGGCTTGGAACCTGATGGAATGCATGACACTGTCTTATGAATGCAAGTAGTTCTTCAGTTTTCGGATGACTTCCATGACAAAATGTTACATGCCATGTTCATCATCTGAAGATATTTATATTGCTTCTGTTATCTTCCATAGCGGATTTGCCTTTTTATATGCCAACTATAAGGCAGAAGTTACAATGCTATTATGATCTTTTATGAGTCTGTCTGTTATCAATTTAGATTCTTCACTATAACTTTAGTATTGCAACATCTATAGTTATTGAGCTTCGTGGCTGGGTTGCTTTTTTGGTATGGAAGAACTCTTTCAATTTCATTCTCAAAGGTCAAGGTCTCTGTGACTGAAAGAAAAAAATGGTATACTGAGTTCTCCACTAACCACAGTTGCCAGAATTTGGTTATAGGGTATCATTGTTCAATTTTTCTTCTGTTCCCAAGCTGAAAAAAAAATCACTGAAAATCACTGCTAAATTAAAAATAGATGAAAGAAGAAGCACTCAGCAATGTTAAAAATGCAGGGGATTCTGGTCAGGAAGAAAAACACTACATGTTCTATACAAACACAACACATACACAATACATTACATAGCAATAAAACACACGCCAAAATCCCACAAAAACAACACAAACATGACACAAAAATAACTCAATAACATCACAGACTCTTTTTCTCACCTTTTTTTCACTCTTTTTAAGTAGAGACAGCCATATGTGAGCTCATGAGTTTGAAATTTTGCATGCAAACTAATGGCAGCACAGTTCATAACCTGAGTTACAGTTCATAACAAGAGTTATTATTTGGCCAGCTTGGTGTTCATAACCCAGATTGTTCATTACCATGGTGTTCGTAAACTGAGACCCCACTGTAATTTTGAAGTCAGATGTCAAAGGTCAAGGTTACTTTGAACAAATTTTAAAAAAGGTTTTTTGCTTCATTTAATACTGGTAAACTTGTGAATGCAAATAGTCTCAATGTTTTATGGAATACTGGTAAACTTGTGAATCCAGATAGTCTTAATGTTTTATGGAATACTGGTAAACTTGTGAATGCAAATAGTCTCAGTGTTTTATGGAATACTGGTAAACTTGTGAATGCAAATAGTCTCTTGTTTTTCAAGGAATACTGTTTATCTTTGTACATATTATGGTAATCTTTTAAAGTTATGAATATTAACAAATAGTCAAGTTTCTGTTAGTGTGGAGTGAGACATAACAGTATCTTTACTTTTATATATTTGTTTTGCATTTGGATACCTTTCCTGAACCAATCAGTGGATTCTCATCATACCTGGCAAGGATTATTATAAAGATAAGACAATTCATTCTTTGACTTGCTGGCTTGTCTGTTTTTCATGGAGTTTAGATCACTGTCTTGGGGAAAATTCGGATTTGGTTTTGTTTAAATTTCTGTATTTTCTTAAACCCCTTGACAGGTTCATCTTGAATGAAGATAATTCAGTCAGCAACCAGCTTACTCATTGACTTGATTTTTGCTCAAGCATGGTAAACAGGCTTGTATTATGAAGATCCTGGATGAGAGAATCATGCATATTCATGAGGTGATCTTCCATCTGATTGACTGGATCTTGTCAGCACTAATATCTTTTTCTCCAATCTTTTTTTGATATTTAATTTTTTTTAGCTTATCTGAATATTTAATAAGTAGATTTGATATCTTGTTGCCATATTACTTTCATGGAAAAAATGTCCAGCAAGAGGGATTACAGTTTTGGCACCACTGATATATATATATATATATATATATATATATATATATATATATATATATATATATATATATATATATATATATATATATATATATATATATATATATATATATATATATATATACACAAACACACACACACACACACACACACACACACACAAATATATATATATATATATATATATATATATATATATATATATATATATATATATATATATATATATATATATATATATACAAAGAATACAAATCATATGGCGAACAATAGCCCCATTCAAGCGCACTGGATCCAGCAAAGGATCATTTGTGTCAGGGATTGATTGAGATAGATGCAAGATGAACTGTGCAAAACTAGTATCTAACTAGCCTGAGAGCTTTTGACTCTTAATGAATCTTTTTCAAAGGTATATAGGTGGTGATCTACATTTTCATATTTAGCATAGGGTTAGAATTTTAAAGAAAAAGAATTCCCCCTGGGTTTCCTCTCTAGTTATACTGGCTATTTAAAAAAGACTTTGTATATCTTAGGTTTTGTTCAAAGAACCTTTAATTCCCTTTATTTTGGTGTATGATTGATGGGTGTAATATAGGTTTTAGAATATACAGCTTGGCCTTACTCCAGATGTGCACCTTTCAAGAAAGTGCTAGCTCCACTTGCTCATTTTCACTTTCAGAACTTCAGAGGTAAATTGTAAAAAAAAAAAAAGACTAACTTTTTTTACATTTTATGTATTTGGTAATTCATTCATTGCACTTTTAGAAGCTGGTATTGTCTAGTTTGGCAAAATTAATTTTTCTTATTTTAATAGCTGCCAATGATAGCGTACTTTAGACAAATTCAGGTCGATTTTTTTAGCACAAGGGGGCAGTATTTAAGTTAACAGTGTGCTAAGATCATTTAAAATTTTAAAAATTTCAAAAAGTACAATATCCAAAGAAATGTCAGCCACATTACATGCATAGAGGTATGCCAACATTCTCTCCACTTCATGTTTAAAATGCAAACAACTTCACCTTACATACATCACTCTCTCAAAAGTGCATAATAACTGGTGAGTGCCACCATACAAAACATAAACAAAACAAACAAATAAAACATAGAAAACCTTGTGTTTTTAAAACTCTACATGGATGTTTCTACATGAATTAAACCTATAGATGCATTATGTGTCAACCAGCCTATATAGACTTGTTGTGGATACTGAGAAATATTTGTATTTAACTAGAAAACTATGAGCCATAGAGACATCTATTACTTTGTGTACATTTATGTAACACAAATTATATCCTGGATATTTGATTATATTCCAGATAGTTTATCCTTATAGTAGTAATTAAATGACACTAAGAAGATTTAGAAAAGTTTGAAAAGAAAATGTGTCGGCTGCAAAGGATAATTCTACTAGTGCATAGCTTTCTTTTTCTAGTCTTCTTGATTAAGACGACTTGGAATCTTACTGGACATACCACTTTAGAACATTGAAACCAAGCAGTCTAAACCATGCATGAAAAGAATAACAATTTAATTCAATTTCATAAATTCCATGATAATGCATTGCATTAGGAAGATATATTTCTTTTTTAAATAAATCTTTCATCAAATTTCAAACACAAATTTGCTTATAAAAATAGCTGATCTGTTTAAAATTATAGAATTAGTTCATCATAGAATCAAGTGAACAATTGAAATCATTGCCTGGTATACCTTCATAACCTGATTATTTACAGTTCATTCCAATTTCACTGTGACTGGTCTCCAACTTCACTGCAACTGTTCTTCTAAGCTTTTTCCACTTTTCCCTTCTCCAAACTCTCTATTCTCTCGCCTCTTTTGACCCTCAAATTTTGTGTGAGTAGGTGGATATGTAAGTATGTGATACATAGATACCTTGATAAGTAGGTATGTGGATACATCCCATGGAGCTATTTCACCTTTGCTCTCAAACATCGCTTGCTTCTACTGTCAACTTTCCAGACATCCAATCCCTTGGATAATTATTTTACGAGTGAATTTTTTTTAAAATTCAAACTCAGAGTCTCCTACATATGTTTTCTGTTGCTGAAAAGCATAGATTAAATAAAATTGTGCAATAGTGACATTTTAAAATCCAAGAATTTTTGTGTGGGAACCATGGCTATTATCTAGTGTAACCAACTCAGATTATTATATTTCCCACCTTTAGGTGCCAAATTGTAGTCTCTGTAACATCTAGATTCCCAAACAGCTAATTCTGTAAAATCTCAAATCTGACATTTCTGATAGAAAATTAAAAGTTATCCCTATCCTTCCAGTCTATCTGATAGTTAAATAAGTGATGGCTCAATTAAGAATCACTCCTCTCATGACAGACTTTTTCAATCCTTGCATTATGGTGATTTATGCACCCTTACACCATTTGATGTTTACCATGTTTTTTATTATAATTTTAGTAACAGATTTTATCTTTTTGACAACTTAGAATTTCATATAACTGGGCTTTTGTATGTCAGCTTGGTCCTATTTTTGTGCCTTATCATTTTATACATGATAAATTACTCATTCTTATGATAAAACCAGAAGGAGAATCATTTGTATTGTTGTGTTTAGGTTTCAATTTGGATTTATTCAAATTATTATTCATTGGAATTACAAGGTGCTCAATAATATTCTTTGACAGAGACATAATTTGGAATTATAGTGAATGCAAGCAAGAACATATTGGATTATATTATTGTGATTCATCAAAAGACTATTGGCACATCTCCACATTCCATGCCACTACAGGCACATCAATACATTTAGAAATGGAGCTTTTTTGGAACACAACTAGAATTTAATTATAACTTTGGATCATTTGGGAATTTAATTCAAAATACAATAAATTCTTTTTAAATTTTCACATTACATTCTTGGGAAATAAATTATTGGTTTTTGCTCTTTCTGTTACTTAGTTTAAGACTATAGAGTCATAAGGTAGAAGTCAGAGTTTAATTGTTTGCCAAATTCCCTTGTCATCTGCACACTTGAAATGAAGCAAGGTTATTGTGATACAGTTTGTCCATTAGTGTGTATAATAACATCCTCCATTGCTAAGGCTAGACATGAAATAAAAATCAGTCATAATCCTATGATTGTAGATTGGGCCAACACTTCTGGATATTTGATCTTGACCCTGGGGGTGTGGAAGGTTTGGTACAGTTAAATTTACATAAATTTCAAACAAAGCTCAAGCTTTTGTTATGAATGTCTTAAAATTAGCATGTGTGATCAACAATTCAAGTGTCAACATGTTAGACTTGTACTTCTAGGTTAAGCCTAAGAGTCTTTTGTGACCCAATATTGATATAATTATACTTATAAGGTCTAAAAGAGGACAAATTTAAACATGCAATGAGTTATTGACCCATGAGTCAAACCATACTCTCAGAGGCCTTAAACTTGAGTCATGGTTTAATATCTCTGCTTGATAATTTATATATACATTTACATGTACTGAAAGTGATAAGACAGATTTATTTATAGATGGAAATGACACTGACCCTAGGGTCCATTCATAACATAACCATGGACAATACCTGGGTAATACCTTGGAAGTAAGAATGATCTTCATGCTATATCCATGTATACATTTACAGGACATGAGGGAAAAATATGAACATAACATTTCCTGCTGTGGTAGCCCTTACTCATAGAGTCCTACCTATGATCATAACTCTTATGAGTGGATGTCAGAAAAGGGAAACACAGGAGTACAATGTTACAGGGACATAGGCAATACATACATGTATAAAGATGAATGGAGGAGGTATTCGTCAGTATAATAAAACATATTTTACTATCAATTGTATATTGCATTATGTATTGCATTACCTACTAACTTTATGATACATGTTGTGGTCTGTATTACAGGTATAATAGCATGCATCTCATCTCAAACAAGCAGGCGATGCACCGCACTGTTGTTTATAAATACCTGGGTTCAATGCATGTAATTCTCCTCCAGTCAGTCCATACCTTATGAAATGGCAATTTCTGTCATTTTTTGCTCTTCTGGTATGCACAGTTTGCATTGTGCAAACCCCTTATATGCTATCCATGACAGCAATTGTTTTTATTACCACTCTGGAGTCTGTACTTTTGATCCAGTTGATACCAAACTTGGAATATGGTATATTATCAAAATCTTAGATGTATACATCCATGAAAATTCTTCCTTGCATATTTTGATTGGACCATTTACATAAATGGCTGAACTTTCAACAATCTATCAGCTATATTTCACATCAAATTTTAATCAAACCTTTTAAGTATTGGGTGGTGTCAAGGATGAATTTGGTTTTCAGCTAGATCAGGACAGTAATGAGGTAGTCTTGTGTCTGATTAGTTGAACTAGTTACCACGATGGAAACTTAATTCCAGTCTAATTAGTTAAGCTAGTTACTGTACTGAAACTGAATTCTAATCTGAGTGATTAAACTAGTTACAATGCTGGAAACTAAAATTCAACTCAGATTGATTAAACTATTTACCATATTGGAAACCAAATTCCAATCTGATTGGTTAAAATATTACCATACTGGAAACTGAATTCCAGTCTGATTTATTGAACTAGTTTCCATATTGGAAACTGAAAGTCCAATCCGATTTGGCTCCACCTTAAGCACAGTGTATCATTGATATAGACAGGGTCAGTCTTAATTGAGATCATTGCATGTTAATGAGATAACTTGCATCTGATTGGCTGAGCTTGTTATCTTTCTAGATCCAGAGACTATTCCTTATCCAATCAAATTGCTTTAGAACTTGGTAAATGGGTCTATAACATCAAAATCTTGGATGACTTTGATTATGAGCAAGAGACTGCATACTAATTATGCTGTTATCTTTAGAAAGAATTTTTATAAGGTAAAATCAACAATGTAGAAAAATTGGGACATAGTTTTGCCAGGGTTACAATACTTACAGTACTATATAAGCCTGCTGGCAGAAACAGTTAAATGTTAAGCTATGTAAAGAGTGAGTGACACTAGGTCCACTTGGATCTCTTGTTTACAAAATGTTTGCAGATTTTTCTTTAAGAAGACTTTCTTCTTTGATATTTTCTATGGCCACTATAAAAAGAAAGGAAAAGAATAAAAATTACAAGATGAATTACTGGACTTGCCTTAGGATAAATACCATACAAACAGGTAATCTGTCTGTTTAATGGATGTAACTGGGTGACCTTTTTGTAATCAATACCCAACAAAATGAAAAGCACAAGATGTCATAAACTTACATACTGGCAAGCATGCTCTGAGTTTTACCAGGGATAATATTTCATGTTTTGTTTTTCTGTATAGAGTGTGACACCTGGCTATGTAACAATTAATTAAAGGTGAGGTCAACAGGATCTCTGGTAGTTGTAAAATGAGAACAGAGTTAGACTCAACCAGGACAACATCAAGTAAGTTCTTTTTTGCTAACCAAAAACCAAATTGTAGTATAACTTTTCATGTTTATAATTTATTAATAACTTCCTGATGCAGGATATACATTCATAAAAAAGAACTTGCAGGAATGGAGTAAAGAGAATTTTTTAAGGACAAAAAAGGTTACTTAACAGATGTATTTTCCTGCAATAATTTGGATGGGAGTGGCTGTTTAAGACAGATGATTGTTAAACAGAGGTGACCTTTAAGGGAAATGTGTGTATAACACTATCTCATATGGTCCTTCCTTATAGTACATCCTGCTATAAGGCCAATATGGTCAGTAATCCCATTTCATAAGTTGCTGTAAAATTATATGTATCTCTGGTTTCATTGTAAGACAGTCTCACTAGGTTCCCATTACAAGAATGAAACACTATGGTTACACAGTTCTTTGAAGTAGCACAGACTATGTATTAGTATCATATATACCCCCTTCCAAAATGATTCCAACTGCAAACTGCACAGACCCAGATCTGCTGGTGCATTATGCTCCTGCAGAACTGTTTCTGTGCAGTTTGTTTGGAGTAATCAGTAGCAAAAACAACATAGACCCTGATCTTTATGTACATTATGCTACAGCAGATAATGTTCTTTGGGGGGAGGGTTGTAGTTTGACTTTATCTATAAGCCAGTACATATTATGGTAGTATTTCTTCCATAATAAGCCAGTAAGATGCCAGTACTTATTGGGCTACAGGTACCTGTCAGAAATTAGGGGCACAATTATCATGAACAAACCCATTATTATAAAAAGATTTGGCAGAATTTTTAAAAATAGTAGTGGATGTGGATTACTACCAATGAATTTTAAGGTCACCATTAAATGTAATTTGATACAAAGGCTGTAAATTCCATAAAGTCACTTGATACTATATACAGTAACCTGCTACAAATATAATCTTTCAGATTGAGGAGTGTTTTTTTTATGATTGTCAAGTTTGAGCTTTTTTATAGCTGGAGGTGCAGTGCAATTGCTTAAAATGACTCTTGGATGACCTGTCATTTTCCCTCTTTCATTTTTCTTGTATGATTTAACTGTGGTGAATACTATTGTGCAACATTTATAGACTAGTGAAGATATGGGACTCAATTCCAATATCTTAGTACTTGGTTCTTTCATAAATTTTGGAAACTTTTAAAATTTAACATTTGAAATAATTTTATTTTAAAAGATGTTTATCCAAATGAAGGACTATGTCCTTACCATCCACTTTATGAGATATCTGGTTGCAGAAAAGTGGTCCCTATACTTTTAAAGAATAATTTGCGCTGTTAATTTCCTGCCAGGGCCTTGTTTCACGAAAGTGTATACATTTTTTTTATTGAGTTCAGTTCTTGTGCCATTGAATTTATATCAGTTTACTAAATATGTGTGTATGATACAGTGCCAAAAATGTATATGCAGTCAAAAGCATCATTACAAATTTTGACTTGAGAAATTGTTTTATTTTTAACTTTTGTATTTTGAAGTTGGCACTCACCTATCATAGGTTATTTAGTGTTAAAACTTGGAGGAATTTGCCTTGCCAAAGGACACAATCTGGTCTGACAGTAGGATTTGAACCCATACGCTTTTGGTTGTGAGTCATACAGGTTAACGACTGAGTGAGTAAAATTTAAGTACACATGAGTGGACATAAAATAAATATTTCAAAATGTGAAATAATGATTCAAATTTATTTATTTTATATACCTTGTATGTACAGATTTTAAGGTGGCTATACATTTAGCAATATGCCAGACTTTCACATAGGTCTAAACATGCATACATTTTTAAAAAACTTTTATCCAGTGCTTAAATGTAAGCCAAATTAAGCCAGTATTAATCTGAAGTGGAGATTATAAAATTACTTATTAATCTCTTTCATCCTGGACCACTAACCTAGTTTATCACTTATAATGTTCTAGCCAAAGGGCAAGTTTATTCCTGTTTTTCATGTCTAGTGCCAAGTACTGCCAACCTGATCACATTGGTACTTTCAAAGAAATGTTTGTAATGTTGCAGTTTCCAATCCCTCTAGCTATAGCACATACTTTAAAACTGGCAATCATGAGCAGGCACTAGACTTACCGATAAACAGTTAATATCATGAGCAAACAGCTTCAAGTTATGTAAATAAGAAGAGTTGTATAACAAAATTAAAGCATTGCAATAAAATTAGGCTGAAATGATGTTATGGAGACCATGGTATTTGAACTGCCACTTTGTTGTGGAACAGGTTGATGTGTTACCCATTAGACTATTAATGCTTGAAAAATCTAAAGTGTCATTTCTGTTCTTCCAACCCTTACAAAACTTAAAAACCCTTATATAAGCCTTAAAACTCTTAAGTACAGATAAAAACCCTTATATAACCTTTAAAACCCCTTATTCTCCACACTACTTTAGCATGCTATAATGTTGTTTGTCCATCTGTCTGTTGACTCCTTGTCAACATCATAACTTTAAGTACATTTACCTTCATCAAACTCTGAGGATAGCTTGCACTTTGGGCATGGAAGAAGCTTATCCATTTTGGGGTTAAAGCATCTAAAGGTTAATACAACTGTGACTAAAAGAAGAAAAGTGGTTTCATCAAAATGACATTAGTTTTACTAATATCTGGATCAAACTTTGTGGTTAGGTTGATGCACTTAGGATATGGAGAAGCCTATCAATTTTTGGGATTCAAAAGTCAAAGGTCAAGGTTGCTGTGATTGAAAAAAGAAAATTAGTTTAATACACAAAAACATTAGTTCAGGCCTTAGCCAAACTTTGTGGATAACTTGCACTTATGGTTAGGATGTAACATATTGACGTGGAGGTTATGATGTTAAAGAACAAGGTAACTGAAAGAAGTATGATTGTTCTGAACAAACCTATTAGCTATAAGGTATCAACCACGTACCTATCCCAAAGTTTGTGGATGACCTGAAACAAGTAAAAAAATGTTTAAAAGTCAATGCTACTGTTACTGAAAGAAATGGATGCTACATAATATTTTTAATTCTATACAGTGTACTTGGAGTAATGTTTGTGAAAGCCTTGTACTTAAGTGGTGTGACACATTCACACACACACACATGCACACACATAAATAAAATACCAGTACCATATCCATTTCAACAGAAGTTACACTAAGTAGAGATAAAGTTAAACAACAAGTCAGAATATCCATCCATTTAGCTTGAAATTATTCTGACATAAATGTCTTTAAATTCAAATACCTGCCTTATTACCGATACATTTACTTTGAGTCTCCGGCTTGGCCAACATTAGTCATATGAGAAAACTCGCTAAGAGCTTTTTATGCTTTACTGGTTGTTTCTGGGGTTTACCCAGGTTCTTCCTGCACCTGGAGCCTATCATGTGCTGAAGAAAGGCATCAAACCCATAACAACAAGAATTACTAAATTTGCCTTATAGACAAATGTATGTTGGGTGAGGAATATAAACCCACTTTAGTGTTTTATGCCCAGCTAAGCAAATGGTTCTATTTCTGGGACTTTCTAAAAATTGGTAGTGTTTGTCTTTTGTGCTTTTCGTGTCAGTGGAAACACGCCACTCACAGTTTGATTTCCAACTTTTCTTGTGAGAATTGCACTGAATGCAGCATCAAGAGCAAAGTATGATCCTTTTTTCTGCAAGGTTTTGTTTGTCACAAGCACATCAAAAAATGAACTGTATCTATCTACACTGTTCATTGAGCTTGCCTGTAAGATTTCCAGCAGACAGTATAGACCATGTGACAACAGATCTTGTTCTGGTGGCACTCTACAGTTTCGTATTTAGCATAGGGTTAGAATTTTAAAGAAAAAGAATTTCCCTGGATTTCCTCACTATTTATACTGGCTATTTAAAAGAGACTTTGTATATCTTAGGTATTGTTCAAAGAACCTTTAATTCCCTTTATTTTGATGTATGATTGATGGGTGTAATATGGGTTAGAGAGTATACAGCTTGGCCTTACTCCAGATGTGCACCTTTCAAAAAAGTGCTAGCTCTACTTGCTCAGTTTCATTTCTCGAACTTCAGAGGTAAATTGTAAAACAAAAAAAAAAACATAACTTTTTTACATTTTATGTATTTGGTACATAATATTCATATTAATTGCACTTTTAAAAGCTGGTATTGTCTAGTTTGGCAAAATTCATTTTCCATATTTTAATAGCTGCCAAGAATAGTGTACTTTAGACAAATTCAGGTTGATTTTTGGAGCACAAGGGAGCAGTCATTTTAGTTAGCAGTGTGCCAAGATCATTTAAAATTTCAAAAAGTACAATATCCAAAGAAATTTCAGCCACATTACATGAAAGTAGCATATGGGTATGTCAACATTCTCTCCACTATGCATGTTTAAAATGCAAACAATTTCACCTTACATACATCACTCTCTCTCAAAAGTACATAATAACTGGTGAGTGCTTCATCTATTCTGTTCCTTGTACTTACCTGTATAGGTCATGTGACAACAGATCTTGTTCTACCCTGTTCCTGGTACTTACCTGTTTTGGTCATGTGACAACAGATCTTGTTATACACTATTAATTTTGCTTACCTGTATAGAACATGTGACAGCATGTTCTACCCTGTTCCTTGCACTTACTTGCATAGACCATGTGACAACAGATCTTGTTCTGCAGTTTATTGTACTTGTCAGTAAGATTTCCAGCAGACAGTATAGAGTGTGTGATGGCAGATTGTACTTACCTGTAAAATTTCCAGTACAACTTAGGCTGTGATAACATATTGAGCTCTTCATTTTTCACAGTAGGTAATATAGAATACATTTGTAAATACTATATAAATTTATTTTCTGTTAGTACATGGTACATTTCCAAATTAAAAGCCACAGGAACAGATCCCCCAAAAGTAATAAATAGTAGCTTTCTTTTTGTCAGAATGTTAAGATCCCATTTTCACTGTCACTTGACTTTTCATAAAGACTTGTATTTATTTTTAATGACAATCTTTTACCATAAATTTTAAAATAGGCATAAGAAGATAATAGTTCAGCCACTTATTGAAATTAAAGTATCCTTCCAATAAAAGTAAATAGCACTTGACACAGTAAGGGTAGTGAATTGCATTCCTTTTGATGTCAAACATAAGGGTTGGTTTTATAGTGACTTTGTGGTTTGGCAGCAATGAATAAATTTGTTTCAGTAATAACAGTTTATATACTGGCTAAAAAATACCAGTTCCCAAAATTAATGCATAAATAGACCAAATTTTATATTACAAATGAAATCTGTTAAAATCTAGGATACAGTTAAAGGGAAAAAAAACCATAACCACTAAAAAAAGTCATGGTACATTGGTACATTTTTGATTGACGGCAGGCTTCTACAAAAAGTAAATATGAATGGTAATACAAGCCAAGTATGCAGTTTCTTATTAATATAGGTATGTTGACCTTGAGAACTGGGATCAAGTCAGAGGTCACAAATGTTAATTGAGTATTGATCTGTTAAAAAAAAGTAATTATTTACCTTTTATTGAAATTGACACTCATTCATCCAGGAAGTAAAACTTTAATTTTGTAACCAGTATGTCAGCATAAGATGTAATTGATTCTGTTTTTGTAACCAGTATGTCAGCATAAGACAGAATTGATTCTGTTTTTTGTAACCAGTATGTCAGCATAAGACAGAATTGATTCTGTTTTTGTAACCAGTATGTCAGCATAAGACAGAATTGATTCTGTTTTTGTAACCAGTATGTCAGCATAAGATGTAATTGATTCTGTTTTTGTAACCAGTATGTCAGCATAAGACAGAATTGATTCTGTTTTTGTAACCAGTATGTCAGCATAAGACAGAATTGATTTTGTTTTTGTAACCAGTATGTCAGCATAAGACGTAATTGATTCTGTTTTTGTAACCAGTATGTCAGCATAAGACAGAATTGATTCTGTTTTTGTAACCAGTATGTCAGCATAAGACATAATTGATTCTGTTTTTGTAACCAGTATGTCAGCATAAGACACAATTGATTCTGTTTTTGTAACTAGTATGTCAGCATAAGACATAATTGATTCTGTTTTTGTAACCAGTATGTCAGCATAAGATGTAATTGATTCTGGTTTTGTAACCAGTATGTCAGCATAAGACAGAATTGATTCTGTTTTTGTAACCAGTATGTCAGCATAAGACAGAATTGATTCTGTTTTTTGTAACCAGTATGTCAGCATAAGACAGAATTGATTCTGTTTTTGTAACCAGTATGTCAGCATAAGACATAATTGATTCTGTTTTTGTAACCAGTATGTCAGCATAAGATGTAATTGATTCTGTTTTTGTAACCAGTATGTCAGCATAAGACAGAATTGATTCTGTTTTTGTAACCAGTATGTCAGCATAAGACAGAATTGATTCTGTTTTTGTAACCAGTATGTCAGCATAAGACATAATTGATTCTGTTTTTGTAACCAGTATGTCAGCATAAGATGTAATTAATTCTGTTTTTGTAACCAGTATGTCAGCATAAGACATAATTGATTCTGTTTTTGTAACCAGTATGTCAGCATAAGATGTAATTGATTCTGTTTTTGTAACCAGTATGTCAGCATAAGACAGAATTGATTCTGTTTTTGTAACCAGTATGTCAGCATAAGACAGAATTGATTTTGTTTTTGTAACCAGTATGTCAGCATAAGACGTAATTGATTCTGTTTTTGTAACCAGTATGTCAGCATAAGACAGAATTGATTCTGTTTTTGTAACCAGAATGTCAGCATAAGACAGAATTGATTCTGTTTTTGTAACCAGTATGTCAGCATAAGACATAATTGATTCTGTTTTTGTAACCAGTATGTCAGCATAAGACAGAATTGATTCTGTTTTTGTAACCAGTATGTCAGCATAAGACAGAATTGATTCTGTAAGAATTGCTCTTTTGTTTTTTATATAATTTTATAAAAGGAATGTCTCCATGTCACAATTTGTTTGGATGTCATTCACCAATGCTGTTTTCTGTATGAATGTCAACTATCTGATGATGTCAAGGACTCAGTTTTTTTCAATTATGACTAATTTTCTTACCGGTGTTTGAATCCTAATGTTGTAGACCATGTTTGACTTTGAACTTACATGATATGGCAAGGACATGTGTTTTGTTTAGAGACAAATTGATTTGACAGAAAGGTTTTGTTTTATTTGTTGTTTCAAGAGCCTTAGTATGCTGAGTGAAAGGTAGTGTTTTTCTGTTGTTGAAGGAATCATCATTGCTAACAGATTTAGGGTTATAACATGTGAAAGTAAGGTACAGTGGACAAATACATCAGCATATGAATATAGATGGGATACTAGAGTCTTCAGAACACTTTTTCAAATTCATTTAAACAAAAAAACCCACTGAATAAAAATAAAATCACTACCAGATACATTAACAAAATTACTGTTAATTTTTTTAAAAAATTTTGTGCAATAATAGTGGAAAAGCAAGACATAGTACATAGTATGCACTTTTCAGTAAGTATGATTTGCATAGATTAATGGTATGTAAATAATTAGATGGTGCAGAGACTGACATATATTATAGCACACCAGAATATAACTGATTACATATATTTGTTGTAATACCATAGGAATGATGCAGATAATATCTTACAGTAACATGCAAGTTGTATGGTACCATGGCAAATAAGTGATTACAGATAATTTGGTTCAACAGAATAGAAGTGAGTACAGATAATTTTGGTAGAACAGCATAATTGATTACAGATGATTTAGTACAACACAGAAAAGTTATTCCAGATAATACCATACAAAAACATAAAAGTGATTACAGATTACATGGTACAACAGTTTATAAGTGATTACAGATAATTTGGTACTATAGTACAGACATGATTACAAATAATATGGTTCAAAAGGTACTATAGTACAGACATGATTACAAATAATATGGTTCAAAAAATTATTACATATACAATAGCATTGAAGTAATTACAGATAATATGATACAACAGCATAGAAGTGATTACAGATAATGTAAAATAGCATAGAAGTTATTACAGGTAATATGGTACAGTATTATAGAAGTGATTACAGATAGTATTGTACAATAACAGTGAAACTATTACAGATAATATGGTACAGTAGGATAGATGTTATTGCAGATAATATGATACAATAATAAATATATCATTACAGATAATATGCTTCAGTAGCATAAAAATTATTACAGATGTTCTGGAACAATAATATGAAAGCCATTGCAGATAAAATAGTATTATTGCATAAAAGTCATTACATTTAATATGGTACAAAAACAGAAGTAATTATAGATAATGTGGTACAATAGAATAGAAGTTATTATAGATAATATGGTACAGTAGCATAGGAGTCTTTACAGATAATATGGTTTAATTGCATAGAAGATTTTTTTTCGATAATCTGGTACAATAATATAAAAGTTATTACAAATAATATAGTACAGTAGAATAGAAGTTATTACAGATAATATGGTATGATAGCATTTAAATTATTACAGATAATATGGTACAGTAACATAGAAGTCATTACAGATAATATGGTACATAAAGATAGAAGTTATTACTGATAATATAGTACAATAGCATAGAAGTGAATACAGATAATATTGTACCATAGCATAGAAGTGATTACAGATGATATAGTGCAGTAGCATATAAATGATTGCAGATGATATAGACAGCATGTGATTACTGGAAATATAGTACAATAGCATAAAAGTGATTGAAGATGATTTATATAGCATAGAAGTGATTACAGATGATATAGTTCTATATAACAGAAGTTATTACAGAAAATACAATCCAATACAGATAATATAGTACAATAGCAAAGAATTGATTGCAGATGATATAGTACAATAGCATAAAAGTGACTACAGATAATATAGCATAGAAGTGATTATAGATGATATAGTACAATAGCATAAAAGTGATTAGAGATAATATAAGACAATAGCATAGAAATCATTACAGATAATATATTACAGAAGCATAGAAATCATTACAGATCATATATACAATATCATATAAATCATTACAGATAATATAATACAATTGCATATAAATTATTACAGATAATATATACAATATCATAAATCATTACAGATAATATAATACAATAGCATATAAATCATTACAGATAATATAATACAATAGCATATAAATCATTACAGATAATATAATACAATAGCATATAAATGATTACAGATAATATAATACAATAACATAGAAATCATTACAGATAATATAATACAATACCATATAAATCATTACAGATAATCATAATACAATATCATAGAAATCATTACAGATAATATAATACAATAACATAAATCATTACAGAAAATATAATAACATAAATCATTACAGATAATATAATGCAGTAGTATAGAAATCATTACAGATAATATAATACAATAACATATAAATCATTACAGATAATATAATACAATAGCATAGAAATCATTACAGATAATATGGTAAATTTCAGATGCCAAAGCTGAATTTAACTTATTGTTAAGTGCTCAGAAGTATTAAATTTCCTCACATAGTCTTCTAGTGCCATTGGTTATTCCTCATTAGGCAAAGCTGTCAAAGAAATTCTGAATTATCATCTTTACTCTTAAATGAGAGTGTTATTCTTAGGCAGAAATGATTATCTACAACACTTGCTTTTGGTCATAGGGTTTATTAATTGACAGGAATGCTAAGAAATAAACCTGAAACAATATAAAAAGAATACTTATATACAAGACTATGAGTAACTATAAACAAGACAAATACAATACACAACCTACATGTCAGCATTTAATAATTGGAGTGCAAAAGATACAAATCTTCTTACCAGACTCCAGTGTAGAAGTAGGATTCTCAATAGATTTTGAAACTGAAGAGTCAGTTGACCCTTGACCCTAAAATATCAGGAGTCGGAATAAAAATCTTAAGTAAAAACTAAAATCTTGAGAGTTAATTGTTTTTGGACAGTCATGAGTCCATATCAGTGATTCTTCATTATTGGTGGAAACAAATGATATTTAAGATTTATTGTCTCGTGCTGAATAATTAGGAAATATCTGTACAGTATTTTGTAAGAAATATAAACTTCATTTTTGTAAAAGTGTTTCTCTCTCTAACTATATGTTACTGTGTGAATTGTTTTTATATGAAACAGATGGGATTATTTTATTCTTTATTATATTTTCATCTTTTCAGCATACTCTATTATCAATCGCTCAAATCATTTTATATGCAAAACTAGACCCATACATCTTTGATATTTGAATATATATTATTAAAATATCAAAGATGTTCATCACAGAATTGTCAGTTTGCTTTTCCACTCATTCTTAAATTTTGTAACTAATTTCGGAGATTGACTCTGTGCTTCTCAAAGCTGACACTATCTTTCTAGGTTTTTTTGGAGTCACAGGGTCAAAAAATTCATCACCACCAGGTCATTTCCAAGATGGAAACAGAAAAGAAAATATACTTATTTGCTCAGCTCATTGTGATTTTAAAATTCAGATGTATGTAGTGAGTCTTTTTCAGTTTTTTTCTCTCAATGACCACCTAATTAAAACATTTAAGCAAATTAATCAGGAATAAAACATAATCCCATGCTCAAAACTGGCTTCATGAGAATCCATATATTCTTGTTTAACTGATTATAATTTAAAATACAATCAAACAAATTTTTTAATTTTATCAAAAATGAATCTGGTGAAGTAATAAATGATTGTGATCTATTAAGCATCCCGCTACATGAAGCAACTTGTCAATAAAACAATTAAAGTTGGTTCACTTCCATTGACAACTGGCTTTTCGAGCCGCCATAATGATATGATCCAGTACTGACCAGTTGATTGTAATTTGATGTCCAAATATCCCAGTGTTGGTATTTGATCAATTGGCATCCGTTTATGTCAATTATTTCCTCTTCCTCTGTCATAAACTTTGAGCCTAATTCAGTGCCATTTTAAGGCATAGGCATGCAAGGCTTGTGCCTAGGGCCCTACACAGCAGTCTAGTGCTTGTGCCTAGTGCCCCCAAACTTCTTAAAACGGCTCTGACATAAATTTCAAAACAATTCAGCCAAAGTCAGTTAAATCCTGACTTCAGTGAAGCTTGAAGCGAATCAAGGATAATTAAGAATAATGTTCCAGCTAAAATCTACAAAATTTCTGTGCATCCAAAAAGGATCATTTTTAAATTCCATGTGTCAAAACCTGAGGGTATGTGTCTTTTGTCAAACCTGTAGAATCATTATAAATTCTGTCAAATTATGACTATTTCGAACTTTCACTCATGTGCAGGAAAAGTGTTTTTTGCACGTAAAGTGAAATTATTCAAGATGTCATCTGTCCAAAATCAAGAGGAGGAATGCAAGAAGCTTTGGTTTGCTTGGCGGGGAATTGATGTTATCACCCCATTATGTACATCACACAAGAAAAAGCAATGTAAACATTGGAACAAACAATAGGTGCACAAAATATATCTCGATAAAGTGTGATTTGATGTTGAAGGTTTGCATCCATCAACAGCAGATTGGTACATGATACTAAACCACTTTTATTTTGAATGGCATCTTCAAGTAGGCCCAAAAGCGGAATTTTTCTTGTAATGTCTCATCTTCAAGGAAAACCCCTACAGCTGAATTTAAAAGCAGGTTTTGATTTGTCCCTTGAAGTGTTTTCTTTCAGAATCTGGTGGCCATTCTTCTTTGACTGATAAAGTGAATGCCATCTCAAATACAGTTGTTAGCATGTTAATACAAATATATTTGTGTAGGTCAGCATAAAAGAATTTGATTGATGTAGACCACCATTGCTTAAATTTTAAAAATGGAAGAAGAAGCATAAATTTTGATAGCATTTCTCCAGGACATCTTTCAGGCTCCAAAATTTTGTTGTTGAAACTTCTTTTGATGTCAAATTAACATTTCAGCATCCAAAAATAAATTATTTTTATTTTATTTTATTGTAATGTATACTAAGCTGATCATTTAGTGCTGAATAACATTGTTTTAAATGACTTGTATGTCACTTAAAAGTGAAATGAAGGCGAAGCATGGATTAATCATTTCAACTTATAGATAAAGACTGACATTTCACTTACATATATTATTACATGACAAGGGCTTGTACTCAGTAACAAAGAAAAGAGTGAAAGCCAACAAACTTTGTATATTTTAACAAAATAATTTATTTCCCTAGACAACAATGTTAGAATTGGTAAATAGGATTTACAGTTTGTGAATATAATCCAAAATTTGATCCTAAGAATGAAAACACAAGTTCTATCACTAAATAGTCCTATTAGAATTCGGATTCAAGTCCCAATGACATACAAATATAGAAGGCAATGACGTCAGATGTGGTCCAATGTATAAATATAAAAAAAATTCCTCCCTTGGATCACAGTCTTTGTTTCCAAATAATTCCAGAGTAAATTTCCATGAATTTTTTTTAGAATTTTCATAAAAAAGTCAACTTGTTGAGTTTCCAGGAGAAAAAATTAATAAATCCAAAAATTAGAAGAATAACAAACAATCTGGCAACAAATAAAAATAATACACCTTGTTCCTTCAAAGTGTTAGAATGACTGTCTACAAAATATTAGGAATGTGGATTTAATACCCTGAAACTTCATTTCAAGTCTCGAGAGATTCAGGTCATGTGGTCTCTTACTACACTGGCTTGAGCATATAGACCAATTTGTCCTCACTAAAGAACCAATCATAAAAGAAAGTTGTTTACACATAGTGATCACACAAAGAAAGTATGCCCCTGATACTGACCAATCATTTTAACTTCCTGTTGACAGTTGCCAGCACAAGATGAACTAAAAAAAATAATTCTCACGTAATACTTCATCTTAAATAAACACTTTGTTAAAAGAAAATTGCATTACTGAAATAGTAATCCTGAATCCGACAAAATATTCATTGCAATAAAATGCAATGAAACAAAAATTTAAACAAAAGAAATTCAAAACTTACACACAAGCAATTTAATCACATATACGTAACAATATAAAGTAGTCAATAACTTTAAATTTCTGAGTGCTTATTATCAAACCTATCAGCATAGATGAATCCTGTGCAGAGAAAAACATGTGAGCCACTGCATTTTCTGCATTCAAGTCTGTTTGAATCATATGCTTTCATTTCTGTACCAAAGAGTCAGGTGCTAATTTCAGTAATGAGTGTTCCAAACAGATGTCTATTAAAGGATTGAAATTTCATCAGTTAAACAATGTATCTATTTTTTTTTCATTTACAACTAGGATAAGTTCTCAGAAGATTCTTTCTACTAAAATATAACTTTCATTATCAACTAATCCTGACCAGTCAAACCCATATATACTCTATACAATCTTCACACATTTCCAGACTGGTTCCCATTTGTTCATACCATTAGTACTGTGAGTCCTTAAGGTGCCAATTCCCCATTTTGTCCCAACCACCCATCAACCCTTATAATCTGGATCTCAAGCTATTAGTCCAATATGGTAAAAATAGATCTTGAGACCATTTTTAGTTTTATATCTGGATTTTTCTTTTTATGTTTGGTAAAATAATGCATAGGATTAGGATCTCAATAGTCATGACCCAAGGACTAAGTCCAGGGTGTTAATGATGGCCCTGGGACCCATGTCATCTACATGAATAAACTTGCCAAACATGTGTCAGTATAGTAATTGTGTACAAATCTTTATTGTTTCTATGTTAGGGTAAAGTCACTTGCAAATTTGAACTAATATTTTCACATGCAACAATGGTTATTGGGTGGAGTTCAGTTGTTATTGAAGTTGTGATGTTGGTGCCAAAAATCTATTCCAATTAGTCAGGGGTTGCTTTCAAAGCCTCACACCCATGCACACATGTATGCATGCATGCACACACACACACACACACACACACACACACACACACACACACACACACACACACCAGTTATCAGACATGTTAATTTTATAATTTGGGAGTTATTCTGCAATTACCATTAAGTAACACCCACTCTGTCTTCACAAAAACCCTTATGGCTTTTTCAACATTTTAAAACCTATTGTGCACATCTAATACCCCCCCCAATCAAGTCCAAATGGATTGAATTCTTTATCTTGAACAGTGCAGAAGATGTGTTTATATTCCTTGATCACATTATGCAGACATCCATGTATTTACATATACACACTTCCATGTATGTACATATGAACTCATCAATACACGCACATATTCACACATCCATGCATATGCATATATACACATCAATGCATACATATAGGCACACATTCATGCAAACATATATACATATATGCATACATCCCTGTACATGTATATATATGTGTACACATCCATTCATTCACAAATGCACATATCCTTACATACATATATGTACATATCCATGCATACATATATACACTCATGTACATGTATATACATGTGTACACATCCATGCATACACATATGCTCACATCCATGCATACACATGCATATATCCATGCAAACACATGCACACATCCATGCATGAACATATACACACATCAATGCATACACATATGTCACGCATCCATGCATACAAATATACACAATTCCATGGATACTCATAACCAAATCTGGATGGCAGAAAAAACATAAGCACTACCTTAATAATTCTTTGAAAATAATATGGATCAATATCATGAATCAAAGTCACTTCAGACAATTAAAAACCAGGGCTTTGTGATTCATGTGACGGGGTCTTTACACCTAAACACATTTATTCCACCTGAACCACATCTGTAATCAATAGCAAGTACATTAATAACTGAGGGGGAAAAAAAATGGTTGGACAGGATAACATGTAGAATTGACCCATAACGCTTAAGAAGCAAATACAAACAAATGAAATGAATTAGAAATGAATATGAATATGAATGATGTTACAATCCTTTTCACCTGGAAAAGTGACTCACTGATATGATGACTCACCAACAGTCTCCTTAATAATTATTTTTATACACTGTATGTACCAGTAAGACCTGTTATGATTCTTGTAGTGGAATAACTCTCCTTATGTCTCTGTCCTTAAGGGATGTAAGTTGGGAAAGTTTGTTGTGACAAAACAGATACAAGAAATTGTACTTATTAATGATGTCATTGTTTGGGAAAAGACATTATGTACATGTGATGTTACATGTAGTGTTAAAAGAAAAATCTTTAATACCTTCTGTACATCAGGCCAATGACTATGGAAACAAAATGATAAATTTCCTTAAATATTACTCTTGGTCTATTCTTAAATAGCCAATACTTGATTATAATGGTAAACTGTATAGACCCAGATCTGCCATTGCATAATGTGCCAACAGATCTGGGTCTGTGCAGTTTGTCAGGAAGTAATCAGTACAACAAAAAAACATAGATCCTGATCTGCAGGTGTATTATGCTATGTTGTTTGCAGTTTTACTTAGCTTCTAAGCAAGTATACTTGGTAATTGTTTTTGGGATGAAGGGCAGGTGGTAAGGTTGAATTCTGATTGTATGTAATCACACAGAACAGATAATCTTTAAGTGCTTTGAAGTGGCAATGACTTTTAGTACAGACTACAAAATAATTATGTACATCCTACAATTATGTCACAATTTATATCATCTAGCTTTACCTCCTTCCAATGAAACAGATCCAGTTTACAGTTACTTTGATAAATTTATGTGTGTGATTTAGATTTGTAACTGTAGCTTTAACAATTTTTCAATTATATTGCTATGTCTGCAGTGTGACAGTTTATAGTGATGTCTAGCACTGGGCATCATGCCAAAGACATGTCCCAGCTAGTCACATTATACCAGGCCAACCATTCCTAATACTAACCTCTTAATGCTGAGTGCCAAGCCAGGAAGCTGTTAGTGCTATTTTTTTAAAGTCTTTGGTATGACTCAGCCAGGGTTTGAACCTGCAACCTCTTAAAGTAAAGAAGACCTGTGGCTATAGCTATTATTCACATAAACATACACACACACATGAACACACACACACACAAACACACATGCACACACACACACACACACACACACACACACATGCGCACACACACTGAACCAAAGTTTATAATTGAACTTTCAATTGTAAAGGCAGAGTTTGAAATATATACTTGAATATGTTAATGTTATTACATCCTTGATTGAGCGTTTTACACAAATGTAGTCAGCTATGGGTATATAATAATTAATAACTGAACAACCAAATTTTTAAAGCTTGTACAAATTTGCACTGAACCAGAAATTTAAATTTCAAATCTTGCAAGATATGTTATAATATAGGTTGATAAATTATTACTGACAGTATTGTACAGAACGCATTTTTAAATTGTTTTCATGGTTGTTATATTAAATATGTCATTATAATTTACTGTAATATATACTGTAAATCAACTATGAACATACTATATTAAACTTCATTTGGGACATCCGGTTGGAATAAAATTTAGTTTTGCTTGGTTTTTTTTCTTCAATCAGAAGAGGAGCATGGTTGCAGTACTTAATTTTATTCCTTTTAGAAATGAGCTTGTCAGTTGTACTCAACAGTGCAGTGTCATATGATAGTTTGATGCACTCTCTATTAAGTTATGTAATTTGCATTGGTCTGATTTAACTTGCTATAAAGCTCAACTGGATTAATGAACAGCATGCATTAGTAACTATTACTGAATTATGCTGTCTTGTCTATGTCCAGCAGGCACTTAAAAAAATCTTGGGAGAAATAACAAGCATCCTAAAAAGCAAGATATCTGACACTTTTTATGTAAGAATTCAATAAACTCCAGACTGGCAATAACAACTTGAAAATCCTGAATTGTCGGGGTGGTGGGGAATGGTGGTGGTGTTTTAAATATTTGGGGCTGTAAATTTATTTAGGGTCAGTAAGCAAAAAGTAGTGTTGGTCACTTTTTTTACCTTTTCAAAGAAATATCATCATCATAATAAAACATTTAAATTGAATGTATCACATTTTTAAAAAAATCATTTCAAGTTCCCATTAGCCATGATCAGGAAAGTAGGGTATGATTCTCTATTGTGTTATTACTAAAATCCATTCCCACAAATACTAGCCTTGAAAGTACTGTTTCTTATAGTCATTCATCATTGTCATTTTCATCATCACCATCACCATCATTAGTCCAGTAGTCAGGTAGACAGTTGGGATACTGCATGAGACCAAACAACCAGCTTCCTCTTGATTTTCTGTCTTCTCAGTGAGTCACTCAGTGTCAAGTCTGTCCACTCTTGAATGTTGTCTTCCACCTCTTTCTCTGCCTACCACTCTTTCTTCTTCCTAGTACAGTGCCTAGCAGGATTGTCTTGGCAAGTCCTGATGATCATGAGACATTCCCATACCAATGCAGTTTACGTTTTTTTCATTGTTGTCAGGAGGTCTTCATGAGGCCCAATGGCTTGTCTTATCCTTTGCTATATTTCTTCATTAGTGACATAGTCTTTTTATGAGACCAAGGATCAGAAGCATCTCATCTCTGTGGCCTGTATCTTTATCTCAACGTCAGATGTTATGGTCCGTGATTCACAGGCATACAGAAATATGGAGATTACCAGTGGATGCATCAGTCAGACCTTTGAACTGAGTGTGGGGTCTTGTTGCTCCAGTTGGTCTTCAGCTTTGTCAGCACTGCTGTTTGTGCAATCCTGGAGAGTACTTCAGGCTTCCTTTATCTGTTATAATTGCCCCCAAATACTTGGACCTGTGAACTGTTTCTAGCTTTTTACCTTGGGCCCTGATGATGACTTTGGTGTTGTTGGTCATCATTTTGGTCTTTACTGCACTGATTTCCATGCCGTAGGTTGTAGAGGTTTTGTTGAGGCTCTCTACTAAGCTAGCTAGTTCTTGCTCATTTCATGCCAGTCCGTCAATGTCATTGGTAAAACATAAGCTGGTGACCATTCTGCCTCCAATGCTGACTGTCCCTTCATGCTTTTCAAGCACATCAGCCATGATTCTCTCTAGAAAGATGTTGAATAATGTGGGAGAGAGCAGACCGCCTTGTCTGACTCTGTCATTCTGAAACAATCCCATATGCTGCTGTTGAAATATACTGCACTGGTAGCCTTGACATAAAGGTGCTCTATTACTGTGATGAGGTTGGCATTGATGTTGTACAGTCTCATGGTTGCCCACAAGACTGCATACCACACCATGTCAAATGCCTTCCTGAAATCAATGAAGATGAGGTACAACTCTTGCTGATGTTGGAGATACTTCTCACACAATATCCTGAGGTTGAAGATCTACACTGTTGTGCTGTGCCCTGCTCTGAAACCTGCTTGCCCCACTGCAATGATATTACAGCATGTGGCTTTAATCTGTTCAGCAGTATCCTCAACATGACTTTGCTTGGGTGGCTTATAAGACTGATTGTACAGTGATTTAGACACTGTTGCAAGTTCTTTCTTGGAGACAGTGATGATCAGGACTGGGTCCATGATGATGGCCATATTCCTATTTGCCAGATCTTTTTGCAGATCTTTGTGAGGCACTAATCAATGCTTCTCCTACTGCTTGGACCAGTTCCCTTTTGCATTTTTCATATTTTTCTTGACTTCCCAGTTGACTATCTTGTAATGATCTGCACCTTCTGTATCGTTCTTTTTCTTCTTCAGCTCCCTCCTCTTTCCACACAGGTTCAGGACCTCAGCTGTGACCCAGGGCTTCTTGACTGAGTGATGTCTATCAAGGATTTCATTTGCTGTTTCAATCATTGCTGTATCAAAAGTGGTGATCAACGTGTTCATGTCTGTATCACCAGTGTCAAGGATGGTGAGCAGTGTCAAGGATCCCAGCAATCATTGACCAGAAGGCTTCCGCTGCTTCAGGATCCTTCAGTTTCTTGAGATCAAACTTTATTCTTGTGTGGCCCTCTTTTTTGATCTTCTTTAGATGTAGCCTAAAGGTCTTGGCAATGTTTTCACTTGACTGTATGCACCTCTTCACCATGACTGTGATGGTCTCTGCTTGGACTGTGTCATGTCCATGTTCTGGATACTTTGTGTTGGCTGAAGGTGTTTGCCATCATAAAGTCATTGTAACTTGCAAATTCCAGTAGCCTCAGGTCACTCTTGTTATCCATGCATTGCAGGTGTGCCCCCATGTTCCTTTCCAGTTCATGCAAGAATCCTCACCTATTTTGGCATTCCAATCACCTTGCACAACCAGAATATTGTTCTTTGGTGTTTTATCCACAACTTCTTGTAGCTGGTCATAGAAGTCATCCCCATCTGTGTGATGGTGATGTTGGATGGAGTTGCCCTGAGGCAGATGGTGAAGAGCCAGCTAGAGTACTCATGTTGTCCTAGAGTGTTCCAGGGGTATCTGTTTATTTGATATATAAGCTCCTCAAGCTTTCTTGCTGCTCTCAGTGTTCTCACATTCCAGGTGCCAATTGTGATGTTGTTCCTGACACAGATCTTGCTGCTCTGATTACCAGTCATATACTTTCCACCTCCACCCTGGTGCATGAGGGAAGGCATGGCCCTTGTTGACCTGGGTGACAACCCAGCTGATAAGGGATGAGTAATGGTTGTCATTTTTCCTGTGGTGTGTCTAGTACTGCTGACACCTGGTGGAGTCCAACACTCTCCAGGCATGACCAAACTAGGTGATTGTCTAGGTTATGAACACATAGCTTTTGAGCTGTTTGACATAGCTTTTGAGCTGTTTGACATAGCTTTTGAGCTGTTTGACATAGCTTTTGAGCTGTTTGACATAGCTTTTGAGCTGTTTGACAGCCTTGTCACTTGGCCATTGACTTTGTCTTCGAAGTTCTTCCATCCAATAATGCTGTGTTAACATCACACTATTTATTTGAATCTGGAAGACTCATGGGGGATGGGAGCATCTATTTTCCCATGCAAGTCTTGAGGACTTGCCCACTGCCAAAGTCATTACACTTTGTAATTTAGATTATCAATTTGACATTCTGGGTGTGATTGAAGAATTAAATTCACTTGAGAATATTTATGTTAAATAATAACCAACCTGGCTTTGAAAAAATACTCTCAGTTCAAATGTATTTTATATTATTTTGAATTTGCAAGCTTTAGAATGTATTTATTTTTGTGATTTGTTTGATCCAGCCTTTTGGTACCAGACTGGTTCATTTCAGATAGCATGTTAGCCATGAAAGTACTATTTCTCAAAGTCATCACACCTGGTAATTTAGGTTATGAATTTGACATTCTAGGTGTGATGCTTTCATCATTCTTTGAATAAAACTTTGATGCTGTGATTGCAATAATTGATTCAACAGGTTTTAATGCCTTTTTTGAATTGGGACTGATTGAGATGTTTTTCTGGTTCATGGTAGTTCATGATTACTCAGAGATATTACCATTTCTTTTGTTTGTAATTCTTTATCTTTACATGTTTAGAATTCCACTTTTAATCAGTGCCATATAGACAGCACTGTGCTGTCAGCACCATATAGACTATAGTGCTATCAGCACCATATAGACTATAGTGCTGTCAGCACCATATAGACAGTATTGCACTATCAGCACTATATAGACAGCATTGTGCAATCAGTGCCATATAGACAGTATTGTGCTTCCAGCACCATATAGACTATTTTGCTGTCAACACCATATAGACAGTATTGCACTGTCAGCACCATATCGATAGCATTGTTTTTACCAGCAATACTCTAAGCAACTGACCATGGGTAAGTGATATCTCCTGTATTATTATATCAAATTGTCATTAGTTGGTTTATCAATGAAACTACTAAAGAAACACTTTAATTAAAATGATAGATTGTTTCTATATCTGATTATTAATATAGGTGCCAAATTGACTAATTGATTACACTTAATTATATGACTAGGTCCAGTTTACACATTGTATCAGTCAGACAGTGAATAGAGATGATGCCAGTAACTAAACTTTTAAGGTCCTCATGTTTTCCCAGTTATTTGAACACTCTATTGCCACAAAAGCTCAAGACCAGAGAGGTATGAAAGTTCATCTCCTGAACTTGTAAAACATTCCCCCTAACTGAATGATTGCTCCAGTCATGAAATCACCATACCTGCCATAGCATGACTTGTCACACTAAAAAATAAATGTGATTATTTACTCCCAAACCCCCTGATATGGTTGTGTTTTGAAATAGCATGATTTTTTGTAATCTTCAAAAATATACAAAGCACTTCAATATATACCTGTAACATGTAGCATGTATAAATAGTACACAGTCCTTATTGGAGCTAAAGTTATTGAGATAGTGTAAATAGAAGCAATTAAAATGCATAAACAATCACCATTTCACTTGTTACTAAACTGTGTGTGATGTGATAAAAAGATTTCTGTGGGTAAGGTCATTGTGCTAATTTGCATAGGTAAAGTTCAGAGTTGAACAAGCCAATTCATCATAAGTTGTATATAAATCAAAGAGATGCAAGATGCATGTAGAAGAACAACAGTTGTTACACATCATTGCTTTGAATGGGAATGTTTAATCAATCGAATTAAAGATCATTGTGGAATTTGTGAACAGCAGTAACATTTCTTTGATGTCAGATTTTACTCTATATAAAATGCAAAGCTTGATTGTTTCATTTGTCATAACAGTGTTCAAGTGTCATGCATTTTTCAAGGTGATTTAGAAGTCAATAAGCTATCAGCAATTGCAAGTAAAGCCCTGCATAAGTAAATTTCAGAACTCCTGGTTGATGAAGTTTTTCTTTGTGAAGCACAGCTGCAAGTGGGGGAATTGAATATTTTGCACATACTGCAAACATAATGACATAAGTCACTCTGGAGTGTATGACAACAACCAAAATAGGAGTACAACCTGTATAAAACACATTGGACATGCTGAATTGAGCAATCTGATTACTGTAGTTCTAATAATAATAATAATAATAATAATAATAATAATAATAATAATAATAATAATAATAATAATAATAATAAAAAGGACTTTATATAGCGCCTAATCTTTAGAAGCTCTAACTGCTTTATAACATTTGACAATGCTTAAAAAGAATATAAAAAACATATAATGAAATGATTACAAAAATTAAAAACAAATACCACAAAATTAGAAACAGAAAACATGCTGTAAATTTTTAAGGTAAGGATATGTTAAGTTCTCTTTATTATAATCCAATATCTTAATCATGTAAAATAATAGCTATTAATTGACCCAAGCATTTCAGGATGATTTTAGCCATGAAATAAACTGACCGAAAGACAATCATAAGCACATACTCATTCTTTAGTTAGTACCTCCATCTACACATTTGTGTTCACTAGATGAAGGGGCCCCGAGTGGCCTAAAGCCATCTCTGTCTGTGTGTGTTTGATCTAGGATTCTGGCTAATGTATATATGTGAGAAAGCTTGCCAGTAGCTTCTCATGGGTCAGTGGTTCTTTCCAGTGATTTCTCAGTTTCTTCCTCCACCATTAATACTGGCCACCATGAATAGCCTATCATGTGCTGAAAAACACTAGATGAAGACATTTATTACTGCTGTATTACCTGTAAAGCCCCCATTAAACCCGAAAATAGTATGCCCACTTATGCCCCCCCCCTATAAAATGGTCAGTCTAAAAAAAAATTGATTAGACTGCATCAAATACAGTTCTGACAGTGCTGTCATTATCATTATATACAACAACTCAGTTCTGACCAGAATTCCTCAGACAATCCAGTATAATAAGTAGGGAAGTTTAAAACACCAGTCCTATCCAGTCTCTAGTGAGTGCAATGATGACACATTATCTTCATACACCCTAGGGAGCCATTGAAAGCAGCAAAGCTTGTGTGTAATTAAGCCTTTTTGCCATCACCATCCAGAGGATTTTAAAGACATAAAACTTGGTGCATATTTTTACTTTATATTAGTGAGTTTGTAATTATGTGAGTGTTTGCACATATGTTTGTGTATAGTAATGATATTTTTCTAACAACTATTTTTTTTCTTTGTAAGATACGATAAAAGCTTTGAACAAGACAAGTTATTTTTTTTATTCAGAATTGAATTTTCAGACATTTTCTATAGGCTTATATAAAAAGTTAGCTTTTTCTCAATTGGATGACATGGCTTTTATTTTGTTATGCATACTTACCCCATTTGGGACCTCAAATGAACAAAAACAACACTGTCTGGGTATAGGGCAGGTATGAATCTGTCACTCACACCTTCTGGTGTTTAACACTATTGTGTTTCTGTGTGTCAGCACATCACACCTATAGAACAAAATATGTAAAATCTAGACTCAAATTAAGAAATAATGATACTGGCCACACAACTAATTTTCACTGTCATCCTCCTATAATTATTTGGAGATCTTGTCAAATGAAACTTCACCATCCAACTTTGCCAGAAAAACCTGTCAGTTAGGTGTTTATATTTCCAGGGTAATAAGCCTGAGCTTTCGTGTAATCAATTTTTAAATGCTGTTAAGTGATATTCTACAGTGTAGTTTTCTCAAAAATAAAGTGATTTTTGTAAATAATTAGTTTGAGAGGAAATTAGCTAATCAAAGAAGGATAATACTAAAGAAAAAGCAAAAACAAATCTGGAAATGAATTTGATAAATTTCTGGTACATTTAGTAGGTACACCAATATTTTCCTTTCTGGGGTCAGAAGTTGTTATATCTCCTTTGAATATTTTTATATTAAATTTGCTGCCATTGTTATTATTATTTTTAAAAAATGTCCAGCTAGAGCCATTGGAAATATGATCCATAATGCAGCTGTACCATATATACTGGTAGAATGTCAGGCTCTTAATCTTAGGGTCAAGGGTTCAAAACCCATCTGTGCAAGCCCAGATCTGCTGCCATAGGAGAGGCACTTTGATTTTCTTGGAATTATACATTGATTGCCAGTTATGTATTTAAAGTGCCATGAAAAATAGAATAATGACTGTTTTGCATTAAAACTAGTGACATAAGTGTTTCATTTACAGTTTAGAAAAAATTCTAGACATCTGCTATGTTTTGAAATGACATTTTATGAGTAACTAATTTTAATAAAGCCCATGAACCTTGCTTTGAGAAAAAATATTTGTAAGTCATTTAAATGATTTATTGAATGAATACTGAAAATAAAATGAAGTGACAAAATTGTTGACTGCTGTATTGTTGTTTACTCCTGAGTCAGCAGTGTTGGTGGGCTTAATATAGCTATATGTGAAAGTTAACTTTTGAGCATGTATATATCAAACGGAGAAATATGGTAATAAGAAACAAATACAGTTGATTCTGTCCATTTTTAGAGTGCATTAGGGCATCTTGGTTCCTGTGTAAGTTTTGAAAGTAAGGGATTGGATGTATGTTAATGGCTACTTTCAGATGGCTATCTGTGTCTTGTTAAACAAAGTGGATCAAAACCAATGTCTTTTCTGGCATGCTTTCTGACTGTGTGGCAACTAATTTTAATTACCAGATATGGGAGACAGACTTTAGCAGGCAATCTTAGATAAGTAACCGTTAGATTCCTTTTAGAACCAAAGACCTTAATGTCAGTGATAAAAACAGTGCTACATTTGTTACATCAAGCTGACTTGTCTTAACATTCATTTCATAGCTTTTTCAATTAGCTGTTAGCTAAATATAGATTTTAAAACTTGCACCTATCAGTATTAACATTAATCAAATGACTGATATTTGCTGCACTTATTCATCTGACATAAAAGATGAGATATTGGTATGATCTTGGCATTATTGTGATCACCAGTTAGATTCCTGTTAAAACGCAAGAAAGCCATTGTACAGCAAGATCTTACTGTATTCAGCTTAAGTACTTGCAATACTAATTCGGCTTCCATAGTAAACTTGTGCAAACACCATGATATTAAAAATTATATACCTTAAAATTAATGAATATCTAAATTTTAATGCCAAATTTTAAAGTCAACATACACCATTTGTTGTATTCAGCTGAAGTCATATATTGAATATCTCCAGTGTTACTATTTGCTATGGAATGGCATCACTTTGTTTTCTTTTTTTCTGCGTTTGTGGCATTCAGACTGCATCCCCACAATCAAACTCTATTATTATGTACAGTAACGTGATCAAATCTATATTTATCACTATAGACACATCATTGTTTACAGATTTTGTGTAGAAGAAAAGCATACAAGCTGCAGAATATTCGGAGCTACATTTGTTTAAAATATGTTTTCAATTTTGCATCAAACAGCCAGGTGCTAATTTCAGTAATGAGTTTCCCAAACTGATGTCTGTAAAAGGACTAATGTGCCATCAATAAAATATTGTCATTTTTTTCAGTTACAGCCAGGAAACACTTGCAAAAGATTCTTTTCACTAAAATTTTACTTTCATTATCAACTGGTCCTGTGCAACCAAACCCATATGTACATGTACTCTATTTTTTGTTTACCCATTTTTTGACTGGTTCTTATTCTTCCATTGTACCATGTGAGTCCTGAAATCATATAAATTGATTATAATTTGAACTATTCAGCTGAAGTCATATATACAGGTGGTGGTTGATTTATGCAATAAATGTGCTCCTAAGGTTATGGTGTAAATTGAAATTGTTATAATTTTAAAGTAATTTTCCATTCATGTAAATGAAAGAAATTAATTGGGAATGTTATGCTTTATTAAATTGAAGGCATGTTTTCCCATAAAATACTTGTAAATTAAGGAAATTCTTTGGAAAATTATACTTCATTAAAATGAAAGCATGTTAATAATTCATTAATGCGGCAATAATTGTTTCACTATATGTATTTTCACTATGCTTCATATTTTTGTTATGCTTGCGTCCATAACATTAAGTGGGGTATGCCTGTATTGTACATCAGTTGCTGTATTTAACTGAAGTCATTCAGTAAAGGCTGTTTACAATGTTTCACAGTCCTCTGTAATTTTTATAACTTTGTAACTGAGAAACATATCCAAAATTTCATTGCTCATTTTACAGAATGTTTATATACTTGACCAAATTGATGTACATATCATGACATTGGACATACATGTAGTTAATAAGTTTTACCTTCCACTGAAAGGGTCAACATACATGTAATATGCATGTAAAATCATGAAAAATTGCTTTGACATGAGAATGTCCTTGTTTAGTAACTTAGTGACTTGTAAATTAGACCATGTCTGGTTTTAGTTTTGTTTTGTCAAGTCAAAATTAGAAAGGTACCAGTAAGCAAGTATGTGTCCCTGATATAAAAACAAAGTGTAAACAATGTTTTAAAATACTTTGGCTTAAAAATAAAAAAGACTTTAAAATTTGGCATACTGCCAGCCAGGTATAGCCTATCACATGCTGAAGAATGGCATTTAACCCCACAAAGTCAGAAATAGACATATTATGCTTCTGTGATGTGTTGAATTTTGAAGGCTTAGTGAAACTTAAGGTTAAAAAAATTGTACTTTGAAGTTAACATAGTCAAGCCAGAAAGGTCTTGATAAAGTTCACTGATTATTTCTTTATTTCATCTCTGAACACATAAAAGGGGTTATATATGGCCCCAGTAGCATTTGACTGGGTCATTGTACCAGTACAGTGACATGCATGCAATAGAAACTCGACCTTAACAGTTCAAAAGGGGCATACATCAAATAATTGATTTTACAAAGGAAACTAAGTGCAGCATATTTTAGGCTAGTGAAATCTGATTATATACATGATTATTTGGAGAGAATTTTATGAACAGTTATTCCCAATTGCTCAGGGAAATTAAGGGCATACACTTTGGGAAACTGACGATTTATGAGTACTGACTTGCCAAAATTCTTTAGTGTGATTTTTCTTGATCGAAAACTAAGTCAACTCTATGGAAACCTAGAGAGTAGTGTTTCTTCATTAAAAGGGAACTCATAGAAGGAAGCCAGACAGCTGTCTTAAAAAGGAAGACAGGCTATAGGCTAGGACTTTGTTTGGAAAGAAACAGTATTATGGTATGCAATTTTTGTTTTCATTTTTAATATTCTATATCATTTGTTTGGTTTGTTTGAAAATGTGTTGATATGCTTATGATTCATGCATGTATCATGTATTTATTTTGTAGGACTCAATTAATTAGTTTATTGCCATTTAATACTTTGATTTTACAATTATTAGTTCATTGAGAGAATTGACAGATTGCATGTAATTAAATATTCAATGTGTAGATTTGTATAGGGATTTATGTATTAATCCTAATATACAAATGTGCCATATTTCTTAGAATATATGAATTGATTCTCTGTGTATGATAATATTTGCTATCACGAGTTAATGACAAGTGTATATTTATACATGATTTTGCAATATTTAAATGATCACACAAGTTACTTTAATGTAGCTAGATTTAGTGGATATTATGCCATAAGGAATTGAGCATTTATTTTATTGAACTGCATTGACTAGCTAAATGTAAATAAGACATGTAGTAATGTATGCTTTTATATATGGACAAATTTGTTTGTAGCACATGGTAATCTCTGATGAAATGGCCGTGGAGTGACATGAACTTCGAGCTAAGGTCATTCATACTAAAGTAACGGTTCTTACTGAAACACAGAACCTGTATGGACAGCTATTTGTTAAGATCACATTATGTCAGAATTTGTGCAATGTGAATTGATTATCTGATATGAACCAATATAGTCATATATATATATATATAAAATACATGATGAGCAGTGGAATTTGTCTAGCGTGAAGCATACTATATATATTTAAGGAAGCAGCTTTATACTCCTAGTGAGAGGAAGGAGAAAGCAGGGATAAGTCAAGGAACCATATGATTCAAGGAGAAACCCACATCTATGAGAGGTTGGAATAGTCAAGAGTCGAAAGTGGACCAATGTACACACATTAAATGAGGAAACAAGTCGAGAGAAAACAGATATCAGGTATGCTGTCTAAGCATGGGAATTGCACTCAGAATCAACACTCATAATATGATATAAAATTGAACACTGTGACTAAATTCTGTCTCTATAAATCAGTTGAATAGGAAAGTGAATTTTAGGTATGCATTGTTTGGAGAATGAATTTTGGTTATGCTTTAATTAAATACATTTAATTTATTAAATTTTTGACAAAACATGATTTTCTTTTTATTATATATTAATTGATTAAAATTTTATATTTTTTATTATTGAAAGGGGGCTCATTGTTATTTATTCCTTTAGATAATTTGCTCAGCTATCTGTAATATTCCATCTATCCATTCACACTGTGCAATAACACCGTGGGAGATCATTCCCTAGCTAATGATGCCGAATCAATTAAGGAGGGTTTTAATGTTTTAAATCCCTTCGATACAGCTTCAAATAACTGGACTTTGTACTTAAGGAATACACTTTTTAAAAAATAACCAGATACCAGTCGTACCCACAATGCCTTGTATAAATTGTTTGTTGTGCTTCAATTTCCATTGCTTTCAGGGCCTGATTGTTTGGGCAGGGTGAGGCCATAAGCTATGGGAATCTGAAGAGGCCCTATTTGGCAAGTGTTAACAGAAAATAAGGCTGTCAAAATATTCTGAAAGTTTGAAAAGCACCTTTAGACTGTGGGACTGTTAAGCTTTAGCTTGTTTAGCTTATGCCTAAATCTGGCCCTGATAGCTTTTGTGGTTGCCTGCTTCGATAACAAATTACATGTATATTTTTTCAGAAAAAGTTGAATAGGTGTGCTTAAACTTTTCACTCTATTTATCATCGCTAATTTTTTTTATTAAAATTTTAAAAAATTTAAGAAAATCTTAAGGACATTACTTAACCTATCCAAAATATACATTAGAAGATTGGAGCAAATCCGTTAACTTTGAATGGTAAGCTGTATACCTTATATGTGGATTAGTTATCAAACCTCAGATTCCAAAAGAGCAAGGCAAGTTTATTGCCCTTTTGGCAGAATGCTTTCCATTCTCTACTAATATATTTACACTAATATACATGCAGTGTGATAGAAAATGAAAAAAAGGAAATGAAAATGAAATCTTAAAAGTATTTACAGTTGTCCTATTGATGAATGTAAGGGTGCAAATTTCTGTCATCTATAAAGAGCACATTAATTTGGGCTGGTGAACAATTAGATTTATGGTGACAGATGCATGTTAAATCCCAATACCGAAAGGATTTTTAATGTCTGTTTTGTGAGAGGAGTGATTCTTAATTAGGCCTTCGTTTATTTAGCAATCAGACATACTGGAAGTAGAAGGTTAACTATGATTGTGGTAATGTAAAAATCTAAATTGATATTGTCCAAGATCAGTTATTTGGTAATCTGGAGGCAAGGTGGACCACAAGTTTTGTGTGCCTAGTTATATATATATATATATATATATATATATATATATATATATATATATATATATATATATATATATATATATATATATATATATAAATTAGTAGATATATTTAATCCAGATTGGTTACACTAAATAAGGGGTGTGGTTCCCACTCCATATTTCTTGTGTTTAATATGCTCCATCTCAAAAATTTATTCAGTCTTTGTTTTTCTGCAAGAGAAAAAGTATAGAGTCTCTGAGTTTGAATTTGAAAAAAAATCCTTTCGTAAAAACAATCACCCAAGAGATCAAATGTCTGGAAAGTCAAAGGACACAATTCTGGGGTAGAAGCGAGTAAAGCTTGAAGCTCATGGTATTTGCATCAATCTTATGTAATTTGTTGATACCAATATAATGATTTGCTTGAATTTATTTGCTTATATTTACATTATTTGTTAAAATTTGTAGATCAATTTTCTTGATATGAGTATTGCTACTGTGTTGATTTCCTTTTTTTTCAATCCGTATGATGGTCTTCTTTACATAAGTTTGTCAAATTGTTTGGATTTGTTGTCTTGATTGTTATTTCATGAATTACTATAGTTGATTTGAGTTAGGAAAAGCCATGTGAATTCACTGACCTTAAATGATTTCATGTATGATAAAGACTTGAGTGTATATTGACTGAAAATAACATTGATAATCCATAAAGTGAGATTTCATGTATGCTAAAGACTTGAATATGTGTATTGAAACAATGTACCGGTAGTCAAGCTATGTAAAGAATTTCATTCATTCATTTGTCTAATTGAGATGAAAACGGAACTGTCATGTGATGTTAATGTGAGTTAGTGTTGAAATAACCGTTAGGAAGTACATTAATCTTTGTTTATGGTCTGCCATGTTTGGCCTGACCAGATAGCCTTTGGTATCTGTTTGAATTCTGATAGGATGATATCTGACATAACGGGGGGGGGAGAGGAAAAAATGATCTATTCCCAGTAGGATATTTAACCAGAGATTTAGGTTACTTCTCTGTTTATTTTGAAAGGGGAGATAGCTCCACTGATGTATCCACCTACAGATGTATCCACTCACTGATATATCCACGTACCTACTTATCCAAATGTCTGCATATCTATGTACTTATGTATTCACCTACCCATACAAAGGGCTGAAATAAACAAGACAATTGAGAAATCGGAGAAGAAAAAAAGAAAAGCAAAAAGGACCAAGAAGTGAAGTTGGAATGAACGGAATTAAGTAGGTTATGAAGTTGTACAAGGCAATGACTTTGATTGTGCACTTGATTCTATGATGAACCAATTATATTATTTAAAACAGATCGGCTATCTTTATAAGTATATTTGTGTTTTGAAATTGGATGAATGATTTATTTAAAAAAGAAGTGTATCTTCCTAATGTACTGTATTATCACAATTCTTTATGTAATTGATTATAATGTTGTCTTTTCATGTATGGAGCTTGTGTCATTCTATTTTATATGTCTGCTCAGATCTCTGTTTACTCCAGCTATATTTTTCACACTTTATATTAATATTTACTTAATCCGGGAAATAACTGAGGTGATCAACCTCTAAATAACGATAACCCAATGACCCACCACCACAATGAATGGTTGTTTATTGGTCTTTTAACATCATGGATTGTAGCAACCATGAAAGTCATGGAATCTGGTACTTCATGAAACTTTATACCCCATGAAAATAGATATTTGATGAAATTTGGTACCTCATGAAAACTGATACTCAATGAAAATTAATTCTCTGTGAAAAAAGTTACCACATGAAAATAGATATCCCATAAAAACTGATACATGTATCTCATGAAAAATTTCACATGAAAATAGACACCTCATGAATTGATATTTCATGAAAATCGATACCCAATAAAATTGATACTCATACAAATATATGCGCATGACCTTCTCAACCTATGATAATGCTTTAATATACACACATTTTTGGATTTATATCCTGCTTTTATAGAAAAATTTGCAGCAGTTCCTGATTTAAAAAAGAAATAATAAACAAAATAAAGGTAAAAAATATGGCAATACTGAGTATATATAATGCTACAGTTTTGACTGTTACTAAGATATTGTTTTCACCTTGCATTATGACAGAAAGCAGGTTGCTAAGGGAGAGATGTTATCAGGCCCAAACCTATATGATTTTGTTCAGATATTACATCATAGGCCTGCTTAGTGAAATGGTCAAATGTTAAGGAAGCTAGGTGAGTGACATCAGGTGCACTTGAAAAGACATATTTTGCCAGTTTTTTTAATGGTAATTCTATACATTGAAGTGATTGGTGTAAACTAAACATAGTGCACTCGATCTAAAGATGTAAAGACTTCTGAAAACACTACTACTGTATTATGGCTACTTTCATGTCTATGATTTGCCATCTGTTCTAATCCATCATATCTGTTGATGTGGAATGGGAATTCCAGCCCACACAATTTAATTCTCAGCTGGGTTTTCCCAGTTCCACAGTAATGGATGGCATATCATTGACTCTTAGAAGTTTTACTGGTAATAGGTTTGTCACAAGCTTACATCACCTCAGTGGTTTTTAATCAGGGATGTAGATTCCAAGTCAGTAATAGAAACCTATAATTTTTACTTTCTTGTTTAAAACTGACTTACAGTGGAAGATAGCGATTGTTAGGATCTGTTTTTAAAAAGTTTCTGGAATTTAAAAATAAAAATTCAGTTTCTAGGCATGACATTATGTATGGTACTCTAATTCAGTGTTCATTTAATAATTGAACTTGTTACGCGAGTAATCAATCTTGAAAATTAATTACACACTGCATGAGCAGATGCAACATATTGAAGTTATGAAAATAATAATGAATCTCAAGAAATGAATAACAGACCTTTATTTTAATGATTGTCAGAGTACATGGATGGATGTATGAGTACATTGAGTATGCAAGATAGGTGTATGTTTACACAGAGTACACAAGATGGGTTATGAGTACATATAGTACACAGGATGGGTGTATTAGTACACAGAGTACAAAAGATGAGTGTATGAGTACACATAGTACACAAGATGGGTGTATGAGTACATAAGTAGTGCTATGAAGTAATAATGTTTAGTACTGTGGGTCACATGATGTGACTGTAACCAGTTTAAATGGTTGATACAGACTCTGTAAATATTTGTATATTTTCCTTGTTTCCCCTTTGTTCATGATAGTAATAAAAGTGGCTGGTATTTTTCATGATTTCACCTTTATTTAGAGGCATTGTCCAAACAAGAGTGTATTATGATAGTGTATGTTATGCACAAAAATATGGTTTTAAAGGTTACTACAAAAATATTGATTTTCAATAACCAAGATAAAAGGTGAGTGTATATACTTACATACAAATTAGGTAAAACAGCAAAAACCATACAACCAGATATGTTATTGCATAATGTATGATCAAGTTTTATGTAGTCTTTAATACTGATTAATGCAAAGTACTGATGTTAACCCAGATCTGCCAGTGCATTACAGATCTGCCAGTGCATTTTATTTAATTACAAATCTGCTAGTGCATTTTTTTAATACAGATCTCACATTGCATTATTTGAATTCAGGTCTTTCAGTTCATTATTCAATTACAGGTCTGCCAATGCATTTTTTGAATACAGATCTGTCAGAGCATTATTTGGATGCAGATCTGTGAGTGCATTACTTGAATACAGATCTGCCAGTATAATTTATTCAATTGCAAATCTGATTAAGATCTGTCAGTGCATTTCATTCAATTACAGATCTGCCATTGCATTATTTGATAACAGATCTGGTTCTGGTAATTTGCAGTTGGATCTAACTTACAAGTGATAATATATGGTACTTAGCAATAGTGGAACAAAATTGGCCACTTGGCCTATTTACCCATGTTAAAAAGAGGGACAGTGTTAGCCAGTGACAGCCATTTTATTCATTTGCTCATGTTAAAAATGGTCAGTGTTAGATACTTTACCAACTTACCAATGGTAAAAGAGGGACAATGGAAACCACTTGATCCATTTTTCCCATACTTAAAGAGGAGTAGTTTTTGACACTTTATTCATGTACCCACATTAAAGGTGGGGCAGTGATATTATTTGAGTGAAGATTTATATATTTTGCTGCTTATTGCAGTTGTAACAGTATATGGACTGGATAGTGTTTGATGCACATCACTGACTTCTTATTGCTCAGATACAATCCAGATCTCTAATAAACAGAGCCCTTTCCTTAATCATAGAAGGTCTAAAAGGCAATTTGAATGCTTTTTTGAAGCAATGGGGGATTTTAGCAGGGAGGCAGTGTGTGCATTCAGTTAGGTCAGATACACTGGTAATTTGTTTTTGTTGTTATTTCCATCATCAGGTTCTAAGGTTTGATGAGGCAATTAGTGGAGTCTTACAACCAAAACTTCAACTTTCATCAACAGATGATTTTACCATAATGTGGTGAATTAATCTCAGCTGTAATCCAGCTTTCACACAACCTGTTCCCAAGTACTGAGAATAGAAAACTGTTGCCACATTATGGTGTGCACTTGAAAAGAAATGTGAGAAAACTTTCATCTCCATATAGTTTTATCACTCCCATAATTGCCTTGTGATCAAATGAGACCATGTTGATCACATAACTGATCAAAACCACGGGTTCAGTTGTACTGATCAGTTTGGAAGCATATTTTAAAGAAGAAAACACTATATTTAAAATAGAAATAATGAATTTCTGAACTCATTTGTAAGTTAGCATTACTTTTAGTTTGTGAATATTTTTATTCTTACTTTATTTTGGCCATTGCAGAGGCAAAGTGTTCCAGCCACTTTATGAACTTTGGAAATTTACCTGACTCAGAAAATGAAAGATTCTGCACCATCAAAGCCAGATCCCAGAAGGGACAGGCTTAAGGAGTGAAATAAAATAAAAACTTTCCTAAAATGATTGGGGAACATTCATCATGTCCCCTACTACAGGGTTTGAGATGACTTCATCACCTCTCCTACTAAAGTTTTGATTCTGTAATTAGCTCATCTGACACATACAACTGCATCCAAGGGTGTGATGGCTAGTAAAACACAAGTTAGCCAGCAGTCAGACAAGCAAAAGTTAGCCATTACATCACCAGCCACAAGTTGCATCATTTTTGTCTTTTCCTCATATCACTTATGGGGCCACAGGTGGGCTAGTCACTGGTCAAAAGACTCACCTTTACTGATCACAGCTGTGTTATCTCTGTCCATGTGGGTTCCGGTCTTGAGCTTGGCCAATGTGGGTATGTGCAAAAGCTTGGCAGTAGCTTCTCATGGATCTTTCTGTGGTTTTTCACAGATTCTTCCTCCACCAGTCATACTGGCTGCTATGTATTAGCCTATCTTGTGCTGAAAAATGGCATTAAACCCCAAAACAACAACAATAACAACAAGTCACTTATACTTCTTGCATATATATATATATATATATATATATATATATATATATATATATATATATATATATATATATATATATATGGGGCACTGAGAGTGGCGTGGTCTAAAGCACTCTACATTATGGATCACTGTCATCTCACCTCTGACTGCATGGGTTTGAGTCTAAGATTCATCGAATGTGGATATGTGAGAAAGCTTGCCAGTAGCTTCTCGTGATTCAGCGGTTCTTTCGGTTCTTTCGTGGGTTTCCCAGTTACTTCCTCCATCATTAATACTGGCTGCCATGTATATCCTATCGTGTACTGAAAAATGGTGTTAATCCCCAGAACAACAACAATATATATATATATATATATATATATATATATATATATATATATATATATATATATATATATATATATATATATATATATATATATATATATATATATATATATATTGTAAAGCAGTGGTCCCCAAACTTTTAGTCGGTGCGGACCGGTCAACGTTTGATAATTTTACCATGGGAGAGGGCGTTGATTGTTTATATTTTAGATTGTTCTGATTTAATAATTTTAATTTCATTGTATTTAAACATGCCTTCAAAATAAAATACAGTTACACCAAAAATTAATATAAATAAATATAAATATAAATGAATATAAAGTGAATATAAACCCAAGAGAAATACACAACAGTAAATAAAATGGAAATAATTTAATGTACCTTGAGTGGTCCAGTACCATTTGATTTATGGACCGGTACCGGTCCGTGGCTTGGGGTTGGGGACCACTGTTGTAAAGGACAAAATTTTTAGATCAATCTTTGTTACAATTAATTATGGTAAAACACACTTACTTGCATACACGTACCATTAACGAGATGTATGGGGAAATGGCCACCATGTACAAGCCATAAAGTACAGATTAGTTAGGCCAAGGCCAGAAGTTATTAGTTTTAAATTAAGGGCTTAGTTTGTTTAAACTTACCAAATGGGGTTCAAGTTTTGTTCTATGTAGAACTAATTGTAGGTGACAGCACAGTCGTAGCCATTTGTTGATTGAAATAATGCAGTGTATAGTGCCAGAAAGGCAAGAATTATTGTAAATCTGGTTGGTCATGCTGTGAGAGTGGAACAGAATCAGTCAACAGGTTATGCATTGATACAAGGCAGAGTTATTCGATATACTTGGACTCATAAATGATGATTTTATATTCTGTCTTAAACAGAATCGGCTAAACTTTCTAATGTCATTGTAATTTTTAAATTCCTCAATTAGTTAATATGTAAAGAACAAAGTCTATCTTTTGAACTAAAAATTTCATATTATTTATTCATGGAAAATTTTATTGTTTGAAATTTTATTAAATTTTGTCCTTACTTGTAATGGAACCTCGACTTATTTGTTCTGTATATTAGCTCAGATTACTTCTTTATTCCATTTATAAATTCTTACATGTAGTAGCTTTATTCGATACCAGACAAATTTCATCATTGGAGGTCACTCCTAGATATGAAGAAAAAAAACCAGTAAACCCACCACAAATAAGTTGAGAAGGGGTTTACCACCACACACCCACACACACAGTGTTTGTTTTTACAGGCATGTCCCCAGAAAATTTTATATACCCAACTGGTTAAAAAGAAAACCCTTATATAGACAAAGAGTTTTTTCAACAGTGTCATCATCTTTGCATAAGTGTGGATTATTTGTATTTTATGACTGCAGTGTTCTAGATTACTGTGAATTTACTATTTTCAACTGGTTACAATTTTTTTATTTTGTTTTCTGATACAAACCATGAATTTTTAAGACCCAATGAACAGTAATTAACTACTTCCCAAATCAGCAAATACACCATATATACTTACTCACTTATAAATCAAGTCTTACTACCAATAAAATAGACTCTGAGCTACCATTGCTTATTGTGCAGGAAGATGAGGGTATGTTATGTTTTTTCAGTTGAATACTCCTAACATACTGCATAAACCCAGATTTGCTGGTGCATTTTGTGATGGCAGACCTGGGTCTGTGCATTTTGCAGCTGGAGCTGACCTATACATGAATCATTGTATGGTATGTATTAATGAAAATGTCATTCTTTATAAAACTACAACAATCAATACCATAAAAATAAAAAGAATTCAGTCATTTTGTTTTTATTTGATTTTTCAGTCAGAGCAATATACATTTTCCTTTTCAAGAACATAGGAAGGACTCTTGACTTTTGTTGAAATCTTGGCTCTGTCAGGCAGTATTCTGAATTCAGTTTTAATGTCATTAATGTTTCATAGGCTTTAACAACACATTAATCTTTCAAGTCTACAAATAAATAAAGGTTAAATTTTAACTGCAATTTTCATGTGATTCTTTTGCGCAATAATTTGCATATTGTTTTAAAAATTGATAGTTTCCAGAACAAAATATATTAAAATGCACAAAAAATTAATAAAATTGTGTTAGATTAAGATTGTAAAAAGTTGTAAATGTTTGTACAAACATTATCATATCAATAAAGCTAATATGCAAAATCAATTTTAGGGTCTTTTATCCTAACTGAAGATCTGAAGGATACTGTAATTTAGTAAAACTTTATTTGAGCAATCTCCACTATGAGTAGCCATCGGTCATTTATGGTCAGAAATATTGTGCATAGTGACCACTTGTTAAATGTGACTTGTGGCCATGATTTATTTGCAAAATATGTTTCAACACTGCTATGAACAGTTGTATTGCAAAATCAGATATAAACACTACAGGTCTTTATTTGAATCCTTTGTAATGATGGTTGCTTAGTGGAGTCTGCTGCAGATGGAGTGCGGATTGTTTTGAACCATTTTGCATAAAAAAGATGAAGCAGAAAGTTTTGTCTGGTTAGCGGTTTCCTTATATATGTATGATGGAGTTGTGTACAGCAGACAATATCCTACTTCCTACGAACCATTCCATCTCTAAAGCATTAGCAATCAAGGATTGACAGTCATTTCAAAGGTTCTTATTACTATCTATCCATTGTGAAAATCCATGTCCTGCTTTCAGCATAATGTAATGGGTCCTACAGTAAATTGTATGTGGAGTTACATTAGATCAGAATATTGGTGAATGAGGTCTTTGTCTTTCCCTCTTAACTAGTTATTTGTGGTTTCCAGACCAGTAAATTTTGTAGTTCTTTGTAAGGTTCTTTGTTATCTTATAATTGTTACTGTTATTATGTTATTTATCTGGGATGTAATAGATGGCAGATACTGTCCTATCTGGGTCAGACCAGTAATTTGTTTTTCTGTAGACATCTGAGAAAATAAAACTATGCTGTGCACTGAATGACTCAGTACACCATAAATGTACTTGATTGAAGTAATTGAAGTAATCGGAGTGAAAACTTGATGAATTTTAAAAATTGTGTGCTTCACATAATTTTCTGGAGATAATAGTTCCTGAACTCCAGATAAAAGCTACCATTATCTTCCCATTTGCATTAGGTGGGTACAAGAAAATTTAGCCTATTGAAAAATTGAAATTATGTAGATGGCACAGACAAAATCAACATAGAAAACCACAGATAGTCATCAAAAAACATTAAAAAAACAGTTCCATTCTGATACTAAAGCTAATGTCACAACTTCCTACGTAAAAGTACAATGTCTCATATTCCCCTCACTTCAAGACTGGTACCCAGTGTTCAGTTAGTAATTATTAGTCTCAATCCTGAAGAAAAACAAAGTTATGTACAGAGTGCCAAAAATGTTACAGTCGGGAATCTTGTAATCTGTTCATCATAGCTCATCTGTTAGGGCTGTACACTCCCTATTTTTTTCTGAGGCAATTAATTTAATATTTGTATCATAGGTGACTTAGGTTTTGGTTTTCATTGACTAAACAAATTTATTGAAGTGGTAAATGTTACTTGTAACTAATAATTTATGGACAACAAGCTAGTGTTACCTCATAATTGTCTTTGCAGTTCACCTGCAAAAAGACTTGGTGCAAGCTTCAAATAGGAATGATTATGGATCAATAAATTTTAAAAATTTTCAGGTGAATGCCTGTAATATTTATATGAATGAAGAAGAAAAAATATGAACAATAATTATGGTTACTAGTTTTGGTTTTGCAGGCTTTAACAGCACCTTGAACACAAATTAAAGAAGAAATGGAAGCAAAGTGCCCATCAAGGCAGCCAAGATGGGCTGGTACTCACTCTGTCTGATTAAAATCAGAACTAGCCAATGTTCCCTCTAAGCAAATGGTAGATGTGCATGCAATGTGTGTCGCATAGTGCAAGCATTACGGTGACTTGAGCAAAATTTTTAGATCATAAAACATCTGTACAAATTGAAGAAAATTAATACATAATACAATATGATTATTATGAGACAACACATAATAGATAAATTAAATCAACAATTTTTTTATGATAAATTTATATCATTTTCATAGTTTGTACTTACTCACTATTATGTACTTTGAAAAGAAATTGAGTAAGAACATATAATGTCTGGTATATAGAATGCTCTCTTCCTTTTTTTTACCCTTGCAAAATTTGTATACCTGATCAAGATCCATGGTTTGTCCACTTCTTACATAAAATTTAAATTTCAAGATTGTAGTTTTTCTAAAATAAAATAAATTTTACCTCATTATATTTCTCTTGAAGCTTTGCATGAGTCATTTCTCCAGCTAGGTTTAGTAAATGTTTATATTTCGTAGCTAATTTGCTTAGTTCAGCTTTCCCCGTAATCAAAGTTTGTTTGTTTCTGAATCACCAGAGTATCAAATGCTGCCCACTCTCTAAATTCACTCTCTGGCAATCTTTCTTGTAAACATGCTCTATAAACCTTAAGATCGCAGTTGTATATTTGTTTTCATAACCAGTTGTTGACAACAGCGTCTTCACAGCAACACTCCAGTTGTTGACAACAGCATCTTCACAGCAACACTCCAATGAACTTCATTTCTTTACAAATAGTGTGATTTAAGTTTAGTACTTTTTGTTTTAGCAAACTGTACAGCGTCTATGGTTGATATACAGCTTCTCTGGAAAACTGTACACAAATCAGCTAATTCAGCTAAAACTTCATTCAAGACAGTTAAAGTGAGGTGAACTTGCTCAAAGGTTTTGAAGTTCTTTTAAACAATAATTTACAATCTGATCATTATCTTCCTTGACCTGCTTCTGAAAATATTCTATTAAAATTGTGTAGTTTTTCATCAAAGCTTTAACAGCAAAATGTTGAGACATCTATCTCACCTCATTCAGTGGCCTAAAACAGACAACATCTTCATCAGAGATGTTAGCGAGATCTTCAAATGCATTTTTGTTTTACACTATTGGCTAAAACTCAGTGTAGATGATTTGGAGTAACATCTAAATTATTTTTCATTAGAGAAATTTTTCCCCACACAGCATCGATTCCTAGATTTTCTCTGTGTGCCACTCAGTGCTGCTAAGTCAGATGAGGAACCTTAGGACGGATCGAACCTTGACATGGATCAGTGCAGCCATGCTATTTTGTTTTCCTAGCATAACAGATGCCCCATCTGATGTAAACATTACCATCTTTTGAACATCAAAATTGTTTGTCATATAAAATTCCTTGATTGCCAAAAAGACCCACTGTTTTACCATGCCAGCAAAACTGTTTGGTGACATTTCCTGCAGGATGATTTTTAATGTACATGATTAGCATTTTGGTTACAGATATGTCTGTGATTTTGCCTACAGTAAGTGTATGGAATTTCGACTGTGGAATTTCCTGCATACATATCTCTTTGACAACCGAGTCGATACATTCAACAAATTCAAATGCATAATTTTTACTTCTCCAGCTGTCAGCAAGTTTAAAATATTTAACCATGTGACAATGAACATCCATTACTGACAGCATCAAAGTGTTCATTGAGATGGCCAACAAGATATTATCAATAAGAATCTTCACTTGTTCACCATTACTTTGTTGGCGATCATTCACTTTTATTCACATCTGTTGATCATCCTTTTACTTCATTAGGATGAAGTTGATTTGAGCTTCAGCTGTAATTCTTTTTAATTTCGCTATTGAGTCAGAATGGATTTTCTAAGTAATATGTCTCTTTAGATAATCCAATTTCCACATATCCCAAGTTTTTCCAGTTGCAAAATCACTACTTGCTATAGCCTCAGCACATAGTTTGCAAACAACACATCCTCAGAAAAATGAAAGATATTTTCTAATTCCACACGCTGTGAAATTTTCAATTCTACTGTTTCAGATTCAACAAGTTCTTTCGTCCATGCTGATTTAGAAGTACTAATGGCCACTTTTGTATGCTTTGTGTCTGCATCATCTTCATGTCTTCATTTTGACCCTATAATAAGAAGATATAAAAATATAATAAAAATCAATTGTTTAAATTAAAATGCAACAATCATTCAACACAATTATCCAAATTAAATTAAATGAACTCTTAAGAGCAGCCTTGGTTGCCAAATGCTTTCTCAAGAAGGAGAAACCAACAAGTGAAACCAACAAATCACTTGTGGTTGGCCAGGGAAGTTAAATGACATCTTTTAGTTGTGTGCAATTAGCGGGATTTGATTGGTGAGCATTCCGACAAAATTTCAATCCATCCAGCATTAGTAGGGTCTTCTTACTGCAACAAGATTGATAATTTTGGATATATTTTAGCATTAATAGCAGATCGAATATTTGTTAATTTTGATCTGTTGATTGGAGAACAATTCAACTGTGTGGAGATGTCTGAGCAGATGTTCGTGCATGTGTGCAGCTTAGAAGGAACATTGATCTCTGCTGTCATACATGAAGATCTCACAGTAACCATTTATTGGTCATGTTCTAGTGATCATGTTCTGGTGATCTTTGAATTAGCCAATTTAAATGCAGCTTACAAAAATCTGAATGTAAATTGACTTGTTTGGTACACATTCATGCTCTCCATCCACAATGCTTATTCTTCAAAATGTGAAGATACAAGACTTTATCGGATTGGCTGATAAAATTAGTAATGTTAATAAGTTAGGTTGCTAGAACATGACCACAAAGCAGTAGCTGTCAGATCTTCCTGTATAACAGTGGAGATCTGATTTTAATCAGATTGGCATGGGCTGGTACTGAATGTGTGACCTTTGGATAATGAGTCCTGCACTCTGCCAGCTGAGCTACTCTGGTATTGAACCCACCTGTTACAAGAGACCAGCTGTCTTGAGAGACCACATTTTGTTGGCAGAAGAGGTGGTTTTTCAAGTCAGGTTTCACTGTAGTAGAAATCAGTTTTCTGCAGGCAAGCAAACATAGATAATTCAAAATTTTGTTCCACCTGTAAACAGGAATTTTTATAGCATCTATGCCATTTTCACAAAGTTAGCAAACATACAAAATTTATAGGAATAATAATGACATTCAGCGTTGAAACAGGAATATGAAATGACTGTACTGCCAGAGAGTATATTGATATTTCTGGCCATGAATATTCTAAAATGACAAAATCAATGAAAAAAATGCTCAAAAATCTTTATTTATGTAATTACAGTTTTCTGTTAGGGTTGGCATGAATAAATGTCTCTGTACAAGCAATTTCATCACAACCATGCATCAATAAGCCCATTTTTTTTAAACAAAATGTTTCACATAAATATTTATCAGTTGTTTCATTATAATGCTACAAATAAAGATGCTGGAAGCTCATGCATATTAAAATGTCTAAACTTAGAGTAAAATCTTAGATTAAATTTTTAATGCCAATTTTTTGGCAAACTTTTATATTTGCATTCAGCTTATGTTTTCAAACAAGTTGGTTAGTTTAGGCAAAACATTGAAATACTGACCTTAGAACTTTCTAGGAATTTTACAAAGGGATAAAATTAAGTTTTTTCCTACTCAAGCTAAGGAAGCTGGACCTGCTATTTGATCAAAATTGCATGAACTTAACAGTAAGGAATAACATTGCATATTTAAAGTGATTTTTATGTCACTGCAAAAGATGCAGGTTGTTTAGTACTGATGCAGTTGGAATACAATGCCTTGCACAAGGAGACACCACTGCATGATTTGAATCCACACCATTTTGAGTCTAGCATGCTAATCATGGCTACTGCCTCCATTATGTGCCACTAATGACATTCATTCATCTCTAAAAGAAAATTAGTGCTAGTGAAAAAATGCAATTTAAAAATTATAAAAAAACAAAAAAGTTTTGAAACATAATGCTGGCTTTTTAACACAGGATACCAATGATCAGACTGTTCATAGACAAGGAAAAGTGTGTGTGTGTGTGTATGTATATATATATATATATATATATATATATATATATATATATATATATATATATATATATATATATATATATATATATATATATATATATATATATATATATATTTGATTATTACTTGAAAAATATGGTCTTTAATGTTTAATGATGAATAGTCCTTCAAAACAGTGTCTTGCCAAGTGAGACTACTGTATCCATGATGTTTAGTCAAATTGCAAAGCAATTCAGGATTATGGATTGATGATGTCTTTAGGCCACTGACAGTTCCGGTGGCCTAGTGGTAAGAGCATCTGTCTCAGATGTGGTAGGTGACGGGTTCAAAACCTGGATGAGTGATACCAAAGACTTACAAAACTGGTACTAACAGTTTGATTCCGCACTCGGCTAACGTGGTTAAGTGAGAAAGCCTGTCAGTAGCTTCTTGTGGGTCGGTGGTTCTTCCCGGGATTTTCTAGGGTTCTTCCTCCACCATTAATACTGGCCGCCATGTATAGCCTATCATGTGCTAAAAAATGGCGTTAAACCCTATAACAGCAACAACCAAAACCTGGTCAAGTGATACCAAAGACTTACAAAACTGGTACTAACAGCTGCCTCGCTAGGTGCTCAGCATTAAGAGGTTAGTGTTAGGACTGGTCAAACTGGAATCAAGATAATATGACAAGTTGGGACATCAGCCCACATTTTTGCAGCATGATGCCTCAGTGCTAAACATCACTATAAACAGCCTAACTGCAGGCATCATAGCAATATGACTGAAATATTTCTAAAGCTATGTTCAAATCCAAATCATACACACACACACACACTCATTCTCTCTCTCTCTCTCTCTCTCTCTCTCTCTCTCTCTCTCTCTCTCTCTCTCTCTCTCTCTCTCTCTCTCTCTCTCTCTCTCTCTCTCTCTCTCTCTCTCTCTCTCTCTCTCTCTCTCTCTCTCTCTCTCTCTCTCTCTCTCTCTCTCTCTCTCTCTCTCTCTCTCTCTCTCTCTCTCTCTCTGGTTGTAACACTCAGCTTAGTGTTTATATTAGGTAATTTGTCAGACTATTGAATCAGGTGTTTAGATTTTAATGGAGTATTATACAGCTTTCATTGAAATGTGGGTTCATTGATTTTGCTGAATCTTTGCATTTACCAACTCACAATGAGGTTCAGTCAAACTGCAAAGATCTTGATCTGATGTTTTATAATGAGCATGCAGATCAGGGTCTGTTATGTTTGTTCCACTTATTGCTTCTAAAAAAGTGCACAGACTGAGATCTGCATAGCACTTTATGCAAGAACAGATCTGGGTCTGTACAGTTTGCATTTGGACCTGTCTTACAAGCAAGTTCAGATAATTCATTTTGTGTTGACTATTGCCTATGAGACCTAACTTTGTATATAATTGTATCACAAAGAGTACTAAAGCTGATGGTGACAACTAGGTCACTGTGATCTATATTTCATTGTTCAGTGATTTGTGCTTGTCTGTGTAGACCTCAATTCTCTAGCTTAGGATTTGCTTAGGTTGTTTTCTCACATTCAAAGGAATCAAAAAATCTACAAAGATTTGTGTAATAATGAAAAGAAATGGATATACATTACCATATATTCTCACACATAAGATTTACTCCAACTGAAGTTTGTTAGGAGTAATCAGTAGAAGAAAAACAACATATATCTGCCAGTGAATCATGGTCTACACTGCATGCAGTTGGACTCATAAGAGAGTATATTCAGTATTCATGGCTTGCAATCTCAAATTTTGCCAGTGTACTGTACCTTCTTCCTCCCCTGGCACTGACAGCAGTAAGAGGTTAAAGTTAGGACTGATAGGCTTGGTGTCAGGATAGTGTGACTGGGTGGGACATAATGCTACATGTCTGCAGCATGATACCCCAGTGCTAGACATCACTACAAAATCTCACACTGCAGACATTATAACGATATGACTGAATTTTTTTTATAGTTAAGTTAAAAATCCAAATCAACTGCACTTTTTCTTTAAGGCTAATTTTTGGACTAAGCACAGGCACCATGTCCAATCCAAATTTTCTCAGATTACAGATTTCCATTTCTATTTTTTAGCATCAAGGACCCATACAAATAATAGATCCTTATGTTATCCTTTTTTAAAAACTTTGTTATCCTTTATTTTAAAAACTTTGTTATCCTTTTTTTTAAAAAACTTGCAATGTAGGTCTGCTGTTTATAGGCTTCAAGCTCCATTTATGAAACATGAAAAAAACACACCCTCAAAAATTCCTCTTTAGTAGTTGTTCAAAAACTGCACACTGCAAGAAATATACAGTCTTATTTCATCAAGTATACACTACAGTGAACTTTATGGATGAACTTTGGCAGGCACTTGCCCCTGCTGTCTGTTCATTATTGTGCAATCTAACACATGTTTGGAAAACATTTTCATTTCCAGGAGTGTAATAAGATTATTCATTATTGCCTTATAATGCATTGCTGATCTTGATCAGTTAACTGCTGCAAATATGCACCTGCTTTGATTGTGTTTTGTGTAACAAATACTTTCTGATACATTTATTTTTTGATATTTTTCACACATAATTATGTATAGGGAAATGAATGCCAGCTTTTGAACAATACCATATATACTCACATATAAGTGGAGCCGAATTGTGAGAAAGACCATGATCTGCTGTCACATAATGCATCAGTAAACCAGGGTCAGTGTTGTTTGTACTAACAAATTGTAGAGAACCAAATCTATTGGTACATTATGTGGTTTTAGATCTGGGTCGCTGCAGCTTGTTGTTGGATGTGTATATATGGTAATTAATTTTTGCCATATTGAAACTTTCCTGCCCTGATGTTACAGTGAATATAATAGGGGAAAAAAATTGTGCCACTCTGGGCCTAGATATGGTAATACCTTTTAAAGCCAGCCATGTGCATAAAGTTAAAAGGTTATTTGTTTCCTGCCATTATTCTGCTTGTAAAGTCCCTTTAGTTGGAGAAAGCCTTTGTATGGAATTTTGCATTATACTTTGAAGATGAAAAGTGACTGAGGAGATTAGGTGAAGGAAACAACACAGGGTCTCCAGTCACAGAAGTAATGAAGCATTATGTCTTCTAGAAACTTTCCTCCACAAGGTAAAAGACATCATGGTCATTGTTCCTCAAGATTCTGCCTGCTGCTACAGTTCTAGTTGAAAAGGGGTAGGGGCACCAGAAGGGATTTTATACTGATTCTAATTTGAAGGAGAGTGATGCTTAGATGCATTTGGGATCTTGGCAAAAAATTTTATTTTTCTCCAAAGAGGAGATGTGGGTCCAATTTGGTTGGGAATCCATTATTGTAACACTTCTTTCATTGTAAAGGGTCACCCCACTTTGGGGCTTTGGTTGTAGGGGATTGAGGGTGGGGTGCTTCCAATATTTATTTAAATTATTGTAAAGTCCCACCCAGGCTTGATTTTTGTTTGGAAGTTGATATAGTGAAAGTTAGATTACAGATCTGAGCCCCCAGTCAACAATGGCAATGGTTAAATGATTAAAGATACAAAAAAGGTTTAAGATCAATAATAACAATTTAATAGCAAGTAAATGGTCAATAATTCGAATTTCCCAGATACACTTCTTCCACTCAACCCTTTTCTAGTCTATTGCATCATTTGATTTGTGGTGTGAGAGATTTCCGCCTGTCAGTACTCATCTGTCTTCTCTATCTCCTAATTTCTTCTTGTCCTACCAGACTCCCTCAAAGTTCCTTCTCCCCCTCCTCCTCTTCCTCCTCTATTTCCTCCTCCAGACCACTTTCATCCTTCTGTTCTATTCCTCTTTCCTATGTCCACTCCACATTGTCAACTCTGACAGCACTGTCAGTCTCACTTCTGTCTCCCTATTAGAGACTCAGACTACGAACTTGCACCAGAAGTTCTGTCAACCAAAAAGCTTCCTGTTTAAATACCAGGATGATACAATATTTTCCTCAGTGCTCACATCTCACACTACACACAGACTATCATCATTGAATAAGGCTATTAAAAATCACTGGTCAGGCATTCATTCACATAGAAATAGCATACATTCTTGTATGTTAAACACAACATAATAAACACATCATAATAAAAGCATGGTATTAATTACTCTTATACATACAACAATAAATTGATTCACATCAGAACATACTCATAATTCCATTACACAAACCAATAAACAACAATCAGGTGTGTATTTTTACATCACAACTCATACCAAATATAAATATTCAAACATCCATGCTCTGATATATTCAGACATCTATCATAACTAGTCTTACATACTTTAATCATTTTCCTAAATTCCAATTCAAACAATAGTAAACTCTAACATAACACATTACTAAAGGTACTAGTTACTATGAAGTAACCTACCAGCAAATTATAATATTAACTCTGACAAACTAGCAATATTCATAATTCTCTACGAAAACTCAAATTTGTGTCTCAAATACACTTAAAAATGAAACACTACAAAGCAATTCTACATACTAAAACAAATCCCAGTAATTAAGTATACATGCTATAAATGCTTACAATTATGATGCTGTAATTATTTGCAAACAAATGAGTAAAAAGTTTACTGACCTTGTTGAAGCTTTTCCTTATCTTACAATTCTGGTCCTAAGATTATGACTAGCTTCTCTCTGAGTATACTTAATTCTTATAAGGGCAAGAGGTACCTCTGATAATCTGTCTGGGGGTATACTGATCAATTTACTGAAAGGTTTCAGGATAATACAGATCTAATATTTAATCCCACCCTCTATCTTAATTGGTTTTGATATTGCTGTAGTTATCCCAATCAAAAGATGTCTTCTCACTTGTCTGTCTACATGGCAGGTGAGAACAGGCTTCATTTTCATCCCTGGACCAATGTTTAACACCTGGGTGTGAGAACTACAAGCCCTTTCACTGGTGGCTATTCTATTATAATCTTGGAGGCTGGCAACTTGCATAATCAATTAACACTGCTTGTGGCAAGGTTTACACATCAAACAGTATTAATCCAAGTTTATACATTTCCTGATACCTGGACATTCATTTTAATGCACTTTCTGTTGATCAAATGTAAAAGTTTTTGACAATAAACTCAACAATTAACTGTTGGAAATATTAATGTTGTTGTGAAATAATGATGCTCATTGTGATATAATGCTTGTTGTGACCTCATTGTGACAATGGCAAATAAAATAATGTTTATGGTGATTATTTGACATAATTTATGAAGTTTATGGTCATAGATATTCTTGTTTACTGGCTCAGCCAATCTGTCACTAGTAATAATCCCTTTCAACCTGCTATGCCAATGTGTTGCTGGTAAAGAAAATCCCTTTTTACAGGCTCTGTCAATGTGCTGCTGGTAAAAAAAAAATCATTTTACAGGCTCTGCCAGTGTGTTGCTGGTAAAAATTCCCTTTTGTGAGCTCAGGGAATGTGTTGCTGGTAAAAAGAAATCCTTTTTTATGAGCTCTGCAGATTTGCTGCTGGTAAAAAAATCCCTCTCATGGGCTCTGGGAATGTGTTGCTGGTAAAAAAAATCCCTTCTATGGGCTGTTGGGAATGTGTTGCAGGTAAAAATCATTTTTTATGAGCTCTGCCAATTTGCTGCTGGTAAAAAGTCCCTTTTTATGGGCTCTGGGAATGTGTTGCTGGTAAAAATCCCCATTTAGTGGTTCTACCAATTTGTTGCTGGTAAAATATTCTTTTTTGTGGGCTCTGGAAATTTGTTGCTGGTGAAACTGATGTTTTTACAGGCTATGGAAATGTGTTGCTGGTAAAAAAAAATACCTTTTGCTGTGTTGGTTGTAAAAAAATCTCTTTTTACAGGCTCTGCTAATGTTTTGCTGGTAAAAATAGCCCATTTCATACCGGATTTAACTGAGTTGCTCCGTAATTATCAGAAAAAAACCTCCAAGATCCTTTATACTCCAGCCAATCAAACGCTGGTAGGCATATGTACACCACAAAATGGCGTACATTCTTGTTTAGAAGTATCAGATTAAAACAAATTAAGAAATGCCCACTACTTGTATGTCAGAGGTTGCAAAAGTAATACAATCAGGTTCATTATGAAGGACAAAACTATAATTTTCATGTTTCAGGTTATTTCCACCACATAAGAAATGTTTAGTTTTTTTGTAAGCGAGCAAGGAGAGAAGTGCCCTCCATTGTAGTTCTTATATAGTACATGGTTCTAATTTAATGATTTATGTTTAAATGTAAATAATCCACAGACTTTCACAAACAAATGTGAAAAACTCATATTAAACACATCTCATTTTAGTGACGTTTCAGATATATATAATTTGTTTGAACAACTTGCTCTTTGATTGTCAGGATTAAATTTTTAACATCGATACAGTTCCATACTCACATGCACATGTTCAGATGTAAAAAGCTCATAGCTACTCTCTTGTATGGCTTTAAAATCCGCCCTGGTATCCAGAAAATAAAACAGGATGGTTCCAATATTAAATTTAGTCAATATCTGTGGCATCATAGCCGTTGAATATGCATTTTTCAACTCGATAAACGAAGCTGAAGTAGTTGGAACAATTGATGCTGATGCTGATGCTGAGGCATACGCCATGTTTTGACTACCAGCTATTGATTGGATATTGCAGTCATCTGACCGCCCGCCATGTGATCAAAATTCCGAGCAAATTACGAAGTTTGCCGAAGTTTCCATTCTATGCTGATGCATCTGCCTTGTTTTGACCACTAGTCTGGTCCCCTGCTTAGAATGCACTCTGCTATACTATACTAGGGAGCATACTAAGCAGGGGACCAGCTATTTGCCTACCAGCTATCGATTGGATATTTCGGTCAGTTGACCACCCGCCTCGTGATCAAAATTTTGAGCTAAGTTCACCGAAGTCTCCATGAAATGGTCTATACCTTTTCATGGGCTCTACAAATGTGGCAGTGGTATATCTTGTTGCAATATGATTGTTATATTGCAATTTATGAGCAGATCTTAATATGAGAGTCATTTCAGATCTTTAAAATATTTTTTGATGAGTATACTCACTTGTAAGTCAAGTCAGACTACAAACAACAAAGATTATGATTTGCCATAGCATTATGTGCCTGCAGATCAGAGTCTATGTTGTTTGTTCTGTTGATTACTCCTAACAAACTGCACAGACTCAGATCTGCTGGAGCATTATGTGGCAATGTGTCTTTGTGCAGTTTGCATTTTGATTCCTCTGATAAGTGAGTAAATACAGCATAATCTTCAACAATGATATTTGAGGTGTGTAGTTTGCCTGGAGGATAACATGTTGAACCTTGCTGAAATTAGAAGTTATGTCATCAACATTACACTTCCTCTGTAATAATTTTTAAGAAGACTGCTAATATTCTCTAATCCTATATGTACAGTTCTAGCTGTTTTGTCTTCCTAATTCCAACATCTTAAGAATTGGAATTCCCACTTGTAACATCCCTCTTTTTCATTGTCTCTATGTGTACATATAAAATCTTTTTTTCTTGGTCTCCATGCAAACATTCACAATTTCCATTTTAAAAATATAAATCAAAAGTGGCATGTTTTTTTTTAAGTTTTGATTTTGTGAAGAGAAATGATTGGAATCAATTAATGATAGATACATTATCCCATTGGCAGGAATATCAGGCTCAGCAAGAGGCTGGTATTTTCATTTAATTGGAATTGCACAGTCACTTTATTCAGTGCCATATATTGCTCAGTAATGCAGAAGAAGTTGAGGATGCTGAGCTCTAGAATTGATCTCATCAGTGATGCACAGCCAAAGCAACGATTCATTGATAAGTTGTACACAATCCAAACCCTGGGCTTAATTTTCATTCTTTGGAATTTTTGGATACCATATATATCTGTATTATTTTGAAAAAATGAATTTATCTATATATCTTTTAAATCTGTATTCTCCTATATATATCTTTTAATTCCATATTTACCTGTATTTAGTGTTTGAACCAGACCCATCTCTGATATCACAATATATAATGGAAGATTACAACTGGAATTACCTCTGCCAGTAGAGAAAGAAACCTTGGAAGAAATGTGTCTCTATTGAAAACTATAACTGTTTTTATTAAATGGAAAAATATGGCTATGGAAGAAGGCAAAATCACAATCAAAACAATCTTGGCCTTTGTTGTTGGGACAGATGGTGCACTCCACCAAATGTGAATCACCAAACATTCTGTTGATGAGGATTCCTAGAACTACTTCCAAAGTTATTTTATGACCTAACAAAAAAAGGCCAAGTGATGTTCTGATGTGACAGATTAGTTTCAATCTGTTTGCTTGGATTCACAAAAAGAATAGGTAACATAGACCCTCATATTCTGTTGCATTAAGGATGATTGGTTGTATCATATTTACCTTTTTGAAATATTTATATTTTTGAATAGCCTTGGGACCAGTCAGTCCAGAAAATCACTTAAAAACTCATCGGTTGTTGTGTGCTATTTTTAATTAATATAGAATACCAGGTCGCTAGATAGAAAAGTATGGGAAAAAGTACCCTGTCACTAAATGTCTATCAGGGTTTTTTCCATACCTTTTTCAAAATAAATAATGGGACCTGGATACATCCACAGTGTAAGAATTCATTTCTGTTTGATCACATCTCTTGGGTTTTTCACACATTTTTCTTAAGGACTCTTGATGTTCTAAAGGAATTCCATAGATAGCAACATAATCTGTGGCATTTATGAAATTGGTGTAAAATTTAACTACAAAACACACATTTATTCTCAACTGTCCACTTTTTTTGAAAGGAAATTGACACAAAAGTTGGTATTTGCTTTGAATGCAGAGTTTTTCTAGAGGCCAAGAGGGAATAAGACAGTAAAAGGTGTGGTATGTCTCTACTTCTACACTTCAGCCTCTGTTTTTAGCCTCCAGGATTAAAATTAATTGGGGTAGGAATGAGGTCATGGCAAAGTGAAGTTTAGGTCTGTTGGAGTGAATTGACAGAATTGTAAGTGATTTTCTGGCCTGAATCATCCCTCTTACATGGATGTTGGACTATAGTATTATTTTAATGTTCAGGAGATCTTTTGTGAATTTTTGTAACTGAACAGTGTGTCCAAAAATTTCAAAATTTTATAATTTGTTCCTTTTATGTGTATAAATTACCATTTCAATTGACACCAGGTCATATTTTTTAAAATGGCTGGAAGGTCTCCATCTGTACATTTTCTTTCTTTGACAGGGCCTTTTAATGTAGTTATTAAAATTATTCAACATTTATCTCTCTTTTAATTTTAATAAGAGACAGAAGACATAATCATGTCATTTTGTATCCAATCTCTCCACATTTTATGGTGATGCTGCCACTGTGATATACTTAGTTTACAGGTGATGTCATATTGATTATGTCATATTGTGAAAACCACATCATTTTGTGTTGTGCAGTAATCTTAATTGTTTGAAAATAGACATTTGTTTAATTGACAGCAGATTAGGTTCTTCATTGTAATCATTAAACTGAGTATTATAAAGGATGAGCAATGCTGATAGAAATTTTGATGAGATTACAAATAACTTCATTACAAAATCAGTTGCAGCAAAGACTACATTTCAGATCAATTGTATCCAGCACCTAATTCAGGTATAGTTTATCATAATTGATAAGGTACTTTGTTTACTGTCAGCAAATTGATGACATAATACAAATATTTGTAAATCCATTATAACCCATAGAAATCTTATTATTTTTCCATGATTTCTATTTTGTATTTAGTAAATTTAAAGCAGTGAATTGAAAATTTGAATAAATCTTAGGGGCTAAAATTGATGTTTTGTGATTGCTCTTTCAGTTGAACATTTTTAATCATAGAAAATAATATGCTTTTGATGTAGAATTAAATAAACAATTTGGCATATTATAATGGAATAAGAATGCAGATTTTGTAGATAACTGTGTGAATGTTGCAGATGTCATAGTGACACATAGCCATTTTAAGTTGATGTATGTGATCTGAAATGGAGTTAAATCCATGACAGGGGACAAGGACACTGTGTTTCAATTGGTCTGGCAGGAATGTGATTGATTCATAATTCTGATATCTGTGTCAGGGAACTGGTCAACAGGAGATGAATTGGTTCCAGTTATAGGAATATGCCAGTGGTAGAAATGTTGCAGAAACAGTGTTTGTACATGCAGAAATATTTGTTATAAGTTTAAACTTTGCAGAGATTAGCTTATTAAGAAAGTAGGGATAGGATGTGAAACTCTGGATGAACATGTGTTAATTTTTTGTGGTTAAATAAACCTAAATTCCTAATTGGCTAAGCTAACAGTTAGGGTTGTGTTTTGATGTGGAGTTCTTGTCTTATGTATAGGGGATCTCAAATGGGTAATGATATAATATTAAATATATGAACCTTGGCTTGCAAAAGAAAGACATTATTCAATGAGTTTCATACATTGAGAATTAAATCATTACCCATTTGAGATTTGAAATTCTTTCTATGACAGTTTTTATTTCAGTAGAAATTATTTAAATCAAAAGAAGAACTAACAAATAATTTTATTCATTCTGACAGATGTTGCACATTTCATTTGTTGTGCATAAAAAAAAATCCCAAGCCAAGTTGAACTAGTATTAATGTATAAAAGTAGATTATACTTTTCTTACAATCTATAAGTCATAGAACAAGTGTCCTTCTGAATAAACAGAACATTTTACAGAGACAAAATCATTTTTCACCACAGAATGTCCAATGTGCATGTCACATTGTTTGAGACAGTACCCATTTAGAGTGCAGTAGATAATCAACAGTTGCATAACCTAACAGTCACTTTCAAAACAAAACATTACATTGTTGCAATATTCATGTGAAAGAAGGTTTATTGGATACAAAAATTCCCATATTTACTGTAATGTATTTGTGACCATATATTTGCAATACTTGACTTGGAACAGTAGACGACAGAATATGTAAACAAATTTTATTTTGAGTCAGAATTGCATCACATATTTATCCAGTGGTTTGATAAACTTCTGTTAGTTTGGAGACTGGTTTATGTCCACATTCTTCTCTGAACAGAGGTGAGTTTATTTACTTCTGTAGGTTTATATTTAAATCACACTTGTGTATAGAGAGTAGATTCCATGCTACAGGTTTACCAGCCCCCTCCAAAACCACACCACACACACTAGCTATCAAACTAAGCAATACCCTTAGTTTTACTTTTTGTTTTTGTCATGGGGTTTTAGCTATTTTTCATGTTATGATAAGTTATATAGGACATAACAAGCCCTTATGGTGTTAAATTGACCATATTCAGACACATGAGACCATTTTTTCCCCAAGTTCCTTTTATGACTCAAATCGGAAAATGGGCACCAAAATGTTCATTGAAAAAAACAATTTCCAGAAGGCGGGGTTAAAAAAGTTTTCCCACAATCGCAGCCAGTCAGTAAAGAGAATACTGCACAATAATTTCATGGACTTATTTTGGCCAGTCAGAGTCACATACAGTGACATGTTATAATATAAAACATACTAAACTGCACACACTATAGGCAAAGTATTCAGACTATATAATAAAAATGTATTATACTGTAAAATTAGTCAATCTTAAGTCTTTGCATTAGGTGAAGGTCTTGGTTTCAGGAGCATGAAGTATTCCATCCTAAAGGTTGTCTTTGGGTCATGTAGTTGGAATTGGAAGACTTTAAGGGACATGTGACCAAGAAGATCAGAGACATCTCTGATAAGTAGGAAGCTTACAAATATTGAAAGCACATGATTCAATTTCTTAGTTACTTTAGTTTCTTTGATTTTAGTTTGTAGATAATTATGCTATGGGAAAACTCTGGAGGGAACCAGAGAAAGAAAGACTTTAATAATAAAGCTCATATAACATTACATCTCTCTTCAATTTACAGGGTAAATCAGAATTTATCAGGAGTAGACATATTTAAAACATATAGGTTTCATGTATGGAAATTTCTTATTTATCAAACCCAGTTTTTGTGTCCACAAATGAGTTCAGATATTTTGTGGTTCTTTTGTATTCTTAAATATAATGCAAATTAAATATTTGATTGTTTTATATTGAAATCCTTTTCAAAGAGATTCATTTTCTTCTCCATCTGTTTGTAGTGGGGCTCATAAAGAACCTTACAAGTAGTCAATGTTGGTCTGCTAAAAAACAGTGCAGTTCTTCATTACAAACCAGGATTTTTATAGACTGTGAGATTTGATAAAATATTCCACTAGGAGAATTAAGTAAATTCTGAAAGATCGGGATATTTCCTAGATAAACTATGTTCAAGGATTCAGCATACAAACTAATATCCTTTGTGTCCATTTTTACCAATGCTAATAATTTGCAGATTACATAGAAAATTCCCACATCAATAACTGACATAATTTGTTTTGTATCATATCTGCATGTCTACCATACTTAAATATGCTCAGTATCGTTAGACATGAAAGGTAAATTCTTTTACTGTGAGAGATATCACAGGTACGGATATTACATCAGCCTTTTCATTACCAAGGACCCACATATTATTTATATATACATGTTATATGATTTGAAGGATGGCAGTATGTAGCCACTAAAGAGAAATGCAGGAAGGAAAAGTAAGATTCACTTCAGGCACATGTTCTTAATTTAAATCCAAACTTGATTCTTACAGTGCCAGTCTGAGAAAATGTATATTCTTTACTGGGAATAAAAATGAATTCAAAATATTTCTTGATCCTTTCTGCCCTTATTTAAGCTAGTAAGAAGTTTTTCAATTTGTTCTTTTGTGTGTAATTTTGGTTGCATTTGTTTATTTTGTTGTGTGTGATAGTGCATGTAAGTGCAGTGTGATGGTTCAGATAGTTTTTGACAGGAACACTTCCTAGTTGATGTCAATATGGTCTAGAGGACAGAGGAACTTGATTCACACCCTTCAGCTCAGTCTTTTGCTCAAATCATTAGTCTACTGAAACAAAATTTCTAACATTCAGTTCTAGCTTTTCAAAATACACATGCATTTACTGTCTGTACTTTCTCATAAATCGAATACAACTGCAAACTGTAGAGACACAGCTCTGTTGGGATGTTATACAGAATCAGATCTGGGTAGTTTTTTTAGTTTGTTAGGAGTAATCAGCCGAAAATACAATATAGACCTTAATCTGCTGGTGCATTATTGCATTATGTAATGGGAAATCAGAGGCTATGTTATGTGTATATATATATATATATATATATATATATATATATATATATATATATATATATATATATATATATATATATATATATATATATATATATATATATACATACATACATACATACATACATACATACATACATACATACATACATACATACATACATGGTAATTCTTAAAATTGTTTAGATCTATTTCACTCATACAATTTCCAGTTGCAATGCCCACAATTTTCCATCCATTAACTTCTTGAGCATGTGCAGCAAATTAACTAAGATTACATCAGATGACCTTCATTAAATTTTCATATCATAGTGCTATAATACATAGTGATGCCTCCTTCAGCAGTTGTTGAGAATAATAGAATGAATTTTCTTGTTTCTGTTTACTGCTGCAGTGGCCTAAGTGGTTAGAGAATCCACCTCAAATGTGGGAGGTTGCAGGTTTGTACCCAGGCCAAGTTATACCAAAGGCTTATAAAAATGGTACAAGCAGCTGCCTTGCTTGGTGCTCTACATTAAGAGGTTAGTGTAAGGACTAGTCAGTCTGGTGTCAGGATAATGTGAGTGGGTGGGACATGATGCTACATGTTTGCAGCATGATGTCTTTCATGTTTGCTAATTCCCAGCTATAAAGTCATGTATAAGCTATAATCTACCTGTCTTAAAAATATTACAGTGGCCATATGTTTGATGTCTAAAGATTGCTACAGGCTAGTGCTGAACTATTACACTATGTTACATGACTGGCCAGAGACTAGAATCTTGAATCAGTGATAGATTGCACCATCTGAACAAGGGCTTGCAGTTATCACCCATATGTGTTAAAGCTTAGTCCAGAGATCAAAGGGAAGCCCACAGGGTAAGTATGAGCATGTTCTCATCCATCCCAACATTGACCAACAGTGAGAATTATATTGTCCACTAAGTTTGATTGGATTGGTCTACAGGGATATATTAGAAATGAGATTAAAGGTGTGATTACAATGCAAGCCAAATGATAACTTTCAGAACTCAAGCAAATTTTTGTATTGGCTAAGAGGGATTTCAGATCAATAGGGTTAATTGAGAATGTAGCCACTTGTAATTTGGCAGTAAAACTTAGATGTAGATTCTAAGGAAAGACAAAGCTTCAAAAGGTCAGTGATTTGCTCGATTTTTGCAGAATATTATGGCATCATGATTGTAATTATTTATAGTATGACACTTAATTACTAGTATCATTTAGTATGTACAATTACCATTGTAATGTTTCATTTACATGTGTATTTAAGCATTGGGCTTGAGCCCACATATATAATTATTAGATGCAAGGTAGAATTATGTAGATTATTAGCTGTGGTCAGAATTAATTTTTTAATTTGCTATTAGGTTACTTCATAGTAAACTAGTGCATTTGTTAATGGGTCATTTTAGAATTTACATGTGCTTGAATTGTGAATTTGGAAATATGTAAGATTAGTTACCATGAACATATGCATATATCAGAGCATGGATATTTGAATATTTTTGCAATTTGTATGAGTTGTAAGGTAAAGAAATGCATCTTTCCCACATTATTGTTTAGTATAACAGGATTAGGAATATGTTTTGATGTGACAGAATTTTTTGATGAATGTATGAGAAGTAACTGATACCATGCTTTTTATTATAATGTTTGCTTTACTGAACAAGAAATTTTGGGTATTTTGATGTGAACGAATGTGTGACGGAAAAAATTTATTAGCCGTTATATAATGATATGCTGTGTGTAGTGTGAGATGTGAGGGCTAAGGAAAAAGGATTGTACAATACTTGTTTTCACATGAGCTTTTTAGGGGACACAGAACTTCTGGTTCCATTGGGTCCAAAGTCTGCAAGAGTTGGTGATGGAACTTAGGCTGCAGTCAAGACAGTTGAAGTTGATGAAAGAGTATTTGTGGCAGAGAAAGTGGAGGAGGAGAAGGAGTCTAGAGAAGGTTGAGGAGAAAAAAGAGTCTAGAGAGGGTTAGGAGAAAGAGGGATTTGGAGAAGAAATGAGGAGGAAGGGGAGAAGGAAGTGGGAGAAATAAAAGAGAGAAAAGATACACCAGATGAGTAGAAGTACATGGACAGGTGGAAATCAATTTCACACTGCTAATTAAGTGATGCAGTAGGCTTATTAAAGGTCTAGTGGAAGGAGCCTAATTGGAAATTTGAGTCATTTGATTGTTGAATTGTTATTAAATTGTTATTCATTTAATTTCAACCTTTTTTGTATATTTAACCATCTGTCTGCATTTCTGGCTAAGGATCCTGAAACTTTACATCTATCTTTCACTAAATTTAACTTCCAACAAAATATAGCCTGGGTGGGACTACTATAGTAGTTTAAATAAAACATTGGGAGCATCCCACCCCAACCATAACAATCCCCCACAATGTCCTAGTGATAGATATCACCATGAACTGCCACACTGCAGAAATCATAACAATATGACTGGAAAAATGTTAAAGCTACATTAAAAATCCAATCACACACACACACACACACACTGTCATCTGTTACATCAGGTTTCCAATTCCTTTTCATCAGTTTATACCAAAAAATTGGGAGGAGTCCAATCAAGACAATTCATATAATTTCATCAAAGGTCATGAATCTATTTCACAAAAAAGTACCTTATATACTCACTTATAGGTCAAGTCTAACTGCAAACCACACAGACCCAGATTTACCAGTGCATTATGTGCCAGCAGATCTGAGTCTGCACAATTCGTTAGGAGTAATCAGTAGAACAAACAACATAGACCCTGATCTGCAGGTGCATTATACTATGGGAGATAAGGATCTTTGTTGTTTGCATTTTGACTCAACTAACAAGTTAATATATATGATATGCAGATTTTTTTTAAACTGTGAAGATTGGATATTGATTCATACAGTTTTGGAATGTTCTGAATCATAGCCATATTCAGAGTTCTCTGTTTGGAAGTATATAGTCTAATATTGTCTCATACATCTACACATACAGTGTCACAGCCCACTTACCTCATTATTCATGGTCAACACAAGAATAAATCAAATTTTTCTCATTGCTATTTCCTATTTGCCTATTTCTTATAAGTTCCCTTTTCTCAAAGATGAATGCCTGAGTTAGAATGACTCTAAAAACTGCAAAGTATTTTCTTAGCATATTTGATTTGAATCCAGACCAATCTCCTTTCAACAGTTGCATCTTGGACAGTTTCTGTTTGTCTTTGGCATTAATAATAATCAATCTGATTAAAATTAGATCTCCGCTGTCCTACATAAAGATCTAAGGACAACCACTTAGGGGTCATGTTCTGGTGGCCTTTAAATTAGCCAATGATAATGCAGTTTTCAAAAATCTGAAGGTGAATTAAATCATTTATACACATTCCTGCTCTTCATTCACACTTTTCAGTTTCCAAATGTGAATATATAAGACTTCATCTGACTGGCTGATAAAATTAACAATTATGGTAATAACATAGGTTACCAGAACATCACCCTTGAGCGGTCACTGTCAGATCTTCATGTATAACAGTGGAGATCAGATTTTAATCAGATTGTGATAATAATAATAATAATAATAATAATAATAATAATAATAATAATAATAATAATAATAATAATAATAATAATAATAAGAAGAAGAAGAAGAAGAAGAAGAAGAAGAAGAAAAACAAGAAAAACAAGAATAAAATTATTTTGCTTCATAAGGTAACCCTGTAAATTAAAAAATCTAACTTTATGGTCTCCTAATGTGGGTTTTTTTAGTGTAGATGATATTGCTACTTCATATGTTTCTTTTTTTGACTGAAATGAAATATGTAACATACAAGTAAATAAAGATATTCTCAGTTATTATGTAGAATACAGACTCCCCATGTTTTATCTAATTGGAAATTAAGTGAAATGTCAAGGGTGAGGCAAAAGTATGGGGTGTATTTTCAATCCAGGTAGGTGGTACTGACTCTTGAAAACCAATACAGGTACAAAATGTTTTTAATCTTTTGTCATCAATTCAGTCTTTAAACATTGTTATGTTCTGTAAACAAAAAAAATCATGTCAAATTCCTTAGTCTGGTGTTCACAATGAAAAGCAATATGTTCAAAAAATTTGAACGTCAGGTTAGTGCTATAAATATTCATTTTATGCCAACTGTGGCAAAAACTTTTGCTATGCATATAACTATTATAAAAACGTGTTTTTAATTTTTTTTCTGACTGTGATTCTTTCTGATTAATTTGACAATAATTAGAGATTTTGCCAGGAGGAGACCATTATGAATCACACCCAGAATTCACAGTGGCCATTGTAGTGGTCAAGTTACATCATGCCTCTCACTAGGTTGTCTGCTATAACTTTGCAGCTTACCTGAACATTACCTCAGGGAGGAGAGCAGAAGAGCTTCTGATCCATTGTTCAGTTAAATGATCATTATGACATCCACTTGAGTGGCATGTAATTTGCCAGAATGTTAAGGTTTTCTAAAAAGTCCAATTAAGATGAAATTTGCAGGCTGTTTGGAAGGACTGAGTTCAAAAATTTTAATGCACCACTGGTTGCATTGTTGAAGGATTAAAAGGTTTGACACTGGTGGCCATGCTAAATCAAAGCCTTCTTGTGGATAATGGAAGCTTTAATGGTTGGAAGAAGATGGAACCATCTAGCAAGTACAATTTTCTGTGATTTTATGGACCTTGCTGGTCAACATAAACATTTCTTCCAATTTAAAACAAACTTTTACTTGCATCTAAAAAGATAAAATGGTTTATTATTTTTTTAAAAACCCTCAATTTATGTTCCATCTTATGACATAAAACATTATGAAAACTTTTGCATTTTTATCACTAATCCATTTTGATATCTACCTTTCCCTTTTGATACCCCCTCCACCCTGAAAAAATATAGCAACACATTTCTTTAATTCATTAACTTCTACAAAAGATTCTTGTTCATGAAATCTTGAAATCTGACCTTGCAGGTGATACTTTTGACCTTGAGGGAGATATTTAAGTTCTACCCTCCGATTTTGCATGTGATTGAGTTAGTTTATCTCAGTTAATCTTGAAATGCAAGGTGTCTGCTGAAGTCAAGTCCGGGGATTCCTCTGTGATATTATCACCTGTTTCTACATTCCAAATAAATCTGCAGGTGTTTCATTATACCCAAAAAATGTAATAATATGCTTGCCTTTTAATTTTTGTTTATCTTCAATCTCCACCAAGCACATTTTCACTGCACTGCTTAAAACATACCTGATATAATCCAGGATTGTCATAATATATGGGTAATTTTTAAATACATTCTGTTCAGTACAAAGAGTTTTTTAAAATTTATATGCTGGTACTAGCAGAGTGTAACCCATAGTATTTATTTATCATATAATTGCAAATAACTGAAAATTCAGTATAGTTGTGATATAAAATTTCCACAACTATAGTGCTGGTCATCAAAATTGCATCATACATATTTTCTGAATTTTCTGAAAAATATTTATGCAAATATAGTGTCCTTGTTAAAACATGTATAATATTGTTCTCACTCAAATTGTATGCTGCACCAGAAGAATTCCATTTCACCTACAGCTGCACCAGGAGACTTATATTTTGTCTATACATGTGCCAGAAAAGTTCCATTTTGTCTATTTAAAGAGAATCGATCTCCAATAAAAGCTAGAAGTTGACATTCTTACTTTGAAGTTAAAATAATCAGTGTGGGATTGTTTGTTTTAAGTTTACATTGATTTTATAGATCAAATAGTGGGGGAAGAGCTGTAGACTTTAAGAATTACAAACTGTCAATCAAAGGAGGCAAAGTTCAAGAGTTTGACAGTTTGAGGAACATGTTATGCAGATGCCAGTATAATTGTTAAATTTGATGAATAATTTTGGGAAAACATTTAAATATATGTTGGATAAAACTTTTTATTTTTATTTTGACAGAACTTAATTTTAAAGAAAGGGAGAGTTTTAATAAGCAATTTAAAAAATCACTAAAACAAAATAAGAACAGGATTTCCATAATGTCCAAGTCTGGCAGGACCAAGAGTTGGGGTGGGGGATGATGAAACAAAGGAAGTCATACCATGTGCAAAAAGTTAGCTTAAGCAACAAAGCGGCATAATTGAAAGAGATGGGTGTTGAAGCATTCATATTTGATGGCTTGCATTGGAAAGAGTTATAAGGAGTTGACTTAAAACTGTTTTACCCATATCCTGCATCATGATCAGTCAACAAAACACATTGACTAGGAATTATAAAGATGCTTTCTGAAATTCCCGAGGAATTGACTTATTTTCCCAAATTGTTTAGACTTGTAAAAGATTTTGTTTGTGGTTTATAGTCATATTATTGATAATAGTGAAATTCTATTAATATGGATATGCTTATTTCAACCACTTTAAATTTAATGCTGTTGATGTGGGTATTTGTATTTTCACCCCATTAATGTTGTTAATGTGGGTTTGTTTATTTCTTTCCCTTTAATGTCATTACAGAGGAATAACATCTAATAAATTGCTAAAAGAAAAATAGAGGAATTCCCAGAAATAATGATCTGAATATTGAATAAAGATACATTTGGATAAATTAAGTTCAGGTGATTAAAGCATTATTGTGTATGTGTAGTGTTCTTAAATAATGGGTCCCTTCCAGGCTTTTATGTCCAACCTGCACATTACTAACATTTACACTTTAGTTGTGGATACTGTGATACCATACTTACACTTCAGTGAGGGATACTGTGATACCATACTTACACTTCAGTTAGGAATAATGTGATACCATACTTACCCTTTAGTTGGGGATACTGTGATACCATGCTTACACTTTAGTTGGGGATACTGTGATACCATACTTGCACTTCAGTGGGGGATATTGTGATACCATACTTACACTTCAGTGGAGGATACTGTGATACCATACTTGCACTTCAATGGGGGATATTTTGATACCATACTTACATTTTAGTGGGGGATATTGTGATACCATACTTACACTTCAGTGGGGGATACTGTGATACCAAACTTACACTTCAGTGGGGGATATTGTGATACCATACTTACACTTCAGTGGGAGATACTGTGATACCATATATACACTTCAGTGGGGGAAATTGTGATACCATACTTACACTTTAGTTGAGGATACTGTGATACCATACTTACACTTTAGTTGGGGATATTGTGATACCATACTTACACTTTAGGTGGGGATACTGTGATATCATACTTACACTTCAGTGGGGGGATACCGTGATACCATACTTACACTTCAGTGGAGGATACTGTGATACCATACTTGCACTTCAGTGGGGGATATTTTGACACCATACTTACATTTCAGTGGGTGATATTGTGATGCCATACTTACACTTCAGTGGGGGATACTGTGATACCATACTTACACTTCAGTGGGGGATATTGTGATACCATACTTACACTTCAGTGGGAGATACTGTGATACCATATATACACTTCAGTGGGGGATATTGTGATACCATACTTACACTTTAGTTGGGGATACTGTGATACCATGCTTACACTTTAGTTGTGGATACTGTGATACCATACTTACACTTCAGTGAGGGATACTGTGATACCATACTTACACTTCAGTTAGGAATAATGTGATACCATACTTACCCTTTAGTTGGGGATACTGTGATACCATGCTTACACTTTAGTTGGGGATACTGTGATACCATACTTGCACTTCAGTGGGGGATATTGTGATACCATACTTACACTTCAGTGGAGGATACTGTGATACCATACTTGCACTTCAGTGGGGGATATTTTGATACCATACTTACATTTTAGTGGGGGATATTGTGATACCATACTTACACTTCAGTGGGGGATACTGTGATACCATACTTACACTTCAGTGGGGGATATTGTGATACCATACTTACACTTCAGTGGGAGATACTGTGATACCATATATACACTTCAGTGGGGGAAATTGTGATACCATACTTACACTTTAGTTGAGGATACTGTGATACCATACTTACACTTTAGTTGGGGATATTGTGATACCATACTTACACTTTAGGTGGGGATACTGTGATATCATACTTACACTTCAGTGGGGGGATACCGTGATACCATACTTACACTTCAGTGGAGGATACTGTGATACCATACTTGCACTTCAGTGGGGGATATTTTGATACCATACTTACATTTCAGTGGGGGATATTGTGATACCATACTTACACTTCAGTTGGGGATTCTGTGATACCATACTTACACTTCAGTGGGGGATATTGTGATACCATACTTACACTTCAGTGGGAGATACTGTGATACCATATATACACTTCAGTGGGGGATATTGTGATACCATACTTACACTTTAGTTGGGGATACTGTGATACCATGCTTACACTTTAGTTGGGGATACTGTGATACCATACTTGCACTTCAGTGGGGGATATTGTGATACCATACTTACACTTCAGTGGAGGATACTGTGATACCATACTTGCACTTCAGTGGGGGATATTTTGATACCATACTTACACTTCTGTGGGGGATATTGTGATACCATACTTACACTTCAGTGGGGGATACTGTGATACCATACTTACAAATCAGTGGGGGATACTGTGATACTATATATACACTTCAGTAGGGGAAATTGTGATACCATACTTACACTTTAGTTGAGGATACTGTGATACCATACTTACACTTTAGTTGGGGATATTGTGATACCATACTTACACTTTAGGTGGGGATACTGTGATATCATGCTTACACTTCAGTGGGGGATGCTGTGATACCATACTTACACTTCAGTGGGGGATATTGTGATACCATACTTACACTTTAGTTGGGGATACTGTGATACCATACTTACACTTCAGTGGGGGATATTATGATATCATACTTACACTTCAGTGGGGGCTGCTTTGATACCATACTTACACTTCAGTGGGTGATATTGTAATGCCATATTTACACTTCAGTGGGGATATTATGATACCATACTCAAACTTCAGTGGGGGATATTGTGATACCATACTTAAACTTTAGTTGGGGATATTTTGATACCATACTTACACTTTAGTTGGAATACTGTGATACCATACTTACACTTTAGTTGGGGATATTGTGATACCCTACTTACACTTTAGTTGGGGATATTTTGATACCATACTTAGACTTTAGTTAGGGATGCTATTTTACCATACTTACACTTTAGTTGGGGATATTTTGATACCATACTTACACTTTAGTTAGGGATAATGTGATACCATACTTACACTTCAGTTGGGGATATTGTGATACCATACTTACACTTCAGTGGGGGATACTGTTGTTGTTGTTGTTGTTCTGGGGATTAACACCATTTTTCAACACATGATAGGCTATTCATGGCAGCCAGTATTAATGGTGGAGGAAGAAACTGGGAAATCACCGGAAAGAACCACCGATCCACGAGAAGCTACTGGCAAGCTTTCTCACATATCCACATCCTAGACTCGAACCCACGCAGACAGAGGTGAGATGGCAGTGATCCATAATGGACAGCGCTTTAGACCACTCGGCCACGCGGGGCTCCTGGGGGATACTGTCATACCATACTTACACTTTAGTTGGGGATACTGTGATACCATACTTACACTTTAGTTGGGGATACTGTGATACCATACTTACCCATTAGTTGGGGATACTGTGATACCATACTTACACTTAAGTGGGGGATATTGTGATACCATATTTATACTTCAGTGGGGGATATTTTGATAACTTCCTTACACCTATGTGGGACATATTGAGGTACCAAAATTACTTAATTGGGTGATACTGTGATACCATCCATTTATACATCCATAAGTCTATGCATCAGTCTTTCTTCTAGATCACTGGGTTGAACTTCAGCAAACTTTTTATCTTTGTACATAGTTTGCTCATATAATTCCATTAATCTGCAAGAGGGGTACCATGTGTACTTATGTATAATTTGAGTTCAGCTACATACTTCTCTGACCCAGAGGTACCATTTCATGACATACCTGGAGATCTGGGTCTGTGTGGGTTTTTTAGGAGTAGAAATAGAAGAAGCAGCAAATACCCTGAGCTGCTGGTTCTTTAAGCAGTGGCAGATTAGGGTCTGTGTTAATTGCATTTTAGATGTGAGTATATGTGGTGTATTTTTGAGTCGTTTCCCTGGGTTCATGGGTTGGGTTGAAAAGTAAAATATACAAGAATTATAGGAACTGTGACAGTTTGGAATATTTTTGTAACAAAGTTTAAACATGCAGACTAAATTTAGCACAAAGTAGCTTAATGGATTTGGGGTTATAACCCCAGGGTCATGGCCTAGGGAATTTGTATCGGAAAAATAAGTAATGAAGAGTATGGATATTTGCCATGGTGAGTCATAGTTTTATATTTTGAGATTTTATATTTATAACCCAATTTAAAATGAAAATGGACACAAAACTGCATATTTTAAAAAAGGGTATTACACATGACAATGTAGTTTCTAAATGTCAAGATGAAGACCCACTTCCTGTCCTTCTTGAACTTGCAACCCAGAAATTCATATTTACTATGCATCTTTAAGAATCATACAAATAAATACATTATATAGATGAGGAAATTTAGACCTTAAAACAATGCTGTATTTTAATCCAAGTTTTCATTTTGCAAGTAGTTGCCCCACATGTACAAAATCATCTGCTATCCAAAATTAGATTTTGAAGAAATTCCCCTGCATATAGTCTGTTTCTAAATTCTTTAGTAATTTCTCTTCCCTTAAACAAGATGTTGTAAACACATTATGTCCTATTCATTGTTGTTTCTCTTCAACATAATAGCTTATTTATTTTATAAAATGATAAACTTTAATAATATTTTTACAAGATCAGTTTAGTTTGCTTAGTATCTCTAGCCATTTATTGGAGTTGTTACCTTAAATTTTTTAAAACAGCTATAAACAGAACTAATTACTCGATTTAAATGCTGACAAAAACAGTCCAAAATAATGTATTTCATTTCCATAGTCAACTGAAATGCTGACACAAACAGTCCAAAGTAATGTTTTTCATTTCCATAGTCAACTGAAATGCTGACATAAACAGTCCAAAGTAATGTATTTCATTTCCATAGTCAAATGAAATGCTGACACAAACAGTCCAAAGTAATATATTTCATTTCCATTGTCAAATGAAATGCTGACACAAACAGTCCAAAGTAATGTATTTCACTTCCATTGTCAAATGAAATACTGACACAAACAGTCCAAAGTAATGTTTTTTATTTCCATAGTCAAATGAAATGCTGACACAAGATAGGCTATACATGGCGGCCAGTATTAATGGTGGAAGAAGAACCCTGGAAAACCCAGGGAAGAACCACCATCCCACAAGAAGCTACTGGTAGGCTTTCTCACTTACCTATGTTAGCAGAGTCTGGACTCGACAAAGAAATGCTGCCACAAACAGTCCAAAGTAATGTATTTTATTTACATAGTCAACAGAAATGCTGACACAAACAGTCCAAAGTAATGCATTTCATTTACATAGTCAACAGAAATGCTGACACAAATAGTCCAAAGTAAAGTATTTCATTTCCATAGTCAAATGAAATGCTGACACAAACAGTCCAAAGGAATATATTTCATTTACATAGTCCTCTAGATGAACATTACATCTTTTCAAAGCTATGTGCAGGATAGCATGACATATTGCAAGTCATGAAAACACAGGTGGTATCCTGCATTTCCAAATTTAATATCATTTTGAATAGAATATTCTGGTGATAATTGCCTCTTTTCAAATGGTAAGCATTGCAGTAATTTATTTGTGTCAATCAATTGAATTTGGTATGCTTTTTGCTTTCATATTGGTGAGGTAAACCTATGTGCATAGAAATGCCTGACAGCAGTGTGTGTGTGTGCATGTATATATATATATATATATATATATATATATATATATATATATATATATATATATATATATATATATATATATATATATATATATATATACATACATACACACACACAAATAATGGATTCAGATCTTAAATTAAGGGTTTGTATTTCTGATTCAGGAACTATACACGATTGGTGGCTAGTTATTAGTTTTTCAGTTGTAAAATGTTGATGATTCTTGACTTTATTTTAACTTCAAAATTTTTTTTACTAGCAGGTCTTATTTATCTCAAAGGTTTTTTTACCTACATACCAACTTCAATCACATTTCAAGTGTTTAGCTTTATCTACAAACCAACTTTAGTCATCCAGCAGGTGTTGTTTAGCTTGAAGGGCCTTCACCTACACACCAACTTCAGACACCTAACAGGTGTTATTTAGCTTTACTTATACACCAACTTCATTTATCTAGCAGGTATTAGTTAGGTCAAGGCCCTTGACCAACTTACCAACTTCAAACACCTAGCAGGTATTATTTAGGTCTACCTACTTCAGTCATCTAGCAGAAGTTATTTAGCTCTATCTACACACCAACTTTATTCTCTTAGCATGTGTTATTTAGCTTGAAGGCCCTTTATCTACACATCAACTTCAGACACTAACAAGTGTTATCTAGCTCTACCTCTACACCAACTTCAGTTATCTAGCAGGTGTTATTTAGGTCAAGGCCCTTGACCAACTCACCAACTTCAGTTACTAGCAGATGTTATTTAGCTCCACCTACACACCAACTTCAATCATCTAGTATGTGTTATTTAGCTTGAAGGGTTTACCTACACATCAACTTCAGTCATTTAGTAGGTGTTATTTAGCTATACCTGTACACCAATTTCAGTCATCTAGCAGGTGTTATTTAGCTCAAGACCCTTTACCTACACATCACCTAGCAGGTGTTACATTGCTCATCAGGACCTTTACCTCATGCCAACCAAAGTCATCTTCTGGTGTTATTTGACTCAAAGGCCCTTTACTTACAACCAACTTCAGTCATGTAGATACAACATGCATAGCAAGGATCTATTAGAGGAGTGTTAAATCTTTTTAATTGTTCATGACATTTATGTAATGGTGACATTACTATGCTTGTTATATCTCTCTGCATTAAATTATCTTCAGTTTTGATGTAGGAGTTGTGATAGTTGTTTTGCAATGTAAAAACGTATTTTCTACGGCAATGTGATCTCTTTCTTCAAGTCAGTCAAGCAGTACATGTAGAAATTACATTATGTCACAAAATTTGATAAATATTTTCCCAGTACTGATTCATTACTGGGTTTTTCCATTCATGTCATTGTTTGCCATGGCTCTATTGCAGAAATTATTTATAAAAAAATGGATATAGCTTATGCAGTGACTGAATAGCTACATTGAAAGAGAGCTCACTGAGCCAATTACCATATTTATTTAATGAGAAACCCATGCTTGATTATAAGCCCACCCCCATTTCTGCAACAAGACAAAGAGAGGCCCCTTGTGTCCAAGTGGTCTAAAGCACTCACCATTCAGTCATCTCACCTCTGTCTGCATGGGTTCGAGTCTCAGATTTGGCTGTGCTTCAACTGTTCCGATGGCCTAGTGGCTAGATCGTCAGCCTCTGATGCATGAGGTCGTGGGTATGATCCCAAGTCAAGTCATACGAAAGATTTACAAAAGTGGTACTAACAGCTGCTTTGCTTGATGCTTAGCATTAAGAAGTTAGTGTTAGGACTGGTCAGCCTGGTGTCAGGATAATGTTACTGGTTGGGACATCATGCTACATGTCTGCAGCATGAATTCCCAGTGCTAGACATCACTATAAACTGCCATACTGCAGACATTGTAGGCTATGATTGAAAAATTGTTTAAGCTATGTTAAAAATCATAATCATATCACATGCAGTGCTTCATTATGTTGGGGAATTTTTTAAGCTACATAATCAGGGGGCCCAAAATTTGCCAAGTGGTCTAAAGCACTGACTGCCATATCACTTTGTCTGCATTGGTTTGATTTGCAGGCTCAGCCTTTGTGGCTATGTGAGAAAGCTTGCCAGTAGCTTCTGATAGGTCAGTGTTTTTTTCTGGGGTTTTCCCAGGTTCTTTCTCCATCATTTATACTTGCCTCCATATATAGCCTATCTTGTGCTGAAAAATGGTTTTCAACTCTACAACAACAATAATCAGTGTTTACTGACACTATGAAATATTATGAGAAATACTCGACATGATTTTTCAGATCAAGTGTTCTACAGGAAATGAAGAATTTAACTATATGGTTTACTACCTGACAAGCTTGTAAGAGCTTAACTATATGGTTTACTACCTGACAAGCTTGTATGAGCTTAACTATATGGTTTACTACCTGACAAGTTTGTATGAGCTTAACTATATGATTTACTACCTGACAAGCTTGTATGAGCTTAACTATATGGTTTACTACCTGACAAGCTTGTATGAGCTTAACTATATGATTTACTACCTGACAAGCTGGTAAGAGCTTAACTATATTATTTACTACCTGAAAAGCTTGTATGAGCTTAACTATATGATTTACTACCTGACAAGCTTGTATGAGCATAACTATATGGTTTACTACCTGACAAGCTTGTATGAGCTTAACTATATGGTTTACTACCTGACAAGCTTGTATGAGTTTAACTATATGATTTACTACCTGACAAGCTTGTATGAGCTGTGGTAGTTTAGTTGGTTCAGTCATGAGCTCAGTACTCACCCAGACTAACCCAGGTCAGCTGCATCCAGACACAAACACAGGTCAGCTGCCTCCAGACCAACCCAGGTCAGCTGCTTCCAGACACAAAAACAGGTCAGCTGACTCTAGACCAACCCAGGTCAGCTGCTTCCAGACACAAACACAGGTCATCTGCCTTCTGACACAAACATAGGTCAGCTGACTCTAGACCAACCCAGGTCATCTGCCTCCAGACCAACATAAATCAACTGCCTTTGTATCACTAAAAAGGCATTAGCTCCAAATTTCATCAGTTTCAATAGCCAAAAATAAATCTATTTTGACAAAAGTACTGTTAAAAATCAATCAATCAATAAAAACAACCTAACAAACTTAATCAGTAATAAACTAAACTTAGTAAATCAATAATAACAATTATAATGTAGGTTACATTGAAAACAAATTTCCTAACCTGTTTCAGCAAGTAAGAGCAACAAAGTAATTTATACACTTTATTTTCGTGTATTTTCCTTTGACCTTTGATCTTGTCATTAGTTACTGAACCCAAAACCTTATTTTTAGTTATGGTATTATCATGTACACTAAAATCAAAACAATTTAGAAAAAGTAATAGCTATGCAATATATAACAATGGAGACTGGTTCAATAATGCAAAAATAGCAAAAATGCAGAAAATGAGAACCAATCAAGAGCTTGTAAAATGGAAGGACCTATTATGTATAGTAGTTCTTAGCTAATTGTGTTACTCTCTTTAAATAAAGTCAACTCAATATACTTGCATATATGCATAGTCCAACTGCAAACAACATTGGCCCTGATCTGCTATCACATAATGCACTGGCAGCTCAGGGTTCTTAAAGAGGAAGATGAAATTACTGATGATTTGCAATTTTTGCAACAAATGTTATCAAGATTTTCAATGATCCTTGCTACTACTTCTTAGTGCAGTGATCATGGTAAAGAGTGGAATATTTTGTTAGCTTTCGAAGCAGCCATAGGAAACCTAGTAAAATCAGAGTATCAACAATTACCATTTATACTTCAAAAAAATTGAGTTCAAATAAGACAGACCCTGTGGCAGTAGATCAGGTTCTATGTTTCTCTTAACTAATACTTCCTAAAAATCTGCATCAACCTAATTCTGGTGATGCATTATGCTATGGCTGCAGTTTGCAGTTGGACTCAACTTATAAACATTTATATTTAGCACCAATTACACCTCTCCCTTGATAACTAGCACACATTGGGGTCCAAAAACACAGACTGCACTACAAGCGAAGGACATCCAAAAAAAGCTGCTACACATTCCCAAAACCTTGGGGGAAGGGAACAGGGCTGATTAAAAGGCTTTATTCTCGCTTTTATAATTGAGTCTAAAACAATTGTCAATAAGTGCACTTTTTCTGATGAAGTTGTTTGTTATTATCTATATATCACATTTATTTTCAAAATGTCGAACATATGAAAGATCGATAACATGATTGGAACTGGTTTCAACAACCAAACACAGTATGTGAAAACATTCATGTATTATGTGACAGCTTTTTGTTTTGTTGATTAGTCTGGTTCCTGGAGAGATACTCAGTATTATTTCATGAAACTAGGGGTATACAAGCAGGTAACCAGACTAACTGTTGATACACTACTAAACAAGATTTCATTTTTCAAAAAACACATAACATTTATTTCTTGAGATGATCATCTATATCTTAACTCAGTTTTTGCATTTTTCAATTAGCAATATATTCATGCAGTAATTTTATTGAAATTTTTTAACATACTTGATAATATTTTTACACATGACTTCAAGAATCCTATGAAACTTGTTTTTCCCAAAATAGTCCGTATCTGTGAAACAAGGCTCTTTATTTTATGAAGTACTCATTTCTCTTGGTTGCCTTGCTATCTTTAATCACATTTATGTATGAGTAGGTTAATTTAGGGTAGTTTAATTAGATATGTACACAGTAAAATGTATCACAGTGTTCGATTGATCAAGTGAAATGAGTTACCCGACAGGGCTGCTGGTTCTTAAGTATGTAGGATTTGCATGCCTTTTGACTTTTTTTAATTCAAATCCACCTGCTTTATTTAATTCAGAAGACCATAATTACCATGACAATAGAAAAGGAAGCCCTCTTATTATTTAGTGCAACAGTACAACAAATGCTTCAGCTAGTTCAATATCTAAAACACTGTGTTCACTTAGATTCTCAGAGTAATTCTTGCAGACTTTGCTGTTACAGTAGATTAACACATACATGTATTATGTTTAATTACAAGAGGACACATTGCATTTATGGTGATTACAGTTAAAAGGAACTAAAAGATAGAACTAGAACACAAATTCAATTGATACAATTTCTTTTATTTAATTGGTATTTTTTTTATGAAAGTACTGCCTCCACTTGGCATAAATGATATTTTCATTGATAGGAATGTCCTTGCATATTGTTAATTGCGGTTTAATTAAGAATGCTGTTTAAAAAGAAAATGTAACAAATTATATGACTTCTTATTAAAAGTTGACATTTCATGACGATTAAATTTCCAGGTACTATCTACCATTTTTGATGATAAAACGTGCAATATATCAAGTTTCTGTTGCGAATTTCAATTGAAATTTTCTTCAAGTTTACCCAATAGGGATCAATTTCTGGGGTATTTTTTGGTTTAAAAATTGGGATCCATACCTACCTCCGCGTTATAAGCAAGTTCACAAGTTATCATGGCCTGGGTTATTGAGGGAGTGGTGTATAATTTTGCATTACTCATTGATCATTTTTCACATCCTCGCCCTGGTTAGCAACATATTACATGATGTTTTTACAGTGTTATAACAAAATGAACCACTTGAAGATAGCTGGTACAGTAATGTTATATGAAAGATCTGAAGAAAAATAAAGACTTGGAAAAAAAAAGAAATTGAACGTTTCAGAACATTCAGTCTGCATTACTGTGTAACTAAAATGCAAATTGCATCTTGACACTGTGATATACTTGTTGCTGAATAGGGCAAAGTAAGTATTTAGTAAACCATTTTAATAATGGCTTTTGTCTTAATGGCATGAAGGTTATACATACTGAAATAAGTATTTTCAGGTCCTTAAAGAACAAAAGAAAAATTGGTGGATTACTTTCTAACAGGCTAAAATGTTAAGAAATCTTTTATTTTCATTTCCTATGGAAGACTGTTGCTGAATCTTTGAAAAATATTGTGACATACCATTTGTACTTGCTTATAAGGTGAGTTCAGTTGTGAATTGCACATACCCATATCTGCTGTAGCATAATGTGCCAGTAGATCTGGGTCTGTGCAGTTTGTTAGGAGTAAAACAAACAACACATAGACCCTGATATGTATACTGTGGCAGATCAGGACCTTTGACACACACACACACACACACACACACACACACACACACACACACACACACACACACACAGTTTAGTTTGACTTATAAGCCAGTACATAACAGTATATTTTTATACTCTGTGCCTATATATTGTTTGAATATACTTGTTTTGCTTTTCTTTTTCACAGTAAAAAAAAATGTTTCTCATAAAGATATTGGATGAAAATTTTTAATTCCAGACAAAAACCTCAGCCACCACCTTTACAACTCGTTTGCCATTTTCAGAAGCACCTTAGCTTCCTAAAACAAAGCCCCACAAAAACCTCAGCAGAACGAAATTGCATTTAAATCCTCTAAAAATTAAATGTTGAGTAGGCTTGATATTGTTGAAAGAAAAAGCCTGGGACAATATTTTAGTAAGAATATTTGAAAGAGACAATAGAAAAGGAGATTGGCTTTCACACTGCTACTGTCTTGTGGTTTGGAGATGTGTTCCAGTGGTCATGAAATTTTTTTTTATACAAGTAACTACATGGATAATTAGAGGTACCCTAATGACAAATGCCCATAATGCTGAAATTGCAATTGATTGTAATTTTATGTAAGTATGTATGTATGTATGTATGTATGTATGTATGTATGTATGTATGTATGTATGTATGTATGTATGTATGTATGTATGTATGTATGTATGTATGTATGTATGTATGTATGTATGTATGTATGTATGTATGTATGTATGTATGAATGTATGTATGTATGTATGTATGTATGTATGTATGTATGTATGTATGTATGTATGTATGTATGCATGTACAAATAAAACACAAACAACTTGTTTGTAAAATGTTACATGGCTGTTTCTACATAAATTAAACCTTTAAATATATTATATCTCAACCAGCCTATATCAACTTGTTGCAGATACTGAAAAATATTTGTATTCACCTAGAAACACACACACACACACATGCACACAAACTTACACAAACACATATGGTAATTATCTGGTAGTATTACAGGGTCTTTAACAGTTTCTTCTTCTCATTACTAATAACTGCAGAGATGCAAACCAGCTTTCAAATTACGGGATGGCAGATCTGGGTCTGTGCAGTTTGCATTGGGACTTGACATATAAGTGAACAGTAGGATTTACCTTAAGCTAAACAAGCTATAGCTTAGGGCCTCAAAGTCTGAATTCAGTCTGAAGGGACCCCTCAAATTTATTTTATACCAAATATGGCCTCTATAGCTTCCCATAGCCTATGGCCTCTTTTTGTCTAAATCCTGCACTGTAAGTGAGTATATATTTGTAAATATTTTCTAAGGATATCTATATCTGATAAAAACCCCACTGCCACCTTTTTGATACATTTATTATACCTGTCCAGGATATCTATAAGCCCAACACCTACTTTTTGACAATTTATTAGATTGGTCCCCTGGTCTTGTATTGGAGTAAAATATTGTATATACATGTATGTATATCCACTTGGATATAGTTCAGTCTTTTCAAAGTCTTTTTAATCTGTGCAGATGGCATGATTATCAGGGCACATGTGTTGCAGCTTGTGTTACATCTAAAATGACTTTTTAATTAAAGAAACACTAATAGTGATGTTAAATGTGGATTATACATAATTATAGGGCTACATGTGTTTTTATAGCTATATGATCATTTGGAAAATGATAAAAATAATATCCAGAAGAAATTTTATGTTCAGTGACAATTATAATTATGGGAGGTCATGGGTTCAAATCCCAAATGAGTCATACCAAATACTTTTAAAAAATGGTACTAACAGCTGCCTCACTTGGCACTCAGCATTAAGAGGTTAGTGTTATGACTGGTCAGCCTGGTGTCAGGATAATGTGACTGGGTGGGACATCATGCCACATGTCTTCAGCATGATGCCCCAGTGCTAGACATCACTATTAACTGTCACACTGCAGACATTGTAGTGATACCACTGAAACATTGCTAAAGCTAGTTAAAAATCTGAATCACACAAACACAATTACATTTGTCCAGATGAGTAGAAATTCTGATTGATTTAGTATATCAATCATTGACATGATTGGAATAAAAATAAGTTAGCAATAAAATGGATTTATAAAAACTTTTTGGTGTTATCAACTCCAGATAAAAATAAACTCTGTATTTTTTTTTTTGCAACTGACGACTTTTCATTTCTTTTTAAATTCAAAATTCTGTCAATTTTGTTAATTCATAAGCATAAAAAGTAATTTTTATCGATCATAACGCAACTATTCTCTTCTTAAGTATCTGTATGATTCTTCTATGTCATGATCATAATTAAATTCTAAATTCGGTCAATTTTGTTAATTCATAAGCATGAAAAAAAAATTCTTCTAAATCATGATCATAATTAAATCTAAACTATTTTTTCAAATTACAAATCTAAAATTATTTTTAGAATATTGTGGTAATATTTTCTTTTTTTTTACTATTTGTTGTCAATATCCATCAATCACTTATCCCATTTATAAACAAAGACAAATATTTTGCTAGTGCAGGTAAAAGATGTCTATCCACAAATAAAACCTATGAACAGATTGATTTTTTGAACTTCCATTTATTAATTAAAACTAATGATTTATAAAACTGCTCTTGCAGCCAAAAAGGCACATCCCTAATTATGCAAAATGAGAACTTCTTTCTTTTGAAGTTCCCTTTTATTGGTTTTTAACACATTTTGTTTTAGCCTTTAAAATAACATAAAGCTGTATTTACCCAAATAAAATTTACTCCGTTGTAAACAGCATAAATCCTGATCTGCCATTGCATGATGCATTGAATCTATGTCTACAGAAAGTCTTACAATTGCCACAGACCTGGATCTGTGTGGTACACATTGAATGCCCCCTATACAGAAGGCAAAGGTGGCATCAGTTAAACAATCTTGTTACAGGCACAGACTTACTCTGCTGGGACACATTTCAGTGATTCACCTGTGTGCTTAGCTGATTTTATCAACTCCACTGTGACTGCCTTCCAACTTAGCTAAAGCTGGGGCAATATAATGATAGAACCATCTGGTCCCCTTGGGAGCCTCTTTCTCACAACAGCAGCCTCTGTAGCATTATCTGTGGGCTGGTATTCAGTTATTTGTGTAGAACAAACTTCACAGTTGCAGAAGTCTAGGGTCCCATTCTGTGAAGAAGAAAGATCATCATTTACCAAGAGGGATTAAAGTAGCAACTTTTATACCAGTCTGTTAGTTGAGATACTAGATACAGTGCATTGTACTACTACAGTACTATAGATTGGAAACTGTATACTATTCAAGTGGATTATGTGCTATTGGAGGGGACCTATTCTTTAGGATAAAGGCATACATCACTGTAAAATGGGTAAATATATGTCAGTCATGCTTTACTACTGTTTGAATTAGTGTATCAACTCCAGATGGCTATGCAAGTATTGAAACGATACCTTTAATAATATCAGTACAATGATAATGTGGTATTGGAGTGTATACTTGCATGAATGATAGAAGTATACAGCCAACATTCAGAACAATTGTAGATGAATGAAAAATACTGTTTCAGTTGGATTTTCGTTGTCATACAGATAGGTATTTTAATATTTATCAGAGATTAAAGTGTATTGCCCTTGAATTTAAATTTTAAAATTTGGATCTTTAGTTTGATATACCTACTCCCAGGTTTTGGGGAAAGGTAGCCCTGTACTAACCTTATACTTGGAAGATCATATAGAAATTTATTAATTAATAACTTCAGTTTGGTAGTAAAATCTGTTATAATTTTTTGTTCTGAACTTTTGAAAATATTTGTTTTAATGACTTTATGTATTTATTATGATTTGTATTCATTTGTGGAATCAAAATTTTTGTAATTTCATGGCATAAAAATTTCTTTCTTTTCTCATCTCCAATCTATATTAATCAATCAAAACTATTACTCAAGAACCTGCAAATTAGCTCTTTCTATGTCATGTGAAAAGTGTCATACTTTTCTTAGAATGGTCTGCTTTTTTACTTTAATTTCTTGGTTCTTGGTTGAATAGTTTGTTTGGTAATAAACAAATATTTTTGTAGATTTGAAAAAAGCAAACAGGCCTTATAGATTAATTCTTAGAGCTTATCGGTGTGAGCATCAAGTACATTCTTTTCTAGTATTTACCACTTAGAGTGAACCTGTTCACTTGTACTATTTATTATACCACACACACACACATGCACGCACACACACTCAAGTGTGTTCATCTCGTTAGAAGTTTCTCTTTTACTTTCAGTGTCTCTTATTCCTATGTCATTATATTTTATAAATATCTGCTAAAAATAACAGATTTCAGTAATTTAGTAACAAATTTAAAATATTAAAGATATAACAAATTGTTTGATGAAAGTACTCTTGAATGTTTGGTTGTCATGCTTGGTGAACAGATTTTGTCTTACATTGCATGATGATGATGATTCCATGAAAAGTATATTCTTGTTAGATTTAAGTGTAAAAAAAAGAAATATAATGGCATATATAAATTTTTGTTGTAAAATTTCACTTTTTTAAATTTTCTTTTTTGTATTCATGTTTTCAAATGTGCATTAATTTCATTTCCTATAATACATGTACATTGAAGTGTCATGCACTAATTCTTTACTGACTGCATTTTTCATTAAGTTTAAAAACAGCTGATTTCAAAAACCCAAAATTACAATAGTTATGCATGGTATTTGCATTTCAGAATAATTTAGCCTAGATCTGACTGTCACACAGTTATAGCTTCAACTGGTGATGGATTGGTTCATTTTATAATGTTCATAATAATTTTCAATTGAAGATCATTTTCATCCTTATGTAACTCTGAACACAATATTATGTATATACCATAGAGTCCCAATGCAAACATCATATATGTTGATCTGCCATATGATAATATGCCAGCAGATCAATGTTTATCTTGTTTGTTCTACTGAATACTCCTAACAAATTGCACATAAATCTTGATTATGTGATGGTGGAAGATTTGGTCTAGGTATGTGCAGTTTCACATATGACTCAAACCTCCAAGTTATTGTGTGTGTGTGTGTGTGTGTGTGTGTGTGTGTGTGTGTGTATATTTAGCCTGTAAAGACGTCATCTGTTTATTTCAAAACATTTTGTGCCTGAAGAAGCATATATTATATGCGAAACTAGTTGCACAGAATTATCGGCATTTGTATTGTTTTTTTTAATCCCAATTATATATATATATATATATATATATATATATATATATATATATATATATATATATATATATATATATGAGAGAGACATACAGAAAGGCAGACAGAGGTAAGGATAATGGATAATGATTTAATTTTGAATTTATTAAATGAGTTAATACTGTTTAGCATTTGCAAGCCTTGGTGAGCACAATCTTTACATTATTCCATGAGTTTCATAAATTTGGTATTACATCATTACCCATCTGAGATTCTCTTTATGACAGTTTTTATTTTAATGTAAACAGAGAGAAAGAAGAATATAATTTTATTCATTCAGACTTGTAGGGTTTTTTAATGGAAATAGAAAGAAAGAAGAAGAAAATACTTTCATTCATTTTGACTCATTTGTTGCACCTTTTATTTGTTGCATGTAACAAAACAGTCCCAAATGCTTGTCAATTGTTTTGTGCAGTTTTATAATTAATTAAATTTAAAAGCATATTTTCTTAAATTAATAATTGAAGGAGTGATTTGACCTTCTGAATAAATAGAATATTTGATTCAGACATAATTTTTCAACAGAGAATGTATACAAAAATTTCATGTGATGGCACATAGTTCAATTCCTTTAGCTTAGACAGTGTAGCAATGTTTACACCTAATTTCACTACTGAAAGTTGTTGGATATTTCTGTGAGAAGATTATATTTACTGGAATATGAGATTTGTATCAGAAGATATTGAGCCAGAGAAGGCAAGAATTATATCACATAAGATATCACAAGATCATATGAGCTTTTTTACAGTGCAAAAAATAATGTGGTTTGATAGGCCTAACCTTGTTAGATGGTAGACTGGTTTATGTCCACATTCTTCTTTGAAGAGAGGTGAATTTGTTTATTTCTTGATGTTAACATTTAAACCACTCCTGCAAATAGGATGGATTCCATGTTACCACCCACCCATCCAAGCTCACTACCAATTGATTAATACTCTACATATTATTTGTTGATTTTCATATTCTTTTTTGTTTGCTTGGGGTTCATGCCATTTGTTAGAGCATGATAGGATTGATTACATGGCATAATGAGTCCCTATGAGGGTATATTTGAAAGACATGATCTGTTTTCTCAATTTTCTTTCAGCAGTTGATTTGAAAAATGGCTACCAAAATGTTCATAGTATTAGTAAAAAGAAAACATGCCACAAGGCAGGGAAAAAATATTTTTACACAATCAGAGCCAGTCAGTAAATAGAAATACTGTGCAAGAAGTTTATGGACTTATTTAAACCAATCAGAATTACATAAAGTGATATGTTAACATGCTGTAACATCAAAAATAATAAATTGAATACACTATATCACTATATGTAAAGTCTAATTAATATATATATATATATATATATATATATATATATATATATATATATATATATATATTCTTTCAAATGGTTTTGAGATTTGTGTATCAACTAATAGTCTTTTTAATGATTATGCTTTAGCATCTTTTCAAAATGATATTACCATTGTGTGGAATTACCGTAATAACATGAACTGATGTCATGGATAAACTCCTCTGATACGGTTTGCTCATTAGAAAAGCAGTATGAAATGTTGACTTGAATTACTTGAAGGAAAACAACCACATTTGTGGATTATTCCAGAAATTTCAATATCATTTCGACTTCAGCAGATTTATAATAGAGTTCATGTTTTATTTTTTTTTCCTGTTATTGTTTTTTTTTTTGAGTTTATTATTGTTTCTTGGATATATTCTATCACCTAATTATTTGTTGTTTTTTTTTATCTGAGAGCAAATTATTCTTCACACACACACACATGCACACATGCACCCATGCATGCACACATACATACATACATACATACATATATATGTATATATGTATATATGTATATGTATATATATATATATATATATATATATATATATATATATATATATATATATATATATATATATATATATATATATATATATATATATATATATATATATATACATGCAGTACTCTTGATCTATCTTATAGCTTTATGACTGATCATTCATAAAATGAAGAAAAAGTTCTTACAGATATTAGGATTGTTTCTGACAAAGTTTTCTGCTCTGTTACATCCAGTAAGAATGAATATTCAAGCACTGTAAATGTTAGAATCCAGTAGCATTGAAACTAAACAATGAAATGCACAATAAGTTAAAAGTTGAAGAAAAAATGTCATCTAAATGCTAGTGCAGTGACATTTATTAGGGCTTTTAATCTTGGTAATCAGATAAAAAACAAAGTAAAAATCACCAAAAATTAATTTAGAGGGTTCCATCATCTAACACACAAAGATTGGCACAATGTTATTATATACTTTGTATCTTAGAAATCTTTATGGAATCTTATGTGTTTCATTCTACTGAAGGTATGATAGGTTTAAACATAATTATGAATTGTTTAATATAGCAGTGAAGAGAAGATTCTCAACATTTACATTTCCTGCCATGTAAGTTATTCCTATAGGTCTTATTTTGTTTATCTTGTTTTACTTATTACTGATTTTTGCCCTGTTCTCCCCAGCTTTAAGGCCTCATAGTATGTATGGAATAGATTACACAAATTTTAGTCTCTTTTTTTTCTCCAGACACTATGCTTATTTGTACAGGCATCAAGTGTTTAATAATGAATACAGTGAAAACAAGTGCTTTTGTTTGCACACTTTGGTTCATAAGGATGAAAGTATTTCGTTATTATTACTGTATCTTAATAAGATAAAGTGAAACATACTTTTTGGAAATAATAATAAATCTGGTCTATGAATGACTTGCAGTCTTTTCAAGCTCATCTGCATTTAAAACAGTTTTGTTGATCGCTGATCACAATCTATAGAGTTTGTTCTACTGATCACTCCTCACAAACTGCACAGACCCAGATCTGCCAGTGCATTATGTAATGGCAGATCTGGGTCTGTGCAGTTTGCAGACAGATTTGAGTTTTAAGTGAGGATAAATGATGCATATTAATATATTAGTTAATATGAACAAACTGCATAGACCCATATCTACTAGTGCATTATGAGATGGCAGATTTGGGTCTATGCAGTTCACAGTTGGATCTGACTTGTACACGTGTATATATATATATATATATATATATATATATATATATATATATATATATATATATATATATATATATATATATATATATATATATATATATATGTATGTATGTATGTATGTGTGTGTGTGTGTGTGTGTGTGTGTGTTAGCAGAAAACACATAATTATGATAATTTTCATAAAACGAATCATTTTAGCAATATAAATACTATTACTAATTTTTTTAAAAAGTAAAAGGTAGCTTTAATATGTATTGAATAATATATGGAATAATTTTCTTTAATTGACTGGTGCACGCTGGCATCACTGTTTACCCTACGTGTGATACCAGGGGAACAATTTGGTATTCAATTTTGTCTCTTTTTGAGAAGATAATGTATGAATGATGATTTTAATGATATTGTTTTAATTTTAAATTTGAACATTATTTTTAAACATTAATTATGTTTGTTTTGAAGCTTTGAGAATTTGATTATTGGGAATGTATCTACTCTAGTTTTCCCTTAAAGTAGTATCATCCTAATATAATCAGGATTGCTGGTTCTGTCTGCGCACATTTTTGTCACATGTGAAAAAATTTATTTATTCCAGTTTTCTGAGAAGTCATTTTCTTGTATACTGTCAGTAGATTATTTTTTTGCAGCTTTTCAGTTGGACATAAATCTGTTATTCAGTAGGCTAGAATCAGTTACCTGCAATTTGATTTTGACTTATTGACTTCAAAATTTTATTTTCTGTGTGTTAATATACCAGTATTATTTTCTTCACCAATCCCACCAGTTTTATCAGTCTTTAACCTTATCCCATCTCCCCCCTCCATGTATGGTTCTGGTTACATTGAAAAACATTTATTGTAGGTAAGGTCAATACAAACCTTTTGTTGTGGTTTTTTTTCAATATCTAAATGGATTTAAATGAATTATAAACTTGAAAATGAGTGTTCTTCACATCCTGAATTAACTTTGATTGTACCTTCTTTTTTTCCTGATGAAAGTTTTTTCTCATCTTATTACCATATTTTCCCTTAAAAAATGTAGGGTCATCAGGAAAATATAGGATCAGTCAAGTAACCAGGACCACACCTCCTTTTTTATTTGGTCTTAGCAACAAAATATTTAGTGAGAATACACTTCTCTGGACAAGTGTGTGACAGATGAATGACCTGAAAGTTATTACATATGAAGAAGTTTTTCCTGAGCCATACGATTTGATGTTACTATTTATGTTTGTTTTATTATACAAAGCATGGAAAAAATAAGGCATTATTTTTCATGATGAAAGATATCCATGTCAGCATTTTCTACATTTTGTTGATTGGATGTAAATGCTCATATGATACTAATCTGGAATTTTTTACACATTGATACATTCTACAGACTTCTTTTGGTCAGATAGTTCCCTGTTTCCAGATCATTTGATGTGAAGTTTTATCTATATCATTGCCTTACACCCTAATAATAACAACAAGAAGCTCCCACTCACCCACTTCTGTGATTTCAGATAAAAAATGACAAGCCACAGAATAAAATAAACCATTAGAAGTTATAACGATGTAATTGTAAAGACTTTCCTGCACTCCAGCATTCACACCTTTTGCCAAAGAAGACATATGGCAGGATTTAGAAGCCAATCTTGGAAATTATTGCATTTGTCCTAGACAATGTGTTACAGCAGTGGTTATTAAAGGTCAGGTTTACATGTCAACCAAGGGATCTCACTAAAAATGGACATGATTTTGCTTTATATGCAAGTGTAAATTTCGAAGACAAAACAGAATTATTCCTGGTTAATGACAACAATCATTTTTTATATATTAAAATATTGATCATAACAATATATCACTGGCATGACCCACTTTAACCGTCTGCCCCATATCAATGTATAAAGAATCAAGGAATCTTGGCTAGCAAAGATAGGGCTATGTATTCTATCGAAGTTAAGAGACTAATGAAAGAAAACTTCGATGTACATAAAAGTGAATGTTTTGTTGATTAAATCTGCTGATCAGATATTATAAAGAACGTAAATTTGAATTTTAAGGCTTAAATGATCATGGTTGGGTATTTAGTACTTTGTGTGAATGATTAGGTAAAATTTACACATCAATAAATACCCAACCATGATCATTTAATCCTATAACATTCACCATTGATGCATTCAATGATATTTTAAAATTTCAACATTAACTGAAATATATACATATCTGCAGTTAATTCATTGCATAATAGAAAGGAAATGCTGCTTGAAGTAAATTAGTTTAATTTCTGTTATTTCTAAGGAAATGCACAACTTTTTGCAAAAAATATGCAAGTATTTTACAGGCACATTTTACTGTAGCTTCAGTAGCATGTCCTTCATGGTAAGGTCCAATGAGGAGAAATATTGCAGTTCCTATAATATTCAATTCATGGAGAAAATAATAAGTATATATAGCAAGTAACTTTATGATACATTTTCTAAATGATGTAATCTATTCTTTATTTTGGACAATGCTTAATGTTTTTTTCATTGTTCTGCATTATATATTTATTGTTAAATACTGTATATGTTAACACATCAAATCCAACTACAAACAACATAGAATCTTATCTGCCATGGCATAATATACTGACAGGTCAGAGTCTGTGTTTTTTTCCTGTTGATTACTCCTTACAGAATTGCATGGGTCAGACCTGCTGGTTTATTATGCAGTAGCTGAGCCAGGTGTGTGCAGTTGGATTCTACTTGTATTTGTGTATATCCAGCTGCAGACTGCATAATCTTAGATCTGCCATTGCATAATGCATGGACAGATCCAGGTGTGTGGAGTTGGATTCTACTTGTTTTGTGTCTATCCAGCTGCAGACTGCACAATCTTAGATCTGCCATTGCATAATGCATGAACAGATCCCGATTTGTGCAGTTTTTAGGAGTAACCAGTATAACAATAACAAAGACCCCTATCTGCAGTTGCATTATTATGTGATGGCAGGTCTGAATCAGTGTCCTCAGTTTGACTTGACTTATAAACAAGTATATATTTGTACTGCTCTGTGCAGGGACAAATTGTATCAAATATTCTTTCATTACAGCTTAGTTTAATTGTTTGGATTATACCAGAAGGTTAG